>JAMPIV010022111.1:0-164176 GCA_024509875.1 Oreohelix idahoensis
AACCCACTATGTAACTTTCCTTTATGCAAGTTATAGCGAACAATATCTTACCCTTAGAATAAAAGCAGAGTATCAAGTCCTTGTCCATACCTTAAAAGGGATAACCATAGACTCAATCATTGTGCATCATGTAACTCCTTTGGGGTTATCCACATTTTCTCTTAACGGGAAACGGTGAGCTATATATCCACCCCCCCCCCCCCCGGGGAAGGACCATACAAACGGGTGTCCTATCACTTAATGTGCTATGGCAATTCCTTGATTTTTCTATGACTATGTGTATATGCTATTTGATGTATTTTATTATGTTGTGTTGTAAGTCAGTTTAACTATGATAAATTAAACTAATATCCCCCCCCCCCCCTACATTTATTTCAGTGTGGTGGTCAGTTCGTTCCCATAATATCTATATAATCATTGTTATAGTTTTCCCACGACTGTGTGTCTAACTGTCGTCACTTGTATGTGCGGGCACGTGAGTGGATAGAAATATATCTATATATTAATATATATGTTTTTTTTATAGACTGTCTGACTCCTCTGGATCTGTTGTAGAAGATAGGCGGAAAGAGAGAGAGATTCTCGATTTCAGGGACAGCCTCTATAAATTTCTACCATCTCACTCGTGGAAATCTATTTCTATTTTTCACATCTCCCTGTGGCTATCACTCATTCTAATCTATTCAGAAGGGACCAACCCTAGTCTTAATTTTCCTATCAAAAATCTACGACAGTAATCATCACACTCAAGTCTACCCACTGTAAATGGGTACCTGATACTTCTCCAGAGTTAGAGGAGGCAAAGGCATTGAGGAAGGGAACTGGTCACTCCACCTCATAAATCTGGATATAGAATAGTGAAGTCTCTAACACTCTTGTCCCCTACGCCTGTAATGATACATCTATCTTTTCAACTTGTAACCCAAACATTTTGAATGTGTTTTTCTCAAAACAAGCTGAAGTGGAGATTGAATAAAACCTGTACTAAGGTAACACCATATATTTAGTTCCTGTACTTTTTGTCAAAAACAATGCTTCTTAATGGGGGATGTATGCGAGCTCCCCCACCCAGTTTAGACATGCCAATTATTTTAGAAAGGCGAACAAGCATAAACAGAATATAATACTTAGAACTCAAAATTTATTAATACAAAATAGAACATTCCGCCACATTAAATCAATACCAAACTTAAGTCACATATTTGAAATAAAATGTTCTCATGCATAATTGAAAACAAGCAGCACCAGAAGGTTCATTAAACTAGTAAAGTTATAATTTCTATGAATTGTAAAATGCTCAATTTTTATTTATTATAACATTTAAAACATATCCAATGTCATTATTTAGCGATTAATACATCATACTTGAAAGGAGAGCAAAGAATAATAACACTGCACCCTACCACGCATGACGTAAAAAGCGACTAAGGAGGGTTGGGCATGGGGCTGTTTACCCCATCCTGTAAAAACTTCGCACAGTGGGCTGATCACCTGCTTGCCAACCAATCTGATTACGGAAACAACGATAGATTGTTTGGTCTGTTTCTGTTCCACAAAGACCGCCACTAGGCGTGGTGGAAACCAGCGATAGATTTGATCAATTTGTTGTTGCCCTAAGACGCCACTAGGCGTACTGGCCACATATGCTTTTGCCGGTTGGTGGCTAAAGGATGGAAGAAGAAGAAGAAGACAAAACATACTTTATCTTGATTTGTTTGGGAGATAGCAAAATATGTACGTTTGAAATTACGTTAAATCGTTAGAAAACATCCACATAAGAGCTGTGCAGTGATAACAAAGGACTTGAAGGTGAAGGACGTAGATCAGACATCAATGGTATCAGAAACATAAAAGCGTCGGCATCACTGTGAACACTAAAAAACTTATAGATACAGCCACATTCGTGGACACGTTTTAGACCTGGGCAATGCATTGAGTCGCTTGCAGGCATTGGCTAAGAACATAGAGAACAATTGTGAGTAGTATATCAAGTAACGCTACGGGTAAGGAATTCAGGAGGGTGCGCAGGAGGAGGCGCGCCAGGAGGCGCGTGACCTATTATTATAAGGAAATACTCATTGCGCTGGGGGGTAGACCAGGGGGGGGGGGGGGGGGCGTTGGTGCATGGACTTTTATATAGCGATATAATTTTAGTCGGGGTGGACTTCCTCTGACGAGCAGCTTGCGGTCCCATGGTCTAAGTGTGGGTAGTTTTGTGTGTAGGTTGTTGTGGGGTTATTTATTATTGTGATGTTTATTTTATATATAGTCCATATATTTAGGTATACATATAGACAAATATATTGCAACATTTAGACATATATTTAGTTATAACGATAAATTACAACATTTAGAAGGATATATTTAGACAATGGTAACAAAGAATTTAGTTAAAATATATTTTATTTTTTGAAATAGCAATATCATATATTTAAATTATACAATATTGGCAAATAAACACATAGGATCACATTAAGTGACATCGGTACAGTATTTATATTAAAATGTTTTTTGTGCTGGCCCGGGGTGAGCTGCATGGGTGTAATGTAGCGGGCGGAGTTAGGTTTTAGGGGGATTTTCTTGTGTGATGTTGGGGCGTGGTTTTTATTTAGACATAAATATATATATAATAATAAAATATATATATATATATATATATATATATATATATATATATATATATAAAAATATGTGGTTAAAGGCGGGAGTAATGTTCCCAGTGTAAACAGTCATGTATGGGTCTGTGCTTGCCCAAGCGTAGCAGGTGACCGTGGACACAAAATAGTGTGGTACAGTTTTGGCCACTGAGAAAAGTACTGTCGAATGTGAACGATGGTCCAGGAATAAGTTGTTAGAAATAATACAGCATCAGATAGGCTGGTATAATTTGTATGCCAGGCCCTGGTTGGCCGCAACAAACGCTTGGCATTCGTGTGGGATGGTCTTGAGGGAGATGAGGTGTAATAGATGTGGGGTGGTGTAGTGTGAGTAAGATTTTAATTCAATATGTGCGAATGCGTATTTAAAGTTCATGGAAGACAGGCATCCAAAATAACGTCACACATTTTGTGTAACTAGACGTGTAGTAGTCATAGAGTTTCTTTTGAAACACCTCTGACGTTTTCATATATTTAATACTCCACAAAATGACGGGTTACGCTGACATCCAACAAACGGACAGTCCCATAGAAACAAGTTCATGGGACATAAATCATAATAATAATGGTGATTACATCTGGTATTTCAAACATATTGAGCATCTAGTATAACAGAACGTTAATGTCATTGTCAGTTCGATGGATCCGTCTGTATTCTACTCCAGGTATGACTGGCTAAACGCGTCAGTACCCCTGTAGACTAACCGCACAGTAAAAGGGCGGGCTTTCAAAGATTCAACAACAATCTATAGTTCCTCAAGACATCCACACGAATGCCACGCTGCGTTGTTGCGGCCAACCAGAGCCTGCATACAATTATACCAGCCTATCTGATGCTGTATCACTTCTAACATTATTCTGGGCATTCGTTCACATTCGAACATTACTTTTCTCTCATGGCCAAAATGTACCTACACTATTTTGTGTCACGGTCACCTGCTACGCTTGGGCAAGCACAGACAACATACATGACTGTTTAGTAACTGGGAACATTACTCCCGCCTTTATAACAATATATATAATATATCTATATAATATATATATAATTATAAATATATATTTATATATATATATTTATATATATATATATTATATATATATAATATATATATCTTCTTTCTTCTTTATTTTTCCGTCCTTAGCCCCACAACTGTCCAAAGCAGTCTAAGTGGCCAATTTACGCCTAGTGTGGCGGTCTTAGGGGCAAACAGCAAAGAATAGTTTTTCTTACGGCAAACATTGTGTTTTCCCATCCACGCCTATTGGCAAAATCTTTTAGGGCAACGCAAAAATCAATCCATCTGCTGTATTTGTTTCCGTAATCGAAGTGACTGGCAAACGGGTGATCAGCCCGTTTGGGTATAAGATATATATATATATAATATATACAAATAAATTATATATATATATAAAAAATATATATATAATATATATAATAAAAATAATATAAATATATATAATATTAAATATAAATAAAATATATATATATATATATCATAAAAAATACATATAAAAAATCGATATAATGACGGAAAAATTTAAAAAAAAAATCGAGGATGTTGGATTAGGTTACAAAGAGGGTCACTATATTTTGAAAGCGAGTGGAGGTTTTTTGTGCTGGCATAGGTGAGGACGCATGGGGTGTTAAATGTAGCGGGCGGGGTTAGGTTAGGGGGATTTTTTGTGTGATGCTTGGGTGTGTTTAGTTAAGACATATATAAATACATATATAACATTATATATATATATAATATTATACATAAAATATAAAAACCGAAAATGACAGAAGAATATAAAACAAAACGATAATGGTTTGGTTAGTAGGTTACTAAGGGTGGTTTCTTTATTTTGAAGCGAATGAAGGCTAGGTTTTTTGGGCTGGCGCCGTGGTGTGACGACGCCATGGGTGTGTTACAGTTTTTGGGTGTAGCATGCGAGTGTACCAGCATTGAGAGGTGAGATGAAGTGTTAGTCTCTTGACTAAACTCAAGGACCAGCATCCGAGAGGTGGGAGCGAAAGTGTTAGAGACTTGGCTTTATTTTACATTTTTTTGTGTATGATTTATTTATTTGTGTTTGTATTGTGTATGACTCGGCATTGTGTTGTGATGTGTTTTTTTATACATATATTTAAGACATAATATTACAACAATTAACAAATTTAAATACGATATTTATACATATCATATTTACACAGCATAGATAACAAAGGTTCTTTAAGTGTAATAAATATATTTAATTCTTTTAAAATAATATCTAGCTAAAGCGTTAGTCTCAGCCACTTTGTAGGTCTGTGTCTTCGGAGGTAGATTAGAGACATCGTCCAGGTGATTGGCTGTCGTTGCTGTAGAGGGACAAGGGTTGGTGTTAGGAAACCAACTCGGTTCTGGGGAAATCGGTTGATAACAACTGGAGTTGATGTAGTCGTCAAACGTGTTACTGATACAAATAGTAGGACAGGTATCCGTGCTTGGTAACTGATTAAGTGGTCAAATTCGGCGAGGATTTCACCTTGTAAAGCCAACAAATGTTCAAATTCAAATCGAGTTAACGTAATGCCGGTTTTGGTAGGAAACTTTAGATATGATTCACCAAAGTATTTTCGCACGTGTAGTAAAAAAAAAAGGCTGATCGATAGTTGACGCGTTTGCCGATGTGAAAATTTTTTTGTGTGCTGGTATTGTAAAGTGTAAAGACTCCTGGAACGTATTGGTAGTGAGGAAAAAAATGACAGCAAAAATCCGATAAAATGGCGGACAAAGCCCGCATGACGACAGGGGCGCTAGGGGTACCTCACACCCAAGACCCGTGCACTAAGAAAATTTATAAAGGATCGTTTGACAGGGGTTGCAATTATTGGTTGCTTGCAACCCTCTCAGCAGCAGACTTAACAATTCAAGCAACCCAAAGCCTTATGCAGATCAACATTTAATTCTACCGAACAGAACCGAACACCAAACAAACAATCCAACAAACACCCAGTCAGTGTTCATAGACTGTGTGCTCAAGGCATTTACAGCTTGGCTCTTGTGTGTCTTCTTAGTCTGTTCTCACTGGGCGGCTCTCTCAAACATAGACCGGTTTCGCCGCTTGCTACCCCTTTTTATAAGCCCTGGCCTAACCACTCAATTTACTGCGCGCTACGCGGATTAATCTGCGCCACACAGATAACACACGCGATTATTGCTCCAGAATGCATGAAAACACAGATTTACACAACTAGAGCAAAAACACAACTAATTCGTAGGCTTATTATGGCCTTGTAATAAATCTGCTTGAAGATAACGTGATCAAAAGGCACTAAACCACAGAGACAATATGACTGACCAGATGGGGCCAGCGCCTAGAACGACAGACCTCAAGATGGCGCTGTCACATATCCCCGCCTGATTTTGTTGTCGTCCCGACAACTACACTAAATCAGGCTCCCCAGTCGTATTCTCCAAATCTGGAGGATCACCTTTTCCTTCACTTCGTCTCAGGTCATTGCCGGTGACTCTAATGCTCGGACTCGCTCTGTCCGTTCGTTGGATGATATATGGACCCCCTGTCATTGTGGGAGCACGAACTACAACGTACTCGTCTTCTGACCACATATCACGAATCTCGGATCTCTCAGCGTCGTGCATTCTCTTCTTCACCAATTCTCCGACCTGTAGTGGAGTAGAACACGACAGCTTGTCACATCTCTCTTTCCGGACTGCTGCAAAACTCTGCAACGGTGGCTCTGCTCTTACGTGCGCCCCTCGTAGCCTGGAAACGTGTCCTTCAACGAGTTTTAGATGAGTCTCCTCCTCTCTTAATGCCGACCACTTTTCCTGGCGCCCTTATGGTGACAGTTGCCACGGCCATCTCTTGGCTTGCACTGTGACGGCAATGTAGATGTGTTGGTACGCTTAGAGAGGGCGCTCTTTGATGGGCAAACCGATATCAAATGGTCCGGGGACCTACAATGGAAACATCGCTTAGGAAGCGGGCCCTGGGGACACTTGGCTGCCATGTGGTTCGAAAGGTCTCCACAGTTGAAGCATCTTATTTTCCTAGGCTTCCTCGGTGTCCTGGGTCGCCTCCTGCTACCCTTACATCCCTGGCCGCCTTTGACTTTCTTCCCTGCAATAAGCACCTCACACTCCGGTCGACCACCAACCATCTTTATCTTTGAGCCATTCTGCTCCCCTTCTGTAACCTGACTCCCAGCCGCAGAGGGGTCTAGTTTAATGCTTTGTGGACATCGATTCTGTACGTGGCCTAGTTCTCTGCATCTAAAACAACAACGAACTGTCCTGGTACGTCTCCCCTGCTCCTGAGACATCGCATCAATTTTAGCCTCTAATTGAGCCACCTGTGCTCTCAGCCGCTCTACTTCTGCGTTTAATGCATGCGTATCTGACACAGTCTCTGTTCTTGCCACTTCAACACTGGCAACACCAGCCCCCGAAGCTGCTTCGACACTGGCAACACCAGCCCCAGAAGTGGGCTCAGTCTCCAAAAACCGTAGGGCATAGTCCCTCACCGACGTGAACGATGCTGTTGGCTCCTTGATGATCATTTCCTTTGCAAGCTTTCTTAGTAGGTCATCTCTCAGACAAGCAGCAAACTGGTCACGAAGAAAGGATGGCGCCAAAGGAGTGACGTTGTTCTGCTTTTGTGCCCTTACAACACTTTCAAACACCTCGTGAATGCGATGGGAGAATTCCCAAAGAGACTCCCTTGCACCTTGCCGGGTAGAGTAGAACGCGGCCATTACTTCTGGGATGCTCCGACGCTCCCCATACACCCTAAGAATGGAATGTAGCATTGCTTCTGGATCATCGTCATCAGCCTGAATCCTCAGCTCCCTGCGGACACTTGGGGTCACACTGTCAAGAATAACATCTGCCTGGTCCTCTTTACTCATCATCCCTACTCTCCAGGCAGCTCTCACCTCTCTGACATATTCCTCGGCCGTAGGACCCGTGCGCTCCCCAAAGCACCGCACTCTCTTGTGAGTAGGTACCACGATGTACTGCACTCGTTCTTGGTTGACGATTCCAGCCCTACCACAGGGTCATCCACCTCAGCCACATCTTCGTTATCAGTTCTACTAGCAGCGCGTGTGTTGCGTGCCGCCATCTTGTTGCTAGTAGAGTTGACTAGAAATCTTGACAAACTGGATGATCCCGTCCCTCGCCTTGCACTGAACTGGGTGTTCTACTGTTTCGGCTGTTGCTGCTCTGATTGCTGAAGAGTTGCTTCACTGCGTGCTGTCTGTCAATCCTGCCGACGACGCCACTTGTGACAGGGGCGCTAGGGGTACCTCACACCCAAGACCCGTGCACTAAGAAAATTTATAAAGGATCGTTTGACAGGGGTTGCAATTATTGGTTGCTTGCAACCCTCTCAGCAGCAGACTTAACAATTCAAGCAACCCAAAGCCTTATGCAGATCAACATTTAATTCTACCGAACAGAACCGAACACCAAACAAACAATCCAACAAACACCCAGTCAGTGTTCATAGACTGTGTGCTCAAGGCATTTACAGCTTGGCTCTTGTGTGTCTTCTTAGTCTGTTCTCACTGGGCGGCTCTCTCAAACATAGACCGGTTTCGCCGCTTGCTACCCCTTTTTATAAGCCCTGGCCTAACCACTCAATTTACTGCGCGCTACGCGGATTAATCTGCGCCACACAGATAACACACGCGATTATTGCTCCAGAATGCATGAAAACACAGATTTACACAACTAGAGCAAAAACACAACTAATTCGTAGGCTTATTATGGCCTTGTAATAAATCTGCTTGAAGATAACGTGATCAAAAGGCACTAAACCACAGAGACAATATGACTGACCAGATGGGGCCAGCGCCTAGAACGACAGACCTCAAGATGGCGCTGTCACAATAATAATAGCCCCTTCAGTCATAACTGACTATGGGAATGCGCCCCTAAGGTGGCAGCCCTCAGCTGCTTATTTTCCTGGTGCTCCTTTCGACGTTTTCTCCTCACCTCTGCTTCTTGTGTGAGCCTCTCTTCGCCCAATCTGAGGTGGCGCCGTAAATAGCATCGCCACTTAGTGCGATCGGCAGCTTCATCCTCCCATGTTGCTGGATCTATGTCCAGTGCCCTCATATCTCTCTTGCACACATCTTTGAACCTCAGCTGTGGTCGCCCAACTGTTCTCTTGCCATCTGCTAATTGTCCGTAGAAGATATCTTTTGGGATTCGACCATCTTCCATTCGGCGAACATGGCCAAGCCAGCGAAGTCTGCGCTGTCTAAGCAGTGTATACATACTTTAAAGGCCAGCACGTGACAACACCTCGACATTTGTCACTTTATCTTTCCACGAGATGCCGAGGATGCGGCGTAGACACCGCAAATGGAAGGTACTGAGCCTTCTTTCTTGCTTAGCATAATATTTATATTACAACAATTATATATATGGTCTGCGCTCGCGAGAAAAACATTATCAAATGTAATCGATGAATGAGTCATAGTGTTTGTAGTCGGTTAGAGTGGGTGACGTCAGCGCTAAATATAGACTATCGGAAACAAGTTTATGTATAATAAAATAATAATACAAGATTAATAGAACATAAACTTGATTCCGATAGTCTATATAAAGAGCTGACGTCACCCACCCTAACCGACTAAAAACAGTATGACTCATTCATCGATTACATTTGATAATGTTTTCTTCGAGAGCGCAGACCATCGATCGAGTTTAACAACGAGTGGTAAAAAGTACGTGCGTGTTGGGTTTTCTTAATATGGTTGACACTGGCCTCGACATTGTCCCGATTGCAACCTGTAACACTAAGGAGTATCTAGTTGACGCCATAATCTAGTCTGCCTGTGACATATATCTCTACGGTTGTGTTCAATAAAACTGTCTATTTGGCCTTGTCCAACCTGGACTTTGATATTATTTTTTATGTTGGAAACCTCGACTGTGTACGGGTCATTTACATAACACTAGATGGACATTGGGGTGGGTAGATTTTAGTACTCGATGTTAGACCTAGTCAAGTCTCTAACACTTCACTCCAACTTCTCGCTGCTGGCTCTGGTCATGTCTCTAACACTTCACTCCCACCTCTCGATGCTAGACCTAGTATAGTTTCTAACACGCCCCTTCCACCTCTAGTTGCTGGCCCTAGTATAGTGACGTCTCTAACACTTCACTCCCACCTCTCGATGCTGGACCTGGTCATGTCTCTAACACTTCACTCCCACCTCTAGATGTTATAACTGTTTATAAAAAAATATATTGTAATATGTACGTACAACTGTTGTATAAATAAACAACACATAACACAATACAATACAACACACCGCAACACAACCCACACACACACGCGCGGGCGCACGCACACACACACTCACAGACGCACAACCACGCACGCGAGCGCTCACACACACACACACGCACACACACCCACACACCCAGACACTCATGGTCATACTTTACTGAAGAGGTGGTGTTATAACGACAGACACTAGCGCTCATACCTCGTTGAAGGTGGTTTCCATTGTTCTCACCAACTGGGTGTACATGACAAGAAGTGATGAAATGCTTAAACCATTGGAGAGCGGGCTGAAGACCGCAACTGTAAGTTTTTACCGAGGCCAGCCTTTGTTACACGTGCGAAAATACTTTGGTAAGTCATATCTAAAGTTTCCTACCAAAAACCGGTGGTCACATTTCTATCACCTCAAGGGCACATTTCTATCAGCCCACGTGTACATTTCTATCACCTCACAGGCACATTTCTATCACCTCACGGGTACATTTATATCACCACACGGGTGCATTTCTATCACCTCACTGGCACATTTCTATCACCTCACGGGCACATTTCTATCACCTCACGGGTACATTTCGATCACCTCACAGGCACATTTCCATCACCTCATGGGTACATTTCTATCACCTCATGGGCACATTTCTATCACCTCACGAGCACATTTCTATCACCTCACGGGCACATTTCTATCATCTCACAGGCATATTTCTCACCTCACGGGTACATTTATATCACCTCACGGACACCTTTCTATCACCTCACGTTATAACTAGTGGACCTTAAAAAACCGTCTGAGACCAAGACCATCCTTCTGAAAAAAAAATCAACCGTTGAAAGCAGACAACGTCAAATCACCACCAAAACAAACGTATGTTGCTTTTTATATCACTGTATTTGTGTTACTTGTTGTTTGTAACAAGACTACAACACATCCACGTGTCTCTAACACGTTACTCCCCACCTCTCGATGCTAGACCTAGTATAGTTTCTAACACTGCACTTCCACCTCTAGGTGTTGGCCCTAGTATAGTGACGTCTCTAACACTTCATTCCCACATCTCGCCGCTGGACCTGGTCATGTCTCTAACACTTTCGGCGCACACAATTTTTTTTTCACATCGACAACGCGTCAACGATCGATTAGTTTTTCAACAAATCAACTCTCTGTTAGCGCACAACACCAAAAACGGATACCTGTCCTACTACTTGCCCCCAGTAACACGTTTGACCATTACATCAACTCCAGTTGTTATCAACCAATATCGCCAGAACCGAGTTGGTTTCCTAACACCAACCTTTGTCCCCCTAAAGCCAACCCACGCACGCACGCACACATACACAACCACACGTACACGCACACACACACACACACACACACACACACCCACCTACAGGTTGGACCCTTTGCGCAGGCCTGGGAGAAAATTTTGGGACCATCTTTGCTGCTTGGAAGAAAAGCTTTTACTAAAGTTTGAAAATTGCAGGACAAAACGTAGATACCCGTTTGATAACTGGAGCAAATACTTAGTTACATTTATTTAATGTACTACATTTCCGTGGTCGCCGCATGTATGAACCGCTTGGGAGACAATTTAAAACTTATCACCAGATGTCGCCTGTGTGAAAAAAGCGAAACCTTAAGTCTCGGGGGTTCGATCACACGAACGAAGGAATGTTTCTTTTATAAATTTCTACTATTGATCGATTATGTTTTGAACTTGTGACGTGAACAGAAATAAGCAGCAGGGTTAGTCTTACAAATGTAGATAGCTATATTTAGCCCTGACGTCACCATCTATTGTACCGGAATTTTATAAACGAGTCATGGTTTACGCGTGACGTTTTGCGCGGGCCATCGATCGCGTTTCTTTATAGTGAGGGTAAAAGCACGTGTGTTTTTGAACTTTATTAAACATGGATGAAAATAGCCTCGACATTGTTTCAGTTACAGACTACATCACTAAGGGATTGTGTAGTTGTCGCCATAATCTAGTCTGCATATGGGATATATCTCTACGGACCCTCTTTGTGTTCAATAAAACTGGCTATTTGGTCTTGTCCAGCCTAACCTTTGATAGTATTTTTTATGTTGGAGAATACGGCAGTGTGCTGGGGTCACTTACATATCACTAGATGGCTATTGGGGTGAGTAGACTTATTACTCATGATAAAATATAAATAATAAACAGAAAAACTACCACGCGGACCAGAGTCAGTCTCAATATGTAATTACATTCACCCAACAACGGAAATTCCCTGTCATATTTTTTACATCACAAGAATAGTTACCTCCGACACCACTTCACCTCTCACCACTCTATATTCTCCTCACTAGCTACACACAACACAACACAAAACCAAAATCATCCCCACAACACACCGAACATTAGGCATCTTCTTCTATAACATGCATTACTTTTGTTTTTTATATTTTCCTCTTTATTCTAAAGCGGGTAGACAAAAGGGAATTCACTTAGTGAGTGCTTATAAAAAGTCCTTCTTCTCAAGTCAAGCAGCAACATCGTTTGATGAAGGTTTTGGAACAAACCGGTTGTTATGTTCATGTAAGAGGGTAAAAGCACAACTCCTTCCAATAAAAAAAAATGTTAAAGCTACTTCTAAATCAGCTTGTTGTTTGTAACAAGACTACAACACATTCACATACATTACAGCGTTCTGATGAGATCACTGTTGGATTGTGTACCTATATCTAAACTTTCACGAAATACACAAACAATCTCCTGTTATTGCTTAAGAATACACTATCTCCACAATAATTGGTCAATCTACACAAGTCTGCGGTATGACCTCTTTAAAAGTGACAGTGAAAACTCATCATCTAAGCGCTCCTGTAAAGTTTTTATTTTGACGTATGAAGTTATGCGCGCATGCGCACCCGTCTTCGGTGATCTGATAAATATACATCTAGCGTTTATACAGCGTCGAGCCTTAACTTTCATGAAATACACAAAAATCTCCTGTTATTGCTTAAGAATACACTACCTCCACAATAATTGATCAATCTACACAAGTCTGTGGTATGGCCTCTTTAATAGTCTAACTGTTGTAATATATCTAAATATATGTATAACTGAATATATGTATAACTAAATATTGTCTGTGAAATATATATATAGTAATATATGTCTAAATATATGTCTAACTGTTGTAATATATGTATAAATATATGTATATATATATATATATAATTGTTGTAATATAAATATTGTCTACCTGTAAAATAAATATTGTCTATATGTATACCTGTCTGTAATATGTACATATAACTGTTTGTAAAATAAACAACACATAACAACACAGCCGCCATTATTGACATAATATATTACTACATAAAAAGACATGCGCCGCCTGCAGAATCGACCCGGAGTATTTCATTATATAAAGTCATGCGGGCTTTGTCCGCCATTTTATCGGATTTTTGCTGTCATTTTTTTCCTCACGCCAATACGTCCATGAGTCATACACTTACAATACCAGCACACAAAAATTTTCACATCGGCAACTCGTCAACTATCGATCAGCCTTTACTACACGTGCGAAAATACTTTGGTGAATCATATCTAAAGTTTCCTACCAAAACCGGCATTACGTTAACTCGATCTGAATTTAAACATTTGTTGGCTTTACAAGGTGAAGACCTCGCCGAATTTGACCAACTACAGTTACCAAACACGGATACCTGTCCTACTATTTGTATCAGTAACACGTTTGACGACTACATCAACTCCAGTTGTTATCAACCGATTTCCCCAGAACCTAGTTGGTTTCCTAACACCAACCCTTGTCCCTCTACAGCAACGACAACCTGGCCGATGTCTCTAATCTACCACCGAAGACACAGACCTACAAAGCGCTGAGACTAGCTGTTGGGTTCGTTTCTAACGTTCAAGAGTGTTATTTACGCGAATGGTTTTGATAGAACGAAAATGTCATAAAATGTTCTTCAACACGAACACCAACAAGTAGTGATGAACTGGTTATTGACTGGCAGCACACAAGGCTGTGATGACTGTACATATATTTTATTGAACGTGACATATACGACGTTGAACAAGACGGTCATATTTACAGTTGCAAAAAGGTCATTACATCAAAAATGTTGATCATTGACATTTTCAAGTTTATGAAGATCCTCTACAATTAAGTCCTCTCATTCAAGTGACTAAAGATCGATCACCTCCTTTGCCATAGCATATGTATTGTAGTAACGTCCGTTGACCTTCTCTCAAGGACGTATCCTATGACCAACGGATTAATTCTCACTGAGTAATATTTCTTGTCATACTCGCATTAATTCCAGACTTCCTTCATACAATATTTAGGTAGCATAGATATATAACAATCCAAACAAAGTCATCCACAACAATACGACCAGGTTAGAGTTCTGTATTGACCAACCTCTCTGTATCCATGCCACGACTTTGGCATTTACGAAAATACGGCATATAAACATAAGAAGTATGCAAATCAATTAACTTTGTTTCTTCGTAGGAATCCTCCCCTCTACGGTAATTCAAAAGGGCTAACGACTCCGTCTGTCCATTCTAGGAAGGACATACTGTGATGACTTCCCGCTAGATCAGAACTATGAGCGGCCTTATACATTAATTTACTCAATAAACATTCAATGACATAGGGCGACACTTACATGATACTTCTACTCTTGGCTGCATCATGAACCAGTAGAGATCATACAAAAGTAATGGCTTCTTCCAAACTTGCCAATAAAATATTCCAAGAAATATACCTCGGACATAAACACAGTCCGTACTGCCCCGAACTCACATGACGTCACTATTCCCCAAACTAGGTTACCCCTGCGTCCAAAGCAACTCACACTGCATTGTGCACGTCAGTGCGTGAATCAATCGAACGCTCAAATAATATAACTATATATAAAACTGGTGCGTACATTTGGCAGGACCGAAGACTACCCCCTTAGGTAATAAATGTACGTAACAGCTCCCTTATCACCTCCCCTTAAAAAAAATTAATTCTATTAATTTTTTTTTTTTTTTGAACTAAGTACCCGAGAGAGGTGAGTCAAAACTACAACAAGATATATGAAATGCATAAAGTTATACTATATTAAGAAAAGAATATTAAAAGAAATCAATATAACTAAATGATAGTATGCATTAAAGCACACATCCACAATCGACCTACTTTGGAACGATGTGGTAATATTCAAAGTAAAAACAAGTTTGAAAATGAAAAATGAAAAAACCATTAAAAAAAAAAAAGATGATAATAAAATTCAACTAAGTTTTCAACAAAATTTGAAACATATGATTTCAAAAATGAAAATGAACAGCAACACTGATGATGATCAATGACAAGAGAATCAATAAAACAGAGAAATTGAAAATACAATGTGCAAAAATGAAACAATGCAAAATTAAACACATTAAGAATTAACACACTTAATGTTTTTCTAACACTAGTATGGTTGACTAGTGATCTAAAAGTGAGATATCATAACTAAGACCCGTGAATGTAGGTATTACCTGACAACTAAGAAAGTTAGTTTGTGTGTGATCCATAATCAATTAAATAGATTAAATTGAATTAATCTAATTTATATATTCCTTAATTACTAACAAATAAACAGTTACTAATATTTCTAAGTAATTCCAGTATCACTCATTGTCAATGTTCAGTTGCAACTAGTTAGTAATAGACGCGACGATGTACTGAATGTTCCATACAAGATAAAATATATTCTCGCACACGCCATGTAGTGTAATATGTTCCATAGAATAATGAATGTCTATTTGTCGCTCTTAACAATGTTGCCATATTAATAAAAAGTTACTGTAGTACCAATGTTCCCGTTCTAATAAAACGTTAATATAGTATCAATAACAATGTACAAAGTTATTCATGTTATCGGTGAGGATGTTCCAACATCTGGAAGTGGTTTAGTTTCGACACGTTCACTTGGGCATCTTGATAGACAGTCTGCGAACACATTCTGCACTCCAGGAATAGCTCGTATCTCAAAATGGAACGGTTGAAGTGCTATAGCGTAACGCGCTGACTTTGATGACTTAACGTTCCCTGTGTTCAGTGCGGTAAGAGCTTTCTGATCAGACTCCACCACAAAGTGAGATCCGAGGAGATAACGATCCAGTTTAGTGATTGCCCAGACAAGAGCAAGGAGCTCTTTATCCAGAACGGAATATTTCGTCTCGCTCGGCGTGAGCTTTCTGGATACGTACATAACCGGAAATAAGGTGCCGTTATATTCCTGCATCAAAACTGTAGCAATAGCGTAAGAACTTGCATCACTGCGGAGAATGAAGGTGAGATTTTTGTCAGGCAACCTCAAAAAAGGTGCATTTGAAAAAAATTGTTTTATATAGTCTAAAGCCGCTTGGTGATCCTGCGACCACTTTATTACATTAGATGTGCCTTTCTTCAGTAGAGACGAAAAAGGTGCAGTTATAGTAGACAAATGAGGGATGAATTTTGAATAGAACTGTATTAGTCCTAAAAGCGACCTAACTTGTTTTTTTGTCTTAGGTGCTGAGATGTTTAAAATTTTAGAGACGTTACTGTCTTCTGTATACATGAAACCATGACCTATGCGGTGACCCAGAAATGAGATGTCATGAAAACCGACAAAAGCCTTTGAAGGTTTCGCTGTTAAGTTATAATCCCGTAAGATAGAAAGTAAAGATTTTAAACCCTGAATATGTTCATCCCAAGAGTCACTGAAAAGACAGATGTCATCTATATAAGTAATGACATCGGGACGATGAGACAATATGCGGCGCATCATGCGTACAAAGGTAGCTGGCGCGTTCATTAATCCGAATGGCATAAAATTCCATTGAAAAAGACCCCGTGGTGTCGAGAAAGCGGTGAATGGCTTTGCTTTAGGAGTGAGTGGCACTTGCCAATATCCCTTTGAAAGGTCAAATTTCGAAAAGAATGTAGCATGAGATAATCTCTCCAATAAGTCATCTAAAAGAGGTAATGGTTCCGCATCGAATTTTGTAACTTTGTTTAATTTCCTGTAATCTACGCAAAGACGTATATTGTTGTCTTTCTTCCTAATGATTACCATGGAAGAAGAATATGGTGATGAAGATGGTTCAATTATATTTAATTGGAGCATCTCATCCAATTCCTTATCAACCTTATCACGAAAGTGTAAAGGAATAGGATATGGGCGAACTCGAATAGGCGTATCGTCAGTCAGAATAATGTCATGTTGGATGACTGACGTATGACCTGGGATGTCAGTGAGAACATCCTCATACGAGTGTAGAATATTAGAGACTTGCTGACGTTGATCAGCCGAAAGAGTAGATGAGATTGTAACATCATTCCATTTCTCAGTGGAATGGAGTGGTACAACTGGTATTGGTAGTTGTACATCATCGAAAGAAGATTCTTCTTCTTGGATGACTGACAAACTAGAATAGTGTTGAATAGGAGGTGTAGGATCGTCAGTTGCCTGAAACACTGACTGTAGATAATCAGGACGTGAGTAATACTCCTTCAACATGTTAATGTGGAAGGTTTTATGTTTACCATTAACATCAACGATGTAGTCGACATCGGATATTCTTGAGATGATCCTGAAAGGACCTCTCCAGGTAATTAAAAGACGATTGTTATGCGCAGGTAGTAAGACAAAAGCTTCATCACCAGGTATGAGCTGGCGAAGACGTCTATACTTGTTTGCAAATAGACGAGCTTTTTCTTTGGCTTGTTCAGATGATGCAGTAGCTAGTCTACAAGCATCTATGATTCTCTTTCTCAGAGAGATCACATACTCATAAGAGGATTGAGTTTCCTCTTCAATATTCTCGTCAACCAATAAGTCGTGGATTAACGACATAGGACCGCGTGGTTGCATGCCAAAAACAAGCTGAAATGGAGAAAACCCCGTTGCTTGATTTTGTACTTCGCGATACGCAAAGAGACAAGCGGGTAGGACCCGATCCCAGTCTTGGGGATGGTCTTGAGTCATCTTACCCAACAACTGCTTGAGTGTCCTATTGAGACGCTCAATTAACCCATTTGACATCGGATGATAAATAGAACTGAGAGATCTGTCTATACCTAATGTCTTCATAACTTGAGACATGGATTCAGAAATGAACTGAACCCCATGATCCGACAAGATTTTCCGTGGAAAAATAATGCGTGAAAAGATTAACATTAATGCCTCTGCTACACTGGCAGATGAAGTGTTTTTGAGAGGGATGGCCTCAGGCCAACGAGTGCACATATCAATGCACGTAAGGATATGCGTATGCCCTCTAGCAGATGGTAGCATAGGACCAATAATGTCTATAGCCATTTTATCAAATGGTCTAATCGGGATGTCCGCAGCTTGAATAGGAGCCGCATGAAATGGACCCCGTACCTTAACTTCTTGACATATCAAACAGGACCGACAATAGAGAGTAACATCTCTATGAACACCTGGCCAGTAGAATGCAGAAAGCACTCTGGATTTGGTACGCGAAAAACCCATATGGCCCGCACATTGCGAGTCATGAGCATGCCGTAATATCCGAGATCTCATACAGGATGGGACTAGAATCTGAAAACATAAGGATGAATCCTTTTCCCGTATTACTCTAACCTAAATCCCATTTTTAAGTATAAAGTCATGTCTAGATTTTGCAAGTTTGTTGCTTGTATTCTTTTTGTTAACATACTGAAAAAAATTTTCTTAATGAATCATCATTCTTTTGTAATGTAGCAAACAACTCCCGTGAAATAGGAGCATCATCATCACAAGTGGTATGAACTGTAGGTTCAATAGGTGTATCATGCGACATATTAGTAGCTTGCGCTCTAGTCACTACTGCATTTGCAGTTTGAATATGTCGCTCTTCCCATTCAGCTATTTGCTGTGGTGTACACTCTTTAATACCATGTATGCGACCAAGTATTAAATCACAAATTGGATTCGGAAGAAGACATGCTTGGATCTTTCCTGAAAAAAATGGTGTATTAAGATCAATAATAGCAGTGGGAAATGTTTCGACGGTGCCACCAAAAGTCACACACTTGACAACCCTGCCCGTGGCACAACTTGGGTTGATCAGCGAAGTCCGGACGCCCACAGTGCTACAACCTGAGTCAAATAGGAGAGAGCATGAAATGTTGTTGACAAATCCCTTGTTAAACTTAAGAGAGCCCTGTCCCTGGTGTACTGACGCAGCAGTGGCCGTACAGACTGCAGGTAGACTAGGCAAGGTATGTCCGCAACGCAGTGTCGTGATCGCCTTAGGCTGGAAAAGAGTCGAGCATTCTGGACAGTCTTTCACCTGGGTACAATCAAGAGAACAAGACATAGCATTGTGAGTTTCAGCTACTTTACCCTGTTCAATGTTAGCCTGTGTATCAATTAAAGAGACATTGGAATGTCTACCCGTATTACTCGACGATCTTTCTCTGCGACGCGATCGATTTTGATTATTTGCATTAAAATTGCCATAATTGTCTTTTCTACTAGAGTTAAAATTTGGATGAGTCCGAAAGTTTGTATAATTAAAGTTATGCTGTTCTTTAAAATTTTTATTCCAAGAACCTTGTCTGTTTTGTGGACCCTGAGATTTTGATCTCCAGTTTTGTTTATTATAATGTCCTTGATTATTTTTAAAATTATTGTTACCAAAATCTCGTGATCTGTGAGTTTGGTTCCAAGAAACATTAAATGGAGCAGATTGTTGAAATTGCTTCCCTTTGTAAAAGTTATCATTGTTAAAATTGTAATTATTTCCCTTATTGACATACCTGTCAGCACTAAAGGAACGATTTCGTGAAAAATTGTTTTGTTGTGCTGCAAAAGCAACAGGCAATTCATTCTTAATCTGTGCGTTACTTAGATCCATGTTTGGGTGAGCAGTACAAAAATTTTTTGCATGTTCTTCTAAGCCTTTCATAGATAAAGGTTTCCTTTCGTGTAAAAATGCGAGAAATGTAGTATTTACAGACGAAAGTACCTTATCGCGCATCAGTAAATCGAAGAGACCTTCATATGACTTTTCAATTTTGGATAATTCGATCCATCTTTCTAATGTTAGTCGTATCTGTGACAGAAAATCACTAAAATTTCTGCCAGATTGAGGTAGTAATGTATGAAATCTTAAACGATATTCGTCTTCTGTCATTTGGAATTTTTGCAGAAGTGCTGCTCTAAGAGCATTATAGTCATTTTTCTCACCAATGCTGGTGGTATGATAAACTGCTAATGCATCCCCTGTACGTAATCTGGATAAATATGTACAGTATAGCGCTTTATCCACGTTATAAGATCCACAAGTGGCCTCAAACCTATCTAGGAAGAATATTACGTCATCAGACGGGGGATTAAATTTTGGTAATTTAAGGTGAATTTCCTTAAAATAATCATGTCTGGATGGAGTTTGGCTTTCAAAAGTTCTCTGAGAATTAGATTCCTGAGTTAACCTAATTCTCTCATATTCTGACTCTGCTAATTTCAGTTCATGCTGTCGTTTTTTTTTTTCATTCTCTTCCATCTCAAGCTGAAGTCGTTTTACATTTTGTTCTGCTATTAATCTCCTCTCTTCCATTTCTTTTTGTTTATTTTCCATCTCAATCTTAAGTCTTTCTTCAGCCTCCCTTTGCTTCTGTTCTGCCTCTCGCTGAAATCGTTTATCTTCTAATTCAGCGGCCAATCTCATTTTTTTCTCCTCTTCCTCAGCTATAAATTTCCTCTTCTTTTCATCCTCCTCAGCAGTTAATCTCATTTTTTTTCTCATTTTCCTCAGATTCAATCCGTTTTTGATCTGCCTCAAATTGAAGTTTTTCTAGTCTTAAAGTTTCTAACTTTCTCTGTTCGGCTTCTATTTCTTGAGCTTTTCTATATTCTGCAAGTGCAAATGATTTTGCTTCATCAGGAGCCATCTGAAGAGCTTTTGCTTGCTTAATGAAATAATCTAGTGAATACATTATGCTTTATAAGTAGTCATAATACTCTTGATTTATAAAATGATAATTAATCAATGTAAATTAATTAACCTTGTTACTATAACAAGTGTTCTTCGTTCCTGTCCTAGAACGGTATCTTGTTATCATATAGTTATGAAATATGTTAATAATCAATACAGTTATTTATGTAATGAAATGTCATGAAAGTAATAACGTGACAAACAATAGAAACAATACCGACAAGACACGATAATCAAAGACGATAGAAAACAGTCGCAGAAATCCAATAAAAATAAAAATGTGAAACTAAAATAGAATGTCGTAAAGAGTTACGATGATAACTGCGATCAAATAATCAACAAGACAATAGACAACACAGTGTAAAAACATAGGTTTTGTAAAAAACTGAACGACAGGAAAGGTGAGAATGACGTAATATACAAACAAAATTCATCATAAAACTAAATACGAGTAAAATTAGCTACGAGAACAACAAGTAAAACTTGACGAAACAGCTAAATAGATAATATTATAAGAAGCAACTAGCGATCGGAACTTCGGCAAGGTTTCTAGCCTTGTACCGGAACTATCGCTCAATTGAAACTTACAAGTTGAGCCCTACAGAACGTCTGACGAAGAGCCCGAATTGGCTTCGAGATGGATCTCGTTCGTCAGATCAACTCAACACGAACACCAACAAGTAGTGATGAACTGGTTATTGACTGGCAGCACACAAGGCTGTGATGATTGTACATATATTTTATTGAACGTGACATATACGACGTTGAACAAGACGGTCATATTTACAGTTGCAAAAAGGTCATTACATCAAAAATGTTGATCATTGACATTTTCAAGTTTATGAAGATCCTCTACAATTAAGTCCTCTCATTCAAGTGACTAAAGATCGATCACCTCCTTTGCCATAGCATATGTATTGTAGTAACGTCCGTTGACCTTTTCTCAAGGACGTATCCTATGACCAACGGATTAATTCTCACTGAGTAATATTTCTTGTCATACTCGCACTAATTCCAGACTTCCTTCATACAATATTTAGGTAGCATAGATATATAACAATCCAAACAAAGTCATCCACAACAATACGACCAGGTTAGAGTTCTGTATTGACCAACCTCTCTGTATCCATGCCACGACTTTGGCATTTACGAAAATACGGCATATAAACATAAGAAGTATGCAAATCAATTAACTTTGTTTCTTCGTAGGAATCCTCCCCTCTACGGTAATTCAAAAGGGCTAACGACTCCTCCGTACTGCCCCGAACTCACATGACGTCACTATTCCCCAAACTAGGTTACCCCTGCGTCCAAAGCAACTCACACTGCATTGTGCACGTCAGTGCGTGAATCAATCGAACGCTCAAATAATATAACTATATAAAACTGGTGCGTACATTTGGCAGGACCGAAGACTACCCCCTTAGGTAATAAATGTACGTAACACTAGCGCTTTAGCTAGATATTATTTTAAAAGAATTAAATATATTTATTACACTTAAAGAACCTTTGTTATCTATGCTGTCTAAATATGATATGTATAAATATCGTATTTATATTGTCTAATTGTTGTAATATATGTCTAAATATATGTATAAAAAGACATCACAACACAATGCCGAGTCATACACAATACAACAACACACAAAAATATCTACACACAAAAATGGTAAAGACAAGTCTCTAACACTTCGCTCCCACCTCTCGATGCTGGTCCTAGTATAGTCAAGTCTCTAACACTTCACTCTCACCTCTCAATGCTGGTACACTCGCCTGCTACACCCCAAAATGTACACACCCATGCGTCGTCACCCGCGCCAGCCCAAAAAACCTACATTCGCTTCAAAAACACCCTTAGTAACGTACTAACCAACCATTATCGGTTTGTTATATTTTTCGTCATTATCGGTTTTTTATATATATATATATATATATATATATATATATATATATATATATATATATATATATATATATATATATATATATATATATATATATATATATGTCTAACTAACACACCCAACATCACACAAAAATCCCCCTAACCTAACCCCGCCCGCTACATTACACCCATGCGTCATCATCTATGCCAGCACAAAAAACCTCCACTCGCTTCAATAACCGTCTTAGTAACCTAATCCAACATCCTCCATTTTTTTTTTAAATTTTCCGTCATTACCGATTTTTTTATATTTTATATATATATATTGTCTAAGTATTTTGTTTAATAACACACCATACATCACACACAAAAATCCCCCTAACCCACCCCGCCTGCTACACCCCAAAATGTACAAACCCATGTGTCGTCACCCACGCCAGCACAAAAAGGCTCCACTCGCTTCAGAAACCCTCTTAGTAACCTAATCCAACATTATCGATTTTTTTTTAAATTTTCCGTCATTATCGACTTATATATTATCGATTTTTATATTACATATATATATATATATATATATATATATAATAATATATATATATATATATATATATATATATATATATATATATATATATATATATATATATATATATATATATATATATATATATATAACACACCCAACATCACACAAGAAAATCCCCCTAACCTAACCCCGCCCACTACATTACACCCATGCAGCGTCACCCACGCCTGCACAAAAAATTCCAATATAAATACTGTACATGTCACTATGTGATCCTATGTGTTATTTGCCAATATTGTATAATTTCAATATATGATATTGTTATTTGAAAAATAAAATATATTAACTAAATTCTTTGTTACCTATGTCTAAATATATCGTCTAAATGTTGTAATATATCGTATAATTAAATATATGTCTAAATGTTGTAATATATGTCTATATGTATACCTAAATACATGTCTATATATAAAATAAACATCACAATAATAAACCACACAACAACCTACACACAACTACACACTACCAGGACGCAAGCTGCTCGTCAGAGGAAGTCTCCCCGACTAAAATATATCGCTATATAAAAGTCATGCACCAACGCCTGATGCTCCACCTGCGCAATGAGTATTTCCTTATATAAATAGTCACGCGCCTCCTGGCGCACCTCCTGACAGCGCTTATATAAAAGTCACGCGCCTTCTGGCGCGCCTCCTGCGCACCTCCTGAATCCTACCCGTAGCGTACGTGATATACTGCTCATGTGTCCACTAAGGTAAAGATATTGTCGTTCCTCTTCTTAGTTCTCAACAGAGGTCCAATTATATCCATGAATATGATGAAAAAAAGGAATACATCCCGAGCCTTTAATTGACATGCGAGTCTTTACAGTCGAAAAGTTCACCCATAAGAAATTTAATTTCAGGCTTAGTTTATCTTGTAAACCAATCACCACTGTATGATGTTTTGATTCGTATCACCCACTTACGCGTCTATTATCATTTGTAAAGGGCTGTTTATTTGAAATAGATCAACAAACAACCTTAGATAATAGATGTGCAGATGATACAGTTTTGTAAGCTAAAAGTGATCAGGAATTATAATAACTTGTGAAACAAATGAACAGCATAAGTCGTGAATATGTACTGGACACTGACATTGAGAAGACAAAAACTATGATAATTAGCAAAACAGACTATGCCAACACTAAAGATAAAAATAAATGGAAAATTTCTAGACCAACTTAAGAGGTTCTCATATCTTGGTCATATGATAGCAGAAAACAGCTGATATGAAACAGAAATCAGAAGGAGAATAGGAATGGCCAAAGCTACATTCAACAGCATGAGACAAATACTATAGTCCGTTCGGAAATTCGTGCCCACAGAAAGCGTCAATTTTCTCCAAAACTGTTTGTTGTATGGACATGAATTTTTGCATGCAGTCTTAGATTTTCCATGCAGTTATTAATATATTTTTTGCCCTTACAAAACTCATGTCATGTTCGAATTTTCTTCTTTACGTTATATAAAAAAACTCTTACCGTTGTCTGGGTTAATTTTTAGTAGTGTTACAGAAAAGTTACAAGATCCGTTCAAAAATATTTTTTGTTTGTTTGAATTAGTGTAGTGACCACATGTCCGCACGAGTGCGCACCTATTGTACACAGTCGCGAGTAACTAATTCAAACACAAAAAAATATTTTTGAACGGATCTTGTAACTTTTCTGTAAAACTACTAAAAATTAACCCAGACAACATTAAGAGTTTTTTATATAACGTAAAGAAGAAAATTGGAACATGACGAGTTTTGTAAGGGCAAAAAATATATTAATAACTGCATGGAAAATCTAAGACTGCATGCAAAAATTCATGTCCATACAACAAACAGTTTTGGAGACAATTGACGCTTTCTGTGGGCACGAATTTCCGAACGGACTATAACAATCTAAACAATTAGCTTACAAATTAAAACAAAACTATGAAATGTCATATATATCACGGCTGTTTGCCAGCGACGTTTTAGTTTTTTCCTTTTTTTCCTTAACGCGCTATTTATAGTCAACTTCCTAACGGGGATAAAATGTGGCGGTGTTTACTTTTGATAGGGCTTAATTAATGCTTTTAGGCTACTTTATTATTATAAATACCGGCTTTAATTTTGCGTAAAGCTAGACTAGAAATGTTAGAGTAAATTTTAGAACAAGAACAAACATTTTATCACAATTAGAACAGAAGATATAATAGTGTAAAATTTACGTTTTTTTTACTTTTTGCTATGGTTTGTTTCTAATGCAATTTACACTAAAACGATCACAATCAACATGCATAACAAATTACAGACATCAAAAGTAGAAAACCTGCAGAAAATGGATATCATAGTTTTGTTTTGGTTTCAAGCGTCAAACATTAATAATTATTGAAACATTAAATTGCAAGTCCACATTTATTACCTTAAAATAACACACCCAATTGTCCCCAAAACATGAGAGCTAACAATTACCTCAATCATACATCACGATGGTCTTGTAAAAATGAGTAAAACGAAATGTTCAATTTACTAAATGAAACATACACCTATTAAATTATTTCCACACTCTGTTAATTCTGTCACTCTCACGCAACAACTGCCCCATAATTTGCTCTAGCCCCAAAATTCGCTCAATTATCATTCACACTTCCTTTTTTTAATAGGAGGAATCTGTACATTCACAGATGGAGAAATTTGTAACAAATGAGTTTCCATTATAAATTTTAATTGTGAAGTTATATTTTTAATACCGCTGGCACGTCCTTCAATTTTGGAAATAGTGGAATGTACAAATTCTCCCCCTTGCTCTCCATGCATGCCCATTCCAAAGCCATGAGTTCTGATCCAGTCTGCGCAATGTTTTTCTAATATGTGCTGTTTAGGAATTGTCTTACTGGGGAATAGCTTTCTGAACAAAGACATATAAGTCTCTATTGATGCTGTTATTGATTCTTTACTAATTGGTTTACTGTGTGATATTTTGTTGTGTACTTTCTCAAATGCTTCGTTGTGACGTACGTCTAGTTCGACAAGTGAATTTTCCCTGATATGATGGATGATTAAAGGGACTTTTAGCTTTTCATAACATTAGAACCCCTGAACATTTGTTGTAACTTTCGTTTCGCCAGAGCGAACCGATTCCACTGGGACTCACTTAGTATGCGGCACGAGATCAAAGACACTGAGACGATCCCCGAGCAGAGAAGCTAGTTTCTCGCAGGTAAGATGGACCAGAGCGGCATGCTATCAAAGACAGTAGTGGTCCCTGAAACGATTTCGCATCTTGGTGTTAAGCACGGAACCGATCGCAGCCAGAGCGAACGGGGAAAGCTGACGCAAGCAGCGAGCGGAAATACGAGAGGCCAGGGGCGGTTTCCCTCTTTGGTCTGGCGGTCAGATCCCCAAAATCCTTCCGAGATCAAATAGGCTGTCAAGTTTCTCATGTCCCACTCATCTTGTATTCCAGTTGTAGATATACAGATCACGTAGAAATACACTTCATCAATCGCTGGCCAGAACTTGATAGAAGCACTAGCGATATTTGAAATCTTGCTAGATTATCCCATGGATTTTCATTTATATTTGCAGTGAATTCTATTTCTGTGCAAAACGGTAATATATATATTGTGTAAAGTGATCAGTGGTCTAGTTCATTCATTCTATTTCATTGGATTTTGTGTTAATTTAAACCTATTAAATTAAACCGTCTAAATATTTCCAGTTGTAAATGTAATGATATACCTGCTATACTATTTCCAAAAAGATAATAGATGTTTAATGCTTAAATTAACTTTTAAAGTCGCGAAGGAATTTATAATTAATAAATTTAGTTAAGCCCTATATTTATAGATGTGTGATTTAACCACTAGAACTCGCGCAGTGTTTATTAAATAGATAATTAAATACGCGAGCGTATATATATATATATATAGTCTTAAAGGGAAATTTATCGCGCGCTTAGAAGATTATCTGATTTTTAAAGTATGATTATGTTGTTATGGGTTTTATATCTTTTTCTCTAGATTGATCACCTTTTGCAATCCCAGCAATAACGAAATCTTTCAGAGTTTCCATACTCGGTTCTTAAACTTCCAGACAGTTTGATGAGACATTCTTTTAAAGTAAATCTTGTGGTGGTCCGAAGCGGCCTAGCTAACATAATTACATGAAAGAAAGCCTACCCAAGATCCTTTGATTATTATCATCAAATTAAATTACAATCTGTAAGATAAACTGGAAGATGAACAGTGCCAGTAGCGATAGTTTATATACTGCTCTATTGTGAGAGATTACCGATTTACCTGACTGTGACTGAGCCTAGTTTTTCCTCACTGGATTAAAAAAAAACTTTACCGTTCAGTTGCTGTCATCACGCAGTGAAGGAATATTGCCATCACCTCATTTTCCCCCCTGTGTTGAACTGTGTCAGTGCCATCCCATAGACTCCTTTTATATAATAATACACAAGAACTCTTAGAACTTCAAGTCCGGCGATAAGCGGGAATATTTGCTCTCAGTGAATCCTCGCATTATCTGGGGCGGGACATAGAAGGACTAGACAGTTGTCACACGTAAAGAGTTTAATCACTGTGTTTATCATTCTATGGATTGTCTGATGCTGCAACTCGGTAAGTGTGTGGTGTATATGAGTGTGGATCCTCACAGTATGCATGAATGACAGGAGATTTAATCTTTTTTTTGCAACAAACCATTTGTTAACTTGCCTACCGGGTAATACGTTTTTCTGTATACCCGGCATTGTTCCTTTAGTGGGATAATTTGTTAACTCTGTTTCATCCCCCCCCCCCTTTTTTTTTCTTTGCTTAGTAAAGGGAAGACTCCAGTTGGGATAACAGTATTTTTTTGTCTACCACCATAACTAATATTGAAACACCTCTTTCAGAGTAATTAAATTCACTGTTGGGTTAACTTTCCTATGCTCCTGATAACTATCTATCTTGAGACTGAGTTTATCTTTGTCTAATACAAGCGGGAAGGGCTTAGTCGATACCAATCTTCTTCACCCCCTCCCTACCTTGATATTTGCATTTTTCTGTACTTATGATAATTTTATGTAACACTTGATATTGGTTTTTTGTGATTTGATGGTAAATAAACATCATAAACTTATATCAGACTGTGTTGGAATACCCAAAAGCCCATAAAAATTCCCTATTTGTTTAATATAGCTGTATCCACGTCGTCTGAGTGTTTGAAGCATCAAACGTGTGACTGGAAAACTGGCAAATAATTGTTTGACCAGGAGAGTGGAAGAGAAGATTGAGAGAAACGATTTGTCGTAAATAAGTCTGTCTTTACTCTCCTCCAGCACTCTGTGGAGCATCATATTTAATCTATACATTTCTATCACTGAGTTTTCATCATCATTCTACACTCTAAACCGGACTAATATTTCTAGGCTCTTTCTCTCAAAATAAATTTACGACATTCGTTCAGTGAGTTGAATTGTTCTTGGGCAATAAAAGCTATGTTAGTTATATCTTGTTTGTCTGTCATTTTCAGTGTTTAGATTTAGAATTTGGTTTCTCTAAATTTACTACCTGCATTGTAAGTTTGAACAGTGAATGAAAGAAGATATACAAACAGGTACTTAGAATTCTTTAGCAGCATCGTGTGCACAGGATTGTCTACCAAAGAACACTAATGGAACAGTCCTTATCTCACACACAATATAAAAAAAGACATTTATATTATAAATACAAGATTAACAAGACTTGAAAGATAGATCAAAGGATGTGGAAGTTGTGACGTACGTATAGTTATGAAAAGTGAAGTCCCTGAAGTAATGGATGATAAAGGATATTAGCCTCGAATAACATCGCAGCCCCTGGATTTGTGTGCAACACAAGAGTCAACGTGGATTCCACGCGGGTTCATTAGCATGCACAAATAACAACGTGGAATTCAACGTGGGCTAATTAATATGTAGACAGTTTATCATGTGTGCATCCAGGAGTTTTGCTTTGCCTAAAGGGGAGGTAAACCACGCCTACGGCCAATCTCTAGAGCGATTATAAGCAGCTATTTACCTACTTTGCCAGTCCTCCTGCCTAGTGGGGCGTTGCCATAAGTCAAACGAGGAAAGCGGCATACGATCAAAAGAGGCAGTGATGGTCCCTGAATGGACGAAGCAGAGTCACTCCGTCGGTTCACATCTCAGTGTGAACCACAGAATCGGTCGCAAGACTGAGAAGAACGGGGGACACGAGCGGTCAGAGAAATGAGTAATAGAACGAGGACGGGCGGCACAGAATCTCGATAGTTCCCTGATTTCAAATAAGGTGTGAAATTTTCACGTGTCCCCCTGATCTTTCAATTCTTTAAGTATATATTGAGACCACTGAAGAATGCAGTTTATCATTCGTTTGCCAGAGATTTAAAGAAGCACTAGCTATAGTAGAATTTTGCTAGATTTCATCTGAATTTTCTGCTATATTGGAGTGAATTCATTTCTGTGCAACGGTATAATATATTAGTTTCAAGTGATCAGTGGTCTAATTCTTTCATTTTTATTTCACTGGATTTTGTGTAAATTTAAACATATTAAATAAACCCATCTCAAAAGTTTCCAGTTGTAAATAAAATGATATATCTATACGCTAATTCCCAAGAAAATAGATGCTAAAATTAATATTGAAGCCGTAAAGGAATTTATAACTATTTAATACAGTTTAGTTCTGTATATATAGATGTGTTTTTAACCATTTGATTCGCGGAGAGTTTTTCTTATCTATATATAATTGAATACGCGAGTGTATAAAATAGTCTTAACTGTAAATTTATCGCGCGTCAGAATATGATTTGATTTGCGTTATGATTTCATGTTTTCTATTTTTCCACATAGGGCGATCATAAACCTTTGTGTCTCGTTCTATAAACTCCAGAGATTTTATAAACATTTAAATATAATCTTGTGGCGGCCCTGTTGGGGTCTCGCTCTCTGAATTTACCTGAGAAAAAGCAACCCAAGAACATTTAAATCATAAATCAATAAAGTCTGTAAAGATAAACTGGAGAAGAACAATTGCCAGTAGCGATATAGATATATTTTTACTGCTCTACTGTGGAAGAGAACATATATTTCCTGCATACTGTCAGTCACGTATTACGAAGTGTTTCACCACCAGCGGTGAAAAAAAATCCAGGAGACCGCACCATTTTCATGCCTGTATCTGTGACCGTGCCATCCCATATCAACTTTATATTTTAAAAAAAATCAAAACAAACACTAAGTCTTCACCTTCCAGCGATTTCGGGACACTTTGCTAAACGCCAAAACTCACTAAATCTGGGGCTGGAAACAGAAGAAAAGAACTCATTCATTTATTGAGTACTTACTACTGTATGTGTTTTTTCTATGGAGTGCCCGATTCCACGATCGATAATTGTGTGTGAGAAAATGTGTGATGGCCATTGCTAGCGTGCATGAACGAATGAAATATATTTGCTAAACTTATAATGTGCTTTACCGGGTAAATACCTTTTTTACTGTATTCCTTGTATTGTTCTCTTTAAGTGGGATTTCTTACCTTTGTTTATTTCCCCTCCCTTAAATCTGCTTAGTCAAGGGAAACATTGGAGAATAATAGGACTTCTTTCCTACCCCCCATACCAAATATTGTACCACCTCTTATCAGAATATATTAATCTATTTTGGGTTAAATTTTCTCCTTCTGATAACCACTTGTCTTTGGACTGGGTTTTTTTTCTCTATACAAGCGGGAAGGGCATATTGGGATACTACTCTTCAAACCCCCCCCCCCCCACCACCCACCTTGTTATTTGTATTGTTCTGTAACTATGATCATTGACTGTACCATGCTAAATGTTGTGATTTTGTTTAGATGATAAATAAACACCATAAAACTTTTATTACGGTGTTGGCCGACCCATGACCATTAATCATATTTGTTATATGTAGTTTGTATTCACGTTGCGTCTGTGTGTTTGAAGCACCAAATTGGTGTGTGTACATGAGTGTTTGGAAACTGGCAACAATTGTTTAGCCAGGAGAGATTTAGGAGTCTACAGATAAATAAAATTGTCGTAAGATAGGCAAATCGGAGAAAATACCCGATTTCAGAGACTGTCCTTACTCTTTCCAACATCCTTGTGAATTAACTATCTATTTCTTACCCCTTTCTATCATAGAGCCTTCACCATCATTCTTCACTCTAACGGGACCACTATTTCTAAGACTTATCTCAATAAAATTTACGACAGAAGTAATCTATTTATAGCTTTACATATTTTCTGACGCTTATATACGCAGCTAAATATCATTATAAATGAATGAAAATGCAAAAACAGATGGTGCTTCACAAAAAGTTATTTTTTTTACAACCTTATTTGAGATTTGCGAGTATCAGGAATGCGTTTACAGTGATTTAAATGTTATACAATCTGGTGACAATATGCTTGTTCTTGTAGTGCCAAACTCACAAAACTGACTACCACACATTCTCAAGATAAGAAACCAAAAAAAAAGGTATGTGGAAATAATCTTTAGCTTCCCTTCGAGAAGTCTTTTTAATTATAAACTCAAACGAAGGGGCCGATTTTTAGATATTAAATTAATAAAAAGATTACTTATTTTATGAATTTCCTCAAATGATGACGCTGTTTTCAAAAGTCTGTAACTCCGTCAAAACTAATTTCAAACAAATAAAAATGCAATCAAAAATAGAACACAGAACAAAGTTATAGTACACAAAATAATTTTAGCGCTGTGTTTATCCAGAACGAGTGTGTAATGATTTAATTTTACTGATTTTACACACACATCAGCTGATTTTCCCCGCCAAAACCCTCAGTAATCGTTTACGGTGCACATAAAAATTTTATACCCGGTGTCAGAATTCCGGTCACCTAAACTAAAAGAGCGCTCTGGTATAGGGTAGTGCCCTAGATTCATAGAGAGTTACGCCAACTAAAATTTGGCCGCCATTTTCGGCCGTACCCGTATTGTAGGAAAATGGACCCGATCATGAGTTTTGGACCCAATTTGCATTTTCGTTTAGGTTAGCTAATAATTTGAAATAAAATTAGATGCAAATACAGTAGCACATATTTGTACTATTATTTGTATTTCAAGTAACAAAACAAAAAGAAGAAAACTAGTTTACTTACCGGTTTATTGAAAAGAATCAGTAGCGTGGATTTTTAACACTTACTCCGTTGAATTTTATATTCCGTTAGAATTCCACTATTTAGCAACAAATGTTCCGTTAGAGTTGCAACACTTAGCAAAACATACTCCCTTCGAATTGAACTATTTACCTAGTTTGACATGTGGAAACTGGTGAATGACTGTTGTAGACACTGACAGTTTTACTAGATCCAGATAATCACATCAGTTTCTGTTTTCATTAAAAATGCGATTATGTACAGATAGTTTTAACAAAATCTAATTACATATTTTGGACCGGAGATTTTATTATAGTTTTATTATATAATTATATTATTTAATTTTATTATATATATATATATATATATATATATATATATATATATATATATATATATATATATATATATATATATATATATATATATATATATATATATATATATATATATATATATATATATATATCTATATATATATATATATATATATATATATATATATATATATAGAAGAGGTGTTAAGAATAGACAGACCTAGGGAACTGCATAATATAGTCAAACAATATTTATCACGAACAAATGTTAATATTAGTGTCTGGGAATGTGAAGGTCTGATGCTGTTCTTACAATGCATATGAATTTTAGCTAATGAAAGTCAATTAAATATCTGTTAAAGTCAGTTATATAACTGGAACCACCATTCCTTTACACCCCTCCATTTTAATATAATTCTTGTTCAGAGTTTCATCTTGATTTTGTTTTGTTTTTTATTATTTTTTATTTTTTATTTTATTTAACGTATTAGCATAATTGTGATTGTCCCTACTTACAATCATTTGACAAATGTGATGCCACTTTCTCATCGGCAGTTGTTCATATTATTTGGAATTGAAAACAATATATATCCTAATTATAACCCATCAGAGGTTGAACGGGATATTTTTCTTCATTAATTTTTTTTTTTTTAAATCTTACTCGACGCTTATTAACCTTCTAGCCCTGGTATTGTCCGGCCGAAAATGGCGTCTACGTCGTTCAGCCTCGTTTTCGATTCTGACGTAGTTGTCGTAACTCTATGAATCTGGGGCACTAGTATAGGGTACAAGCAGCCGTGATATTCTTCATAAACGAATGTCGTAAAAAACAACGGACAATTAACACACAATTGGAAGAAAGAAAAGAGGCCCTTGAGATGTGCATGTCTAGACTCTAGACGATTGGGAATGAGAATAAATCAAATAAAGAAGTCCTAGAAAACCTAGGATTGCAAAGAGAAATAATGAAAGAGGTTAAAATCAGACAGCTAACATATTTTGGTCAAATAAACATACATAACACATTGCTAACGACCAAATGGCATGCAGAGCTAAAGGCAAACGTGCAAGACGAAGGCAGCGGTATAAATGGGAAGATACATTCAAGAGATGGACAGGAAAGAGCTATCAAGGCAAGAGATGGAAGACGCCGAAGATCCATATTTGTTGACCTTTGTGTGCAGATGGCAGCTGGTGAAGATGATGATAATAGACAAGTGGTGACTCTGACAGTGTTAAAAAACGCGGCATTATGGGAGATAACAAAGACTTTGAGCACGTTAGTATTTTCAAGGGAAGTAAAAAAAAAAGTGTTAATTAACCAAGGGAAATAAAAACAACAAAACATGTAATTAGATTTATGTTATAAAACTTGTAAAAATTGTTTATTTCTTATAAAAATTAAACATCTTTAAACAAAAAGTAAACAATATGTATTGTATAAGGGTAAAAGTTTAAATATTTTGCATTTAAAAAAATAAAGACATAAAAATTTTAGCTAGTTAAATTTTTTCAGCCAGTGTTAAGTTTTAGTATAAGAACTAGTCTTGCAGCTTACAGTTTTAATCAGGTAATTTAGCAAAATATAAGCTGGTAATCCATTTAAATTTATTTTTAAATGGTAATTTATTTTTTGGCTCGGCTTTAAAAGCCGACACAACAAAATTTGTTTTCTTCTTCGTTCGCCCTGAAAAGGACGGTGGTTGCGTTGTGTCTGTTTGCGCCTAAGCTGTGATATCTGCACCTTTCGGTCGACACATCCGACTTCTGCACGGCATTTTTTAGGACCGGGTTTGCCTTCCCATTTCGATCCACACTCGCTCAGCCAGACTGCACAGCTGCAGACTTGTTTCCAGGACCACCACGTGGAGGTGGAGTGCGGTCTTGACCAGCTCTGGTTCGCTGGTCCTGACGCAGGCAGTCAAGCTATGAGTCGCTGACTGCGGTCTCTATTGCTGCGTCTTGAGGTCCCAAAAATTTGTTTAAAAAGTAACTAATAATTTTCATTTCTAGTATTATTTTTTGTAGGTCAGGCATACAGAACATTCGAGAACAAATGTCTTAGAAAACTCATGAACATCAGTTGGAAAGAATTCTTCTTCTTCGTTCGTCCTGAAAAGGACGGTGGTTGCGTTGTGTCTGTTTACGCCTAAGCTGTGATATCTGCACCTTTCGGTCGACACATCCGACTTCTGCACGGCATTTTTTAGGACCGGGTTTCAAGACATCGACAAATAAGAGAAGACTAGGCAGAAATATGTCTCTGACTATATAAGGAAAAGACGATGGTCATATATCGGTCATGTCCTACGAATGCAAAACAACAGAATACCACTGCAGGCGCTCACTTGGGTTCCTGAGGGTAAGAGGAAAAAAGGAAGACCAAAAGAAACACTTAGAAGAACAATAATAAGAGAAATAAGAACGTTCGGATTAAATAATGTGCAAGAGCTAAGAGGAGAAGCTTCACAACGAACAATCTGGAGAGCACTGATTTCTGCCTTATGCGCCGTGTTTGGTGCTTAAAGAATTTATCTACCCTTCCAAGATGGAGGTGAAATTCGTTTCTCACCTTAGACGCCGAAAGAAAAACATCAGGAATGTGTATATTTCGATGGATATCACCATGTTATGTTAAATTATAGAATAAAAGATACACCAGAGTATCTAGTGGTGTAGATATTTTCCTATAACTGACCTCGAAACCCTCGAATCGGTCGGTTGGATCGGAGGGTTGATCAGTGAGTTAACAATTCACTATCGTAAAACAAGCTATTGTTACCGAAACAGAACCAGGCTCGACAGTAAACATGACTCACTCTAATATCTTGGGGGCTAAGGAGATTTCTAAAACTAAATGATTGCACACTCTGAAAATTGCTTCTAAATTTATGGAGTTTTTGAAACTTCCAATTGTAATTTACAGTTAAATTGTTAAGTTCTCTCCAATTGAATAGGTATTTTTTTTTTTTTTTTTTTTGCTTTTTTTTTTTTTCTGTATTCATGAATGCATTGAAAGGTACTCGCAGTGTCTTTCAAAATGTGCGTGTTCAGCTCTGCCGCACGCTGTCCTTTATAAATTGGACATGCGCGCTAATGTAACCGACGGACCTTGCGTCTATTTCGAACGGAGCACGCCTCGCTAACATCTCATAATCGGAACCTCTTCTACCCCGGTAAAACGAGGTGTAGAGGTGACCCAAAGATAGGGTTCCCATAATGTTTTGTTAAAAAACCGGGACATTTCCAAATTGTTACCTAAATAACCCGGGACATTTTGTAAAAAAACGGGACATGTTAAATTTTAAGGTAAAGCACAAATAAATCTATTATATATTATATGTTGCACTTAAAATAAGATACTGGTATAAAAATACACACATTAACTAACACAACTTCCACTTTAAAAAAGAATTCTAAATTACAAAAATAAGTCCTCTTCATCACAGTAAAATTTGTTGACACTGTCTTCGTGAATATGTAGCTTTCTTGGATGTTCTTCCAAGTCACAGACTCCTTTCCCTTCAAATTGATCCAATCCATAGACTGAAGAGGCGTAAGAAATGGTGTACACCACTCCTGAATATATTCAATGCAGGTGTCATAGAAATCTACTGCATAGCTTTGAAACTTTTCAACTGTTATGTGTCCTTCTTTTTCTAATTCTTGCAACTGATTTCTCACAGTAGTAGCAAGAAACTTTTCTGCCTTCCTGTAGTTAAATCATTTGGTAGATGCTCACTGAACACTGTTTTGGTCGACTTTCGAATTTTTGTTCGAGATTCAAACCGAGGGTCCACTGTAACCGGAAATTGATAAAGTAACACTACTAAAACACGGAATAAAATCTGTTACCCAAAGATTTTTTTTTTTAGGAAGGACCCTTAAAAAGCGGGACATTTGGAATAAATTTGGGACACCGGGACATTTTATTAAAAAAACTGTCCCGGGAAAAACGGGACGAATGGGAACCCTACCCAAAGAGCACAAGGCTCCTGGGCAAAACATGTAATCAAAATGTTTGACAAACACGTGATTAGCCCATTGCGCCGCCTCGCTAACACGGGGTAAAACTCCTATAAATAATACTGCAGTGTAACTAGCCTGTTTTACAGCTTTGTGGATAAGCAGACAAGATAAATTTATTGCAAAACTTCAAAAAGCAACCTTGTACGCAAGAACTTTTCATGTAAAACATAGAAATAACATTGCAAAAACACGTTGCATGAAAACGGCCCAAAAAAAAATAAATGGCAAACAACGATCCAAACAATTTTTTTGTAAACCGGAAGAAAAAAAAAAGAAGCAGAGAACCAAGAGCATAAATTGTCAACAACAACTAAATAGGCAGACAACGATCGATGTGTATATATATATATATATGTGACAGGGGCGCTAGGTGTACCTCACACCCAAGACCCGTGCACCAAGAAAATTTATAAAGGATCGTTTGACAGGGGTTGCAATTATTGGTTGCTTGCAACCCTCTCAGCAGCAGACTTAACAATTCAAGCAACCCAAAGCCTTATGCAGGTCAACATTTAATTCTACCGAACAGAACCGAACACCAAACAAACAATCCACCAAACAATCAAACGAACACCCAGTCAGTGTTCATAGACTGTCTGAAAAACAATAAATAAAACAATGTCTAAGTGAACATTAATAGCATGGATAATAACACTTACCATAAAGAAAACATGCGCCCATCCTGATATCATCAACTATCTCACACACTCATGCGTGTCGTCCAATGCGACTAGTATGGTGTTGTGCATGAGGCTGGCAATCGCACCGGGTAACATAGGTTGCTACCGAAACCACTACTGCAAGAGCATCTGAATGCTTCATGCTGAGATAAACCACACCGGTGGCCCCATGCTCCCTCAGGAGCGGAGAAGAGAAATATACATCTCCAAGTACGCCCACGTGCTCTCACAAACCATGTTCACATAACTATAATAATCAACTGGACATAAAATAATATTCTTCAATACATGTACAACAAATAATCTCAATAATGAGAATTAACTACTACCTCTCAACCGACCCACATCAATACTCGTTCCCGCACTCTGAACATGTCGTAAGTGACGACTGGTGCGCCTGGCCACAAACGTGTCATATGTGACCCCTGACGAGATTGGGAACTCATCACATGAAACACATTATTACAGGAACAACCACTGTAACAGCATAAAAATGCTTCTGTTGACTTGTGGTGGACACCAGCCGCATTGGTGTTTCCATGCTCCACCGGGAGCAAACAGAGAAACACCTGTCTCAACTTGCCTTACGCACCAGAAATCTAAATGACTATTCTCCCTTCTAAGTAACCACTAAAGATAAACAGTAGAATAATCAATAATCGTGAAATACACTTAATTACTTTTACATTAAAGGATAAAATAAAATTACTCTTACATTAAAGAATAATATTCTTGGCTTTAACCAAAAACTGGAACTAAATACACCGCGTGTCGCTCGGCATAACATATTATAGGTTTAACACGCGGAGCGTGTTTGCTCAGACTCGTTATCGCCGCCTTTTATCACCACGAGGTTGCTATCTTGCGATTGTTAATCTTATCTAAATTTCGCAGTGAAATAGCCTCACACTATGTCTGCCTTTCTGAAGAATGAAATAATCGCTCTTAAACTTTCACATCTATCTATCTATTCCATTAAACATTAAAATAGCCACATCGATATAATTTCAGAATCCTAGAAAACTAATGCTAATTTAAATTAACTCACGTGCTCAAGGCATTTACAGCTTGGCTCTTGTGTGTCTTCTTAGTCTGTTCTCACTGAGCGGCTCTCTCAAACATAGACCGGTTTCGCCGCTTGCTACCCCTTTTTATAAGCCCTGGCCTAACCACTCAATTTACTGCGCGCTCGCGTATTAATCTGCGCCACACAGATAACACACGCGATTATTGCTCCAGAATGCATGAAAACACAGATTTACACAACTAGAGCAAAAACACAACTAATTCGTAGGCTTATTATGGCCTTGTAATAAATCTGCTTGAAGATAACGGGATCAAAAGGCACTAAACCACATAGACAATATGACTGACCAGATGGGGCCAGCGCCTAGAACGACAGACCTCAAGATGGCGCTGTCATATATATATATATATATATATATATATATATATATATATATATATATATATATATATATATATATGATCAGGGCCGGATTAAGCTAGTGCGGGGCCTGTAGCATATGTTAAGAAAGGGGCCCTATATTTAAAAAAAAAATAAAACAACACAAATATATTTGAACACATACATTTTTAATTTGCATAGTAATTATCATTATCAATTAATTTGTGCATGTAATCCTATAAACTTGCCACTCATGTTGCTGGCGTTGTCATAACTTTGACCACGGCATTCTTTAATATCAATGTCATTTGCCTTTAAAAAATTAAGTAGACTTTTAGTAAGCTGTTCAGCACTATGACCTTCCATATCCAAAAATGTCACAAATCTTTCAACTGGTCCAGATGGCAAAACATAGCGCAGAGTCAAAGTCAGCTGGTCCATATTAGATATATCTGGAGTAGAATCCAATGAAACGGAATAATACTTGTATTTCTTCACTTCACAGAGAATGTGATCCAGTATGCTGGATCCAATCAGATTGATGAATTCCTCACACGTTGTTTTAGATAGATATGATGTATGTCCAAATCCTTTGTTTGCATGAGTACTTATATGCTCTGCCAGAAAAGGGTCAAACTTGGCCAGTAATTCCCGTTATAAGGGGACCCAACAATTTCATCACTGCCACGAAATGAAAGGCCTCGTTCTGCTAAAACCTTCACAACTTCAATTTAATCGCTCTAGAAGTTTGTGCCAATACTTTTCTTGAATGTCCATTTGTTTCACAAGTTGGGAATCGACACGTTCACCTTTGTTTTTACGCATCAACAGTGACATTAAAGCTTGTCTATGTGAGGAGCTTTCTTCATGTCGACGCAATAGATTGCTTGCATTTTTACAGTCATTAAACCCTTCCACAGTAAACTTTGATGAACATTCTGAACTCATAAGCTTGCATGGGAAACAGAATAGGCGCCCTTTACTTTCTGAATAGCATAACCATTTTCTTGCATGTTGCTTGTCTTTAAGTTTATGAATATATGTAAAATAAGACTTCTGACAGTATCGAGTTTTCTTTTCAGTGTCATACAATCGCACGGATGAAAAAGGGCACTATCAACATGTTGACATTTTTCACTTCCCTTGGATATCCAATATTCACGCTCACAGTCATCTATATTGTTCGTCCAGTCACCAATATCATTAGAGTATTTCTTCGTTTCACTTATTCTTTCACATTCAGACTCAGTGTATACTGGGTTTTGCTGTATGTTTTCTGCTGCACAGCCTGCACTAGTACTAGTTGTTCCTGTACTTCCAGCTTCAGCGGTTAGAGTACCACCACCATGAACATCAAAATATTCTGTCAGCTTACGTGTTTTTGATATCACAAGTTGATCTCTTCTTTCTTTTTCTTCCTTCCTTTACGTTTTTCACTTCCAGAAGCATAATTACGTCCAATATCTCTGTGTCTACTGCTCATTTTTTGAGTTTTCTAACCTTACAAATCAAGAAATGTTAATCAAGATCGAAAGAGAGTGCAAGCACGCCGTATACCTCAATTAAAACAGGAAGTTTCCGTTTCCTAAATTCTAGTTTTTATTGTTAATGCAAATTCATTTCACAAAGAACGAAACAAAATTAGAGGAGCTGTCGCCTAGAGACAAAAAAGTGGCTTCCGTCCAAATTTGACCAAATTTTCTACGCCACTTAAATGGCTTCCGTCCGCAAACAGTTAAGATAAAAATAATGAAGAGTCACACTAAGTCACCCTCTTATGCTCTTTCTCTCGCAATTTCGTGACACCAAATGAAAAGGCGCTAAAGATGGCATAAATCACAAGATCATTAGTTTAACGCTCGTATTAGATGACCAAAAAATTATGTACATATTTATTGGCGCGGGGCCCGTAGCATATGCTACTTGTGCTACTACGTTAATCCGGCTCTGTATATGATAGGAAACTCTTTACAGAGCGATACAACAGGAAGCAATCTGATCATCAGAAAAAGTCTCCCCGTCCGACAAGTGTTTCGGCCCGATATACTCCTTTACACTCTAAGGGGGCGGGCCTACTTGGGTCATGACTCCCAAGCGTCTCAGCCTCCTGTTGTCTTGTATCGCAAATGAACCCATTTCACTTATGGTAGCAACTTTAAAATCCACAACTCCGCCAGCCGTGGAGGCAATTGTGAAAGTAACAAAGAGAAGACAAATTATTCCGTTCGTTCCGTCGCACATCACAACTAAGGACACACACTGAGACACCAGCGCGAAGCCGACGAGTCTAGCCACTGCTCGCTAGCAACTGAAATTATGTGCTTGACACCCCTTATAATATACGCCGCCTGTTGCCCCTCAGTCACAGCCCTCTCACTAATACACCAAAAAACTCAGCGTATTGTAGACTTAGAAAAATTCGGTGTTTTCTGTACAGCAGTGTTTATTATTGTCACGATTTCCATTGCCCATTGTGGTTGTTCCACAGCCAGCCTGATGCCTTTTCGGCAGTTTCACTAAGCCTCTTCAGTGCCCTTGTTCTCGACTGTCCCCCCAGCCCCAACAGTTTCAATAAATCATACACTGTTGCTGCCACAAGCCCTCTTGCGCCCACTTCAACATATATATATATATATATATATATATATATATATATATATATATATATATTATATATATTATATATATATATATATATATATATATATATATATATATATATATATATATATATATATATATATATATATATATGTGTGTGAGAAACTGAATGTTGTGAACAGGTTCACATGCCTTGGTAGTACACTATCCCAGAACATCGTCATTGATGATGAGGTGAACACCAGGATCTCCAAAGCCAGCAGCACATTTGGCAGACTATACACCAACGTTTGGCATCGAAGTGGCATTAGTCTACAGACAAAGCTGAAGGTATACAGAGCTGCGGTGCTTCCAGTGCTGCTTTATGCATGTGAAACATGGACTGTATACAGGCGCCACGTAAAAAAGCTCAACCACTTCAATACAGTCTGTCTCAGGAAAATAATGAACATCAAATGGCAAGACAAGATCCCAGATACCGCCGTCCTTGACAGAGCTGGTATCCCTAGCATCGATACTATTCTGATGCAGTCACAGATTCGCTGGGCAGGTCATGTAGTCCGCATGCCAGACCATCGACTGCCAAAGATACTCTTTTATGGTGAGATGCAGAAGGGTAGACGCTCCCATGGTGGCCAGAAAAAGCGCTTCAAAGACACGCTTAAGGCTTCATTAAAAACCTTTGACATAAACCCAGACACATGGGAAGCTGCTGCGCAAGACCGAACTGCCTAGCGCACATCTCTTCGTAAAGGTGAAGTGGCATGCGAATCTTCCAGAAGAGCAGCAGCGGAACAGCGGAGACAAGCTAGAAAAGATCGTGAAATAAAACCTTCACATGAAGCAAACATTCCCTGCCCACACTGTCCGAGATCCTTCCAGGCCCGCATCGGGCTCATCAGTCACCTTCGTACTCATAGACTATCCTAACATCCTAATAATTGGATGAACAGAGTGGTCCTCATCACTTGTGATGGACGAACAACATATATATATATATATATATATATATATATATATATATATATATATATATATATATATATATATATATATATATATATATATATATATATATATATATATATATATATATATATATATATATATATATATATTATATATACTGCTCAAAAAAAGTTAAAGGCCACTTTCAATTTTTAGGTCATTATTTCAACTAAGCTGTTTTTTTTTAAAACCTGAACACTCAGTCACAAAAGTTTTGCTGCATTTTGTTGCATGCTTAAACAATGTTTGTTAATCTGACAATAAATCAAATCTGTGTTACGTGTGTGTACCTCCAAGGTCAATCAAATGTACGTGGTGGAAAGGGAAATAATGCATGTTTGAAAATGCTTCCTATGGCAAAGCCTGTTGATAACATTGCTGAAATTTGCTTTTCACGTGCAAGTCGTGACTATAGTGAACACATTTCACCCACTTTTCGGAAGGAACGGGCAATGGGTATGTTTGTAACATTTACCATTTTAGCCATGGCTCAGCGAAGACGCTTGACCAATGTTGACAGATGGAGAGCGATGGCATGGCTGCAGGATGATGCAGGGCTGCGAGAAGTTGCTAGGAGATTAGGAGTTGCCCACTCTGTCATACAAACTCTGCGTGATCGTTATAATGCAACCGGCAGTGTCGCAGAACAACGCAGGTCAGGACGTCCAAGGTTTACCACAAGACGGCAAGACACATTTGTTGTTGTATTGGCTCTCAGACAAAGAACAATCACTGCCAGTGCCATCAGGACGCAACTGCGAGCAGCCACCAACGTAATCGTCAGTGACCAAACCATACGAAACCGACTGAGAGATGCAGATCTGCATGCAAGGCGACCTGTCATCCGACCTGTCTTGGCTCCAGCTCATCGCGCAGCTCGTCTGGCTTGGGCTCGGCGTTATGTGACCAGGACAAGGCATCAATGGAGCAGAGTTCTGTTCACAGATGAATCCCGTTTCACCAGATCATTCACAGATGGCAGAAATCGTGTCTGGAGGCGCCCAAGAGAAAGCTATCATGATGCCAACGTCCTTGAACATGATCGCTATGGCGGTGGATCAGTAATGGTGTGGGGCGGAATTAGTGTGACCTCCAGAACACCCTTGTATCGAGTGCATGGTACGTTGAATGGTCTGGCCTACAGAAATGACATCTTACAGCCGCTTGCTCTTACGGCACTTCAGGCTCTAGGACCTGATTCTATCCTGCAGGACGACAATGCCCGACCACATAGAGCTGGGGTCGTGAACGACTTCCTACAACAGCAATATGTCACCAGCTTAGACTGGCCAGCTTACTCTCCTGATCTCAGTCCGATAGAACATGTATGGGATGTGCTGGGACGTAGACTTACAGAAAATCATCCACCTGCTACTGACCTCAATCAGTTGTTCCTCTTCCTTGAGCAGGAGTGGCAAGCGATCCCACAAAAGACTCTAAGAACGTTTGTCTTATCAATGAGGCAAAGGTGCAGTGAATGCATTCAAGCTCATGGTGGACACACTCGATTTTGAATCATGTTAACTTTTGTTTAATGATTCTGAATTTTCAAAAAGGGAGGTAAGACAATTGACATCGATTTTCTTACTAATGAAATCATTTGTTTTTCTACATTTTAATGTCAATGTAATGTGCAATGAAAACCGTTTATGATATGTGAGTTTCATAATTCTATCTTTATTTTTTTTTTAAACTGCAGATGAATTTGTAAGTGGCCTTTCAATTTTTTTGAGCAGTATATATATATATACTTTTTTTAACCCGATGTCACAGAATTGGCCGTTCGCCTTTTCTCATTCTCTCTCTCTCTCTCTCTCTCTCTCTCTCTCTCTCTCTCTCTCTCTCTCTCTCTCTTGTCGTGAAATGACGTCTGTCTCACATCACGAATTCTAAATATTCTGACCATACAGCGCGCGATACCCTGTAGAAAGATAAAATACACTGACCAATGAAAACGCTTTCTTGGTCCTGTGTTTACTACTGCTTGGAAAATAAAGATGGCAAGGCCCTATCTGTGTAACCTGATTAACTTCGGAATTTTACTACAGCATGTTAGAAGAAGTATCACTTGAAAGAGGGTACCAACACAATATTAGGGATATTACTCTACCCGTAAGTAGTAAAACTTTTACTAATAATATTATAGGACGGGAGAAATCTTAGGTTAGATGCATTCGAAGCTTCAGGTTGGCCTAAGTTTAGCTGTTTAAACTATGCATAACAGAAAATGCAAGTAGTAACCAAAAAGATTATTATATAGATATGTAAAGTCTAATTCCAAGTATAATGTAAGCTTTAAATGACTAAAATCGCATCAGGAATAACGAAGATAATTAAAAAAGCAGTTTTCCTACATTGTACGATAGGCTAAAAGATACCCACATTTTCTGATTTTGATTACATTCCTAGGGAGTTCCATCTCGTACGTCCGAGGTCAAACTATAAATAGACTGGCCTAATGAACTAGTTTTAGTCACTATTATTTGAAAGCACAGAAAGCGGGAAAGCAGTGCATAGGTTAATGCCAGCGTTTGCCTTCTGCACTTGTTAGCAGACCTTAATCAACCATTGAAGGCTAGTCTGTGTGTGCCTGAGGGTAAGAACGAATCTATATATATATATATATATATATATACATATATATATATATATATATATATATATATATATATATATATATATATATATATATATATATATTTATTTATTTATTTATTTATTTATTTACGTGAAATTATATTGATTAATCCTTCTGTGCGATACGACGTGTATGAGATGTGTTAGGAATGGACAGTGTGTACTGATGAAACTTACAGGCTCATGTGTAATTTTAGAGGCAAGTCCGCCTTCGGAAATATTTAAAATATTGAGAATGATGTCCAAAGTACGACTGTAAGTTTGATAAAGTATTTGAAGAAGTATTTCTTGAATGGAATGAGACACATACCAGGAACATAAGGAAAGATGAAAGGGATTGTAGTACTGTATAATTTGAACTATTACTTAATAGTTTTATTCGCAACCAAATTATTGTATGGAGGCGAATCATGGGAAACTATTGATAATTAATAAGTTAGCAGAAAATTATGATCACACTGAATTAAAATGAATGATGCTACTATACTATACCTTGTGCATCTGCTGGCACGCTAATCTGAAACTGTCTATCGTCCCCATCTGTGTCATAGAGGGATATGGATAGACAAATACAGGGATTGCGTTTGAATTCATTGCAGGTTTAATCCTTTAACCTAAAGTCTACAAATAAGAAGAGGCTCCTAGTACTAACGCTGCAACGAATGCAGTGCCAGTCTGTGATAGCAGGCCAGTCATTACGTGTGTAGCTACTGGAACGATTTCATCTGAAGATTCTATCCAGCATTAAAGGGAGCCATCTGCAGTGACTCAGCTAAGTTGCTTAAGGCAACTGTGCAGCTTATCCATACTCACCAAAAACATAACCGCATCCAGTTTGTGATGACCATAATAGTATAGAGTTTCAATAAACTTATAATAATAATAATAATTCTTCAAGTGAATGATCAAGCAACCTTTGTCTACAAGATGATAGACATTTTGACCCAAGTGAAAAACATTTGTTGAACTGTTTTATTTATTTACTGTTGTAAAATCTTTGAGTTTGAAACTTTTCAAACAGAAAAGAATAACTGTTTAATTAAATTGTAAGTATTCACCAGAAGACTTTCTTAAATTCTTTAAGTGGAAGGGGGTATTACTGATAAGACCAGACTCTTATCTGGCACTATCCTGGTATCATCTGATACACCTTTATGTCCAGGATATCTTATTTTTAATAACATCTGAACCTCTCGCGACATCTATCTCTATTTCTCTATCTCTGCAACTATCCATTTATTTCTTCATGTTACGCACAAAAACCTGTCCCATCACCGCGCCTTAGATTTGTTGACCTATATTCATACTGCAATAGTGTTATTTCACGGCTAATTGACAAGATCCTTTTCAGTATTTATTGAGGATTGGTTCATGTTTACAGGCATTTGGATTTGACGTCGATCCGAATCGCTGTATCATGGACCACCTCAAATGAGTGAATATATTAATGATCGATGATGTCGGGAATTGTTGCATGTGTGCAGGCATTTGAGTTTGGCCGACTCGAATGGGTGCACCATGGAACACCGCAAATGAATATTAACGACATAGAATGCATATCTCTATGCATTACGCGTAGGACTTAGTAACGTCATTCGGATCGTGGGTTTTGACCCTAACGGCAGCGTGTTTTTACAAGTGTGGCCTAGCCACTATGATATGTGTGGTATAACCACTAGGATATGTGTAGCATTGTCCACTGAAGATATATGTGTGGCTGGAAAGCCTATTTAGCAGTGTGTTCTTGGATTAAACGTAAGTCGTCTCGTTATTAACGCAGTTTGCAATTATGGCAGATTAGCCTGGCAGTGTATGCCAAATGAAGAGTCGTAACTAGCTGTAGGAGTAAGACTAGTGTAAAACGAATATTATATAGCTAGCGGCAGACGTAAGCCTAGTGTAACAAGGATATTAGACGACTAGCAGCAGATGTAAGTCTAGCGTAAGGAGGATATTTCAAAACTAGCAGTGGAAGTAAGTCTAGTGGAAAAAGGGCTATTATTAACTAGCAACAGGAGTAAGCCTAGTTAGCCTATGAATATTATGCCACGGGATGTTGGCCAAAAGGAACTGACCATGATACAGAACTATATATATATTAGTGAACATATGCTTTAATGAATAATAAGAACTCATTCGACACGTACATTGAACTATGTTTATAAACTATGTCTTTGAATAGTTGTGTCTACTCATGAAATGAGTTAAATATGAAGCATGTTCCAGTATCAACACATCACACGGGTTACCAGAGACAATAATCGATACTAACGTAGCGCCTAATGGAATCCTGTAAAATATATAAAATGAACCCGGCGGACTTTGACATTATAAGATCAGAATACGCACACAACATCTTGGTCATCCTAAGCATTTAGAGCCTGACTTTAAACTGGTGTCAAAGGTTGTCAAAAAGTCCGTAACAGTATTCAAAGCATGGTATATTTAACATTTTTTATGTCAAACCACAGCAGTGGGCCCTCCTGTGATTTTCCTGTTTGTCTACCAATTTTCCATGATTCGTTTCCACATCTCAAAATTGGCTTTATATAATTCTGAAGGACTCTATTTCGTACTTTTATAGACAAAAGATTTGTTGCTCGAAGCATTTTTCATTTTATTGAACATTGCTTTTGACTGGGCTGTTTTACCCTGTTACGTCTGAGATACTTCCTAAATTTATCTACGAGGAAAACTGGTTTCAACCCGCTTGCTGTTTCGAAGATAGACTGAGGACAACTGAAGGCTAATGAAAGGAACCGGGATAAAATGCTCGCTGAAATCGAATGTGCCGGAATGAAAAGTGCACATTTCACAGCCCCACTGTAAAATACGGCTCATTGTACAGTCGCGTCATCAGTATATTCATCATCATCTTGGGACCGAAGACGCAGCAAAAGTGATGAATGCAGTCAGCGACCCATAGCTTGACTGCTTGCGTCAAGGTCAGCGAACCAGAGCTGACCAAGAACCTACTCCACCTCCAAGTGGTAGTCCTGAAACAGGCTGCATCACTGCAGTCTGGCTGAGAGAGTAGGGATCGAAGAGGGAAGTCAAACCTGGTCCCCAAAACATGCCATGCTGAAGTCGGATATGTCGGGCCGAAAGGCGCAAATATCGTAGCTTCGCTGTAAACGGACACAACGCAACCACCGTCATTTTCAGGACAAACGAGGAAGAAGAAGGAAGAAGATCATCATCTTCATCATCATCATCACCCTTTATCTCATCAAGGAGTATAAGCCTTCCACAAACTTATGCCAAGTCTTCCTGTCTCACGTCATCAGCTCAAGGTCTTCCCATGTGTATTCTTCTGGCCCTTCAAGTTTGTTTCAAAAAAAAGGTGAGTCGGCGACGAACATTTCTTTCGGCTGTCTCTGTGCTGCGTCACGAGCCTTTCATCCCCTCCTATCTCCAGTACTCTTCTCCGTGAGTTATTTTGTATCCCTCTGCTTACCTCTCTAACACTGAGGATTCCAGAAGGAGAACTGCCTTGTAATGCTATCAACAGGTTTCCTCAGTGTGTGTCCTATCCATCGCCAGCTTCTTCTTCTCATCTCATGCTCAACTAGCACTTGTCTGGTTCTTTTCTTCAGTTCCGCTTTAGTGACCTTGTCATACCACTTCTTCTTCTTCTTCTTCCTCGTTCGTCCTGAAAAGGACGTTGGTTGCGTTGTGTCCGTTTACAGCAAAGCTGCGGTATTTGCGCCTTTCGGCCGACACATCCGACTTCCGCACAGCATTTTTTGAAACCGGGTTTGCCTTCCCTCTTCGATCCATATTCCGCAGCCAGACTGCAGTGATGCAGCCTGTTTCCAGGACCACCACGTGGAGGTGGAGTAGGGTCTTGGTCAGCTCTGGTTCGCTGACCCTGACGCAGGCAGTCAAGCTATGGGTCGCTGACGGCATTCATCACTTTTGATGCGTCTTGGGTCCAATACCACTTCAATCCTTCTATTCTATACAAGCACCCATTTTTGAAATTCTGTGCCTTTTAGTTTGTTGTTTCTGTTGTTCTCCGTGTTTCAGAGCCATACAATAGGACTCAACTTAACATTAATGTACAATATCATCATCAGCTGCTATCTCCACAACAAAGGTCGACTGAAATGGATCTCCAACGTCTTCTATCTCCTGTCTTGATGGTGCACTCTGATAGACTCTTTCCTGTCCATCTCTTGAGGTTATCTTCCCATTTATAGCGCTGTCTTCCCCTTGCACGTTTGCTTTCAACTCTCCCTTCTATTATGGTCATCTGCAAGGTGTTATGTCTTTTTATGTGGCCAAAATATGTTATAAAAAAAAAAGCACGTTTCACTAGCTTTGCCCAACTTCAAAATGCTATATCTCAGCGAATATATAACGCATATAAGTGAAATTTTGTGTGTGAATTTGAAATGGTATAGACCCTATGAATTAAATTTTTCATTAAAATGCGGCCATTGGTTTCAATTTTCGTTTCTTTGCGCTATAATATAAAATCCTACTTGCCAACACACATCACACGCACACATATTGAAATGTCTACAGTAAATTATACGACCTCATTTGCACATTTTTGGTTTATCAAGCAATTGGCATGATTTTTTAGTGAAATTGCGTGAAATCGCACTTCTTGAACATAAAACAGTTTATATCCGGTGCTACGCACACATTGTCAATCAGAGGTGTGTCTACAAAAATTATTGTGTGGTTAAGAAGGAGAAATGAGTCTGCGAGTACATTTTATGACATTACAGCAAATCACAAATAGGATTTTTAAGTATTTCTGCAATGAAGCTACTCGAGGAAAACTATATCATTCTATTTCAAACCCACAAAAGAGGACTATTCACGCCTTGGGGATAAGCAAATGATCATTGCACCGCTGGATAGCGACATCTGAAATGTCTAATTCCAGTGTTTTACACACGAAAATTAGGCCAAGAGTGGTAGATAATTTTGACAGAGAATTGATCCGCAGAGAAATTTGCAATATGTTTCACAATAATGAGGCAGTGACTTTAAGGAAATTGAAAATTTGGTTAAGAAAGAATAATGACATTGATATTTCCAAATCTACGCTATGGAGGACTATTAGGAGTTTGGGATTCACTTTTAGAAAATATGTTGGTGGTAGAAACCTTATTTGTGAGAAGCCTCATATAGTTGCAATGAGAAGCAAATATTTACGCGAGGTCAGAGAAATGAGAAGAGATTGTTATGATTTTGTGTATTTAGATGAAACTTGGATCAATGCGCACCACAGTAATGAACGAGAATGGCAATCATCTGATGGAACAACTAAGAGACTAGTACCAAGCAGCAAAGGACAGCGCCTAATAATTGCACATGCAGGAAGCAGCCATCATGGGCTTCTAAATAATACTGAACTCATATTTGTTTCAAAATCCACAGATAATAGGGATTATCATACAGAGATGAATGGCAAGATATTTCAAGATTGGATTGTGAATCATGTACTTCCTTCATTGGATAGACCGTCGTGTTTGATAATGGACAATGCTTCATATCACAACGTTGTGGCACCAGAAGATAAAGTTCCTAATTCATCAAGTACTAAAGATGTAATAAAGATTTGGCTGACCAAAAACAACATTCCATTCAACGAAATGTCCCTGAAGCCTGAATTACTTGAAATTGTAAAAAAGACACAGCATACAAAGATATTTCACATAGACAAGGCAATCCATGAACATGGTCACAGATGTTTAAGATTGCCTCCTTACCATTCTCACTTAAACCCAATAGAATTAGTCTGGGCTAAAATTAAGGAACAGGTAGCAACAGAAAATAGGACGTTCAAATTAAAAGATGTTGAAATACTTACAAAAGCCGCCATCTCGAACATAGCCAGGGATTATTGGAAGAAATGTGAGAACCATGTGTTACAAGAGGAAGAGGAATATTGGACGAATGATGGTTTGTCCTTCATTCAGCCGAGATTGATTATCAATTTCTCAGAGACATCTGATTATGATTCGGATGAAGTTTAATTTCTTTAAAGATGACCTTACCGTTATTTACAAGCACAGTAGAGGAGAAACTTTCCATTATGATATTTATGAACCGCAAAGTGGTGATACCTATTGAAATAACACTGACAAACAACATTTTTCTTTCTTATATAAGAATAAGTGTTCTTAGGTCAGTTTCTTGCGCTGATTTCAAATTTGAAATCCGTTTATCTCTATCACGTCGGGTTCTTAAGATATTTGTGAATAAATATATTTTTGGGAAACCGTTATTTGCTCCGTTTCATTTTTACTATATAACTTTTTAAAAATTAATAAAATGCAAAATAATTCTACTTTTTATACTGCTAAAAGATGCATGACATATGTTACGTTATATTTCAAATAGTTACTGTATTTTGAAATAATTCTGAGTGAAATATGGCTTCTAGAAGTTGTAGAAATTCGGCTGATCTGTTCTGTTACGTGTGCGGATATTTTACCGATCGTGTTCACCAGAAAAACTTTACAACATTGCTAAAGAAAGCATATGAACTTTATTTCAATTCGAAAGTTGATGATGCAAATAAATCTTGGATGCCAAATGCAGTTTGTTCGACTTGTACAAATACATTGGCAGGTTGGTTACGAAAATCGCCGAAGCATAAGTCGATGCCTTTTGGAGTGCCAGTAATATGGCGTGAACCGACAAATCACGCTACTGATTGTTACTTCTGCTTGACAAATATCTATGGTTTCACTTTTAAAACTAGAAAGTCTGTGGTTTATCCAAATATTGAATCGGTTTCGAAACCAGTGCCTCATGATCCAATCACGTGTCCGATCCCAGTTCCACCAGAACAATATCCGTTGGACGTGAATGAACCATCAGAAAGTGATAGTTTATCTGCTTTAGAAACTAATTCTGACTCGGATTATATACCGGTGAATGACGGTGTTCACTTAATTAACCATTCAGAACTTTCAGATCTAATACGTGATCTCGCTCTCACCAAAGGACAAGCGGAATTACTCGGTTCGCGACTCAAAGAATGGAATCTTTTAGCGCCCAATACTCCGATATCTAAATTTCGTCATAGACACAGAGAACTTGTTCAATACTTTGAGATGGATGATGACATTTGCTATTGCAAAGATGTAAAAGGCCTAATGGTGCACCTCGGTCATGAGCACATAGTCAACGAATGGCGACTTTTCATCGACTCTTCCAAGACTAGTCTAAAAGCCGTGTTATTGCATAATGGAAATTTATTTTCATCAATTCCAGTCGCCTACTCTGTTCATATGAAAGAAACTTATGACAATATGGCTATACCTTTGGCAAAAATAAAGTACAATGACTACCAATGGCGGATTTGTGGAGACCTAAAGGTCATTGCAATTCTCACGGGCATGCAGACTGGGTATACTAAATTTTGTTGCTTCCTATATGAATGGGACAGCTGCAACAGACAGGAACATTATGCAAGAAAGGTGTGGCCTATCAGGGATCGTATGCAGCTCGGGCATAAAAATGTAATACACGAGCCATTAGTTAACAAAGACAGCATCATTTTACCACCGTTACATATAAAGTTGGGGCTCATGAAGAATTTCGTAAAAGCGTTAGATAAAACGAGCAAAGCTTTCACTTATCTTCGAGAAAAGTTTCCGCAAATTAGCGATGCAAAGATAAAGGAAGGTATCTTTGTAGGACCTCAGATTAGTAAAGTTATTGCAGACAAACAATTCGAGAACTTGTTACATGGTAGTGAACTTCGCGCATGGATGGCATTCAAATCGATCGTCGATAACTTTCTGGGAAATCACAAATCTGTCGACTATGTGCATATTGTTAAGCAGTGCATAGATGCATACAGAATTATGGGCTGTAACATGTCCCTCAAAATCCATTTGCTCGATTCGCATCTTGACTTTTTCCCTGACAACCTTGGCGAAGTCAGCGATGAACATGGAGAACGATTCCATCAAGATATCGCCGTAATGGAGTCACGTTATCAAGGACGGTGGAGTGTGACCATGCTTGCCGATTATTGTTGGATGCTTCATCGCGATGTACCACATGCCATTCACCGACGAAAGTCGACTGCAAAGAAATTCAAGCCTACATAACTGTTATACTTCTTGTACAAATGATGTTGTAATACTGTATGCTTTGTTAAAAAACTTCAATTGCGTATTTCTAGAGATCCCGACCTGATAGAGAAAAACGGTTTGCAGATTTAAAAACAGCGCATTAAAATTGACCAGAAAAACATAGAAATGTTAGAGAAAGAAAAAAAAATTTTTTTTTGTTAGCCAGTGTAATTAGATCAATGAAGGTCCAGTTTGGTAGCGCACTAAATGTCAATGACAAAAAATGTCACGAGTATCTCGCTTGCAGATCATTTAAGAAATCATCTTCAACAGGTATTCATATGCAAACGTGATGGCCACATTATTGTAATAGTAGACACGCCTATGCCTAATCAATTCACAGAATCTGTGACTGAAGTGGTAAAATTTCTTTTCTCGATACACAATAATTAGTATGCCGACAAAGATCAAAGGATTTCATTCGTTTATGGGAACTAGACAAGATGCACAGATATAAAGTATATATTTGTTGGGTCTAACCCAATATAACATCGTATGCAAAAAATGGCATTAATACGTTGGACGGTTAATCAGATAATTACATTTGTTTGAGGGCAACGCTAGTGAAACGTGCTATAGCTGCCTAATTTGGATCTCTTTTATTAGTTCTCTTTTCATACCTACGTTTTCTAGGACCTCCTCCTTTGTTTTCTTCTCTTTCCATCAGATGCGCCCCACTCTTCTATATATCCACATCTCGAGAGCCTCAATTCTTTCTTCCAATTGCTTATTCGTTGTCCATGTTTCTAGACTATACAGTAATAAAGAATATGTATATAACACTTTATAATTATCAGTTTTAATTTGTGAGTTGATTGTTTATGTATTACTATCTGTCTCATGTTGTTGAATGTAGCTTTGTACATTTCTACTCTCTTCTTAATTTATGTTTCACATCTGCCCTTTTCTGTTATCATATGACCAAGATACGAGAAACTGTTGACTTGTTCCAGGATTTTCCGATTTATGCTTATCTTCAATGTAGGCTTATCGTCTGTTTTGCTAATTATCATAGTTTTTGTTTTCTCAATATTAATGTCCAATCCATATTCATGACTTAAGCTGTTTCCTTACTTCAATAGTTCTTGTAAATCCTGTTCATTTTCAGCAATCACCACGGTATCGTCTGCATATCTGAGGTTGTTTATTGACCTTCCATTGATGTTCAGTTCTGGCATTTCCTGCACCTGTTTTAAGGTGTTTTCTGTGTATAGATTAAACAGGCAGGGTGACAGCACGCAACCTTTTCTGACATTGTCATACGTGCAATATGCTCAACAACAGAAACAGAAAAACAATTCATATAGTAAAACAGTATATAACAACAACAAAACTTAATATATAATGATCAGTGATAGTAAAGACAATGAAAATATAGTGAAGTTCTAGTAATACTTATTAATAATTACAAGTAAATATTAACTTAAATTTTAACCAAAATAACCCCGGCTTTCACCACCCCCCCCCCCCCACCCCCGTAACTTAAATATCAACCCAAATACCCCCAGGTTTCCACCCCTTTCCCCCAATTGTTTTAAATACTTGTCTTATCTTTGCTCCTCCATCACTGAGTGTTAGCTCTTGGTGACTTTTTTTTAAAATACGACTATGACAGGTGTGAAGAGATTACTACTTTCGGACAAAGAAAAAATACACACGCATACATATTCACACAAGTGGCGTCGCTCTAGTACTGTTTGATTTCATCTCCACTTTAGCTTATTTTGAGAAAAACGTGTTCAAAGTTGTTGGGTTATTCGTTGAACAGGAGGAGGTATCACGCTGCAATAAAATTTTGTATGTTAATCCAAACTGTTAACTTTAATATATCATATATATAAAATCACAGCTTTTTATGTCAGTACATAACGCTAAGGGAAGCAACTTTGGTTGAAAGTTAGACACTAATAGTATAGTTTCCCTTATATATACTCTCCCGAAAATAGTAACACTTACCAAAGAAGAATGCGCAAATAACGGTGTGCACAAAAATATTTATAGAATGTGTGATCCTATATACATACATTGGGATCCTCGCTGCTGCTACGTAGTTCGTGTACTGTGGTGATGCACAGTGGGTTTTTTTTTTAATACTTTTGTTGCCGTTAGGTATAGGTGCTTTTGAATTTAATTCCCGTCTTATGACGGGCTGTTTACACTAGTTGTGATAGATTAAACAGTATGATGTCGATTTATGATCACATGTCAATTTTGGCCAAAAATGGAGTTGAATAAAGCAGTATTAAAGCGACGAGGTTGAAGATATAATTTACTCTGCTTACATTATCTATTTTGTTGCTGCCCTACAAGACGCCACCAGGCATGATGGCCACTGACTGCTTTGACAGTCGGCGACTAAGGATCAAAGAAGAAGAAGACAATATCTATACAGGAAGAATGATGCCACGATCAGGTATCGACAACTGAACATATTAAATGATATTAGAGACAACATATATCCTAATTATAACCCATCAGAGGTTGAACGGGTGCTGAGAGCGGTGTTGAAGTAGTGCTGCATTATCCATTAGGCTAAGTAGGCTGAAGCCTAGGGGCCCGGAGTTCTTGGGGGCCGGTGCAAATTTAAAAAAAAAATTAAAACATACATAGATTTATGGATAACAAGAAAATGTTTGCACTTTGCAATCGCATTCATAACTTCTAAACAGACAGTTAAAAAACAAAAATTGCTTAAAAGACATAATGCATCCCGGCAACATCATAAATAATACTAGTATATACCATCACCATCAGGGCCGTAGATAGGACTTTTGGGGGGGGGGCGGGGATGTTTGAACCCCCAAACCCCCTCCCCCGTATCTACGGGCCCTGATCGCCATGCAAAAGGGTTTGAACAAAAATATTAAAATTATTGCCTATTAGGTGGGGGGGGGGGGGGCGCCAAACACCAAAAAGCCTTAAAGCACTTCTTGGCTTAATTCAGCCCCTGTGTTGAAGTTATATTTCGTGGACTTGTATTCAACTTGGGGTAGGATTTAATAAGAGAGGTAAAACAGCACATCCAACATTGTAAAAAGATTAATAATCAGGACTGGCGATTGTATGGACCAGAGTTGTCATCAAGTCTTTTCTTACGAGCCGCGTCCAGGGAACTGCAAAACGTAATAAAATGTAGTATTGCCAAAACAAAAATTTACATATAAGCATCAGAGCAAAGGAGAAAGTTTAAAGTAAAACAAAATACATTAAAAAAATATTCACCACAAATGTTCGGTACAAAAGTAAGATACATTTCAAAACATTACAAAGCAGTGCATTCCCAATATAAATACATGAGCTAATATCAAGGGCAATGGATAAGAATGTAGCATACAATAAATCAGAGCACAAATATCCCAAAACTCAACAGGGTGACAGGAGATTTACTCAAAAACAAGGAAGAGATACACCAACAGATCTTAGAAAACGCCACACCAAACGACAGAGAATTTGCAGTCTGGAACAACAACAAATGTAAGGTACTACGAATATATAGAAAAAGGAACATTATATGCCCAAATTATAACCCATACGGGGTTGAACCGAGTATCCTAAGCACAAAACAAAATTCAGTGGTTTGTGCAAGGTCCTAAAATCAATAACAACAAGTCTTCTAGTATAAGGCGAGTCCTGAATCGAGCCTCATTCTAGATCTAACACTCTTTATAACCACAATCACGCTTTATTGAACAATCACATCGATCACTTCAAATAATATTGAAAAATATTAATGTATATTATTTTAGTACTTTAACTATTTTATTTACTGATTTTTTATTCGACCAAAGTTACTTTTCAGTATTACATTTTAGAAATAGTATCTTCTGACGCATACTCCTTCCCCCCCCCCCCCCCTTTTTTTCCCCCAAAGCCTACAAGGGAATAGATGGAATAATACACTTGATCAGCGCTAAATTTAACGCGTAAGCGAAGTAACAGGTTGTTAAGGTTAAGAAAACTCAATTCAACTTGTATCTCTAGACCTAAAGGTCATCCGCCCTAATATAACCGACTAGGTTGAACGGGACGTGCCTCGCCAAAACGAGGCAAAATTTTATTAAAAAAAAGCACATGCTCTAGTTTTTTCCCCCGCCGATAAATATGTATCCGTCTCTGCGCTGGACAGATTTTCCCCCGCAGTCGGGATGGTTATGGTTTCATAGCCAAAGAATATTATTGTTCTGACGGTCACTGTGTCTCGAGACAATAGCAACATTGTCCAGTTACGTCTAGTAATCCGAAGTAAAATGTGTTTGCACAACGGAACTTTTGTACCCGCTGTAATGTTTGGATGACATCGCTTAAAATATAACCTTTTTTTGTTTCTCCTTAATAAAAAGTGCATTATGAATGAGGACCGTGGGAGGGGGAGAGGGGGCGCGAGTCATTTCACCAAAAATGGCAAGTCTCGAATCGAGTCGAGTCGCTAATGCCTAAATCGTAAGTCGTCTCGAATCAAGTCGCTGTGGTGACTTAAATCCGACTCGATTCCGAGTCTATTGACTCGAGCCGAAAACAGAGGCGTCACTAGGGTTGGTGTCACCCTGTGCGGTAACTCATGGTGTCACCCCCATTGACCTCCTCCCGTACCAGACCATACAGAATCCTTAGTAATGGTTTTTTTTTTTGCACTAACGTTACTCGTAAATGCATATGGAAATATACTCATAAATGAAATAACACTAAAAAAATAAACAGGAACAAATACACAAGCATTTCAGCACTTAGTGAACATCTCGACTAAATCATAATGCGCATTAGAAGGTTCAAAAAGTAAACTAGCACAGAGTTTTAGCCTTGTAGGTATATTGATACAGTACATGTAAGCTGGGCTTACGAAAAATGTTTTTGTGGTTATAACTAACTACAGGGATATTTTTTAAAAATAATAATAAATTATTGCTGAAACACTCCACAAACATTTTATAGACAGTCATTTTGGTGTCACCCCCTCAGCTGTCACCCCCTCTGATGGTGAGACCCAGGAGCGGTCTGCTCCCTCCTAGTGACGCCTCTGGCCAACAACACTGGTTTGGAAGGTCCACGAAATTTTTAATGATCCATCTTCGAACAATATTCAGACTTCCGCAGATAATCACAAAGACATTTGTAGAATGATTAGTTGATACATCCTAACTGCTAATAACCTCCTGCGTTCTCCTGTCCATAAATCCTGCTTGACACAAACATATTACTTTGCCTTAGAAAGACTCATATCACAGAAACATGACACTTGCGAAGGACACGTTCACTCACATTTAAGAACGCCTACCAAAGACACCGTAAAACACGAACATATCACCCTTCACAACTTTCCTACACCCTATTTTACCTAGGGCTGTGGAGTAGGCGTCATGGAGTTGGTCATTTTAAGTAGAGTCGGTAAAAAATGCCCCGACTCCTAATTTTACGAGACTTAAGTCAAGGTAAAGACTTTGAGGATAATAAAGAACATGTAATGGCAACAAACAGCAGCTGTAAGAATCAGCAACCAAATAGGAATCGTTTCAGCACGTAATAAAGGGTGTCAGGCAGGGATGTGTGCTGTCAATGGATCTGTTCAGTCTGTACACTGAAAGTATAGTGAGATCACTGGAGGACAGATAAGGAATATAAAATACTTGAGATACGCTGATGATACAGTCTTAATAGCAAAAAGTGAAAAGTAGCAGCAGGAAATGGTTGATAAAATAGTGATCATCATCATGTGACGTATTCTTTCCAGAACGTTGTCTCCATTACAGCTGCTCTGAACGCATCACGATTCTGGGCAAGTCGATCTGCATCAGCCAAAGACAAGTTCAGACTCTCTGTAATGTCCTGGGTCCCCTGTCGTGTAGGTCGACCCCTTCCCCTTTTTCCAGGGACCATGCCTTCCATCACTATTTTTTTCCAGATTATTATAATTGAAAATGAAAATAAAGGCCTCAGCCTTACTAGCAAAAAGACAGAAGTAATGGTCGTCTCAAAGAAAAGGGCTTCCCCAGAATGCACTATCAGTGTAAACGGAACAGTTTTAAAACAGGTCAATGAGGAGGACAAAGCAAATACTGGACAGTTTTACATCGTGGCATGGGAAGAAGTCAACAGCAGAATTGATACATTGTACTCGAGAGAGGAAGTTGTGGAGAGACATGATCTCCTACGCCACTAGGCTTCTTAGAAGAAGAAGTCATGGCAGATACACGTTTGATCGATGCAAGGAATAACTTAAAAAGTCGCCACGTGACTTCTGCAATTTCCGGAGTCAGAGTATTTTTTTTGGCCAACTCCACAACCTTGATTTTACCAATGGGTTTAACTAGAGCCCCTTTATATAGATATTTTATTTCAAGATTATTAGTTAACCTAAACGAAAATGCAAATTGGGTCTGAAACTCGCAATCGGGTCCATTTTCCTGCAATACGGGTACAGCCGAAAATGGCTGCCAAATTTTAGTTCGCGTAACTCTCTATATAAAGGGGCTCTAGGTTTAACTATTTCGCTCGGTGGTTCAAAAAAAAAAAAACACCCAGAGCAACTCTTAATAGCAGAATATTTTTCGATATAAACAAAAATGTAACACATTTAATAATAACAAAATAAATAAATAAAATAAAACACTGGCGTTCTTCTTCTTCTTCTTCTTCGTACACTCTCAGACGTCCACTTGAATGTTCTCAAAGAAAGCAGCAGTCAGTTTGAGGCTATTTGAATCCCTGTAAAGCTTTTCCACGAAAGGAGCTGGCGTCGGCCATATGCACTTTCTCTGTACCACATATAAGGGGCAACTTTGAAGCAGATGTTCAGCAGTCATTTTATCAGTGCCACAGTTGCACTGATCGGTAGTTCCTATCTTTAGCTTGTTGAATAGATGGTATTTCAATCTGTTGTGGCCAGTGCGGAGTCTGAAGATTACCACTTGTTCTCTTCTGTGGAGCTTGTAGTAAGCATCATTCTGTGTGCCCTGGATGTTCTACATTCCATTTGTTTCTGTATCTGATTCTGATAAAACTCTTTGCCTCCTCAAGAGTTATGCTTGCATCAGGCTGAGGTAGATGTGAACCTTCTTTTGCCATTCTGTCAGCCTCTTCATTGCCGGTGATGTTATAATGAGATGGGATCCATTGGATCACAACACTTTTGAATCGTTGACAAAGTTTGTGGAGCACTATTCTGAGATCATCCAGGTCTGTATTATTTTGTCTTTTCAACGTTGACTGGCGTTCGATAGGGCGTACACTGAGGAAGCCAACCTGTAGCATTACAAGGAAGTTCTTGTATTTGAATCCACAGACTAGAAGAAACAGCGTAGGACCTAACAACACACGGAGAAGGGAATTTGAGGGGCAGACGAGAAGGATTTAAAAAAAAAGACATGGAAAAACAAACTTGAACGGATGGCACACTACAAGAAGGTTTGACGGGAATTTATTGAAGGTGAGTGCTCCACGGGAGCTGTAGAGTTATAAATAAATTATATTTGCTTTGCGGAAATTAAGAAACATAAAGCCACAAGAAAATGTCGACACAATCAACTGCTCTCATTAAATTGTATTGGACCAGAATACAACGGACTTTAAAAAGAAAGCAAAGTTCCCCCATCGAGAAGCAGACCAATGAAAGTAGGTCATCATAATCACCGACAAGATTAGGTAGCCATGTTGTTTGAAAATGTTCGGAAAACTTTCTGTCTTTTGTGTTTTATTATGCTCCAAATTGCTTGAAAGTTTGTGTAATTTTACGTTGATAGCTACTGACAAATAGCTGCTGCGTAACATTATAATTTGTTGCCGGTATCTTAGAAAATTTACTTTACGAGTGATACGGACAAAATGGAGCCCGTTCCTAATGCAGTGATAGTAACCAATCGTGGCATCGGAGGCTTTTAATCGCTGATCACTTTTATCCCATAACAACTTTGTTGTAGCATTTTAGTTTATCTGTGTCCCTTAAAACGTTCACCTCGTCAAATATATGCTCACTTTTCGATTTCAGAAGACCGTACTTTTTATATGTTCTTTCATCTCATCGTTCTAGTGTTTGTGTATCTTCTCAACGAATTTTTGTTTTCTTGAACCATTTCGCTTATCTTCGTCCAATCGTCTCTTCCCTCAGTAGTTACTGCACGTATTTATTGTCGTTATACCACCTCCTGTCGATATTACCCAAAAAGAAAAAAGACAAATTTCACATTCTCCTTAGCCCCCGAGTTTAATATAAGTCATTATCGCAAACATATTGAACCTTGATGTCATTCTTTTCCACATTGGCCGAGGGCCATGTTTTTGCTGAAATTGTTCATATAAATTCCTGTCTTGTCTTGATCGCTGTTCTAAAGTTGTTTTCCAGAGTTCTGTTCTACCGAAAAGTGGAGATTCCAATCATTTTTGTCAATAAATATGTGTGCTTGCGGCATATGTCGCTATCGTTTTCTTGTGTACATACTTTATTTATCACTTGGTTATGCAGTAACCAACATAAACACACAGGACAAGCAGATGGTGGAGAAAAGAATTGAGGCCTTTGTAATGTGGATGTTCTGAAGAATGAATGAGATAGAGGTTCCGAAAAAAAAAAGGACAAAAAATAATGAAAGATTCGCATCGAATACAATAATTTAAAGAGAAAACACTTTATGGATAAACCATAATGTAAGCAAATTAGCAGGAGGGTGACATAAATATCAGTGGGGAAACAAAATATAAAACTAGGCAATAAGCGAAGCTCAGAAATGAAGGCCTACCATCAGGAGAAGGGGCAGAAAATGCTTCTTTTAATGCAGAAACGGCAATTTTTTTTTTTTTTTTTTTTTTTGTACAGGAACAATATATCCTGTCATAATAAAGAAAAAAAAATTAAATTCTCAGAATAGTGCTGACAGCTGAGGACGTTCCATTTTCATTCAGACCAACCCATTTGTTTTAATTCCAAATTACTAGTACTTTGAGATGAAACTTTTAAACAAATACTGAATCAAGATCAGACTGTAGGCATCTTTAACCAGTAGGGAAACATATCCAACAATGGTATCCATAAGGATACATCAAAGCTTTTAAGAAAACAGTAAAATCTATCACTAGATCAAAGGAAATGATTTGGTAGATCTCTAGGAGACAAACAAAGGAAAGAATATTTAAGTTACAACTAGCCGTCTCCTACTAGCAGAAAAGTGCAGTATCCCCAGGATTAAAGGAATATTTCCCACGTTGACAATGAAAATCTATGAGCTATCTTACTAAACGTCACTGTATTTTCCATGGTAGATCATTAGAAAGCTCAATGTTTCTAAAGTAGATCATCATTGCTCCTGGGTTCCCTATCATTAAAATACAGCATCTTTCAGAACTGACCTTTTCTTCTTATTGGATACTTAGCCGCAGACTGACAGAGCACTCAGTGACCATCATGCCTAGTTGTATCTTGTAGGGCAGGAGCAAACTCTGTCCACTTTGCTTGTTCTGTTGGCATCCTTTATGTAGTGCCAAAACTCTGGTTCATGCTTTGCATTTCTGCCACCACTGTCCTCTGCCAAGTTGCTTTTTGGTTGACCTGTGTTTAGCCTTCCTGCTGGGGTTCATAGCTTAGCAGGTCTTGTGATAGTGTCGGGGTCTCTTCTGAGGACATGGCCAACCCAATTCCAGCATCTGCATGCTGTTATAGTGTGCATATCTTCTTGATTGCTCCTTGTAAGTATTCCTTGGTTGGTGGTGGTCTTCAGCCAAAGAATTTTCCTTCTGCAGATTGTATGGAAAGAAGACATTTTTGATATTTTCATGGGCTATGGAACTTGAGACAGTAATTTGTTTTCAACATAGGGGTTACTTTCACAATTGCCTCTAGCTGGCAGCAAAAAAATAGGAGTGAATTTGAAGCTGCAACCAAGGTGGAGTGGGTTCAATTATCTGCAGTAGACAACAGGAGGCTGACACTTGGGAGTCATGACCTAAGTGCCCCCCCCCCCCCCCCAAAGTGTAAAGGAGATTAAGAGGCCAAAACACTTGATTGATTGACGGGAGGACCATTCTGATGATCAGATTGCCTCCTGTTGTATCGCTCTGTATAGAGTTTCCTTTCATTATCTGTTGCCCTCCAGCATTTCCACACCACACAGAAAGTACACAACTCTTATATTATCTTAATTTGGTGTTTGTGATGTACTGGGAAGATTACCATTTGTTATTTACATTACATGGGAAGGTTAAGGCATCTTTCATGATGCTGACCACATCATCCCTAGTGTGCCGATGGTCAAGACAATATGAGCCTAACACCATATTCTCAATTGGCGTGTAATGGGATCCTTTACCTCCTTCTGCATTGGAAAAGGCTGTTCTGGCTTTATTCATTCTACTATTGGTGTCTTTGCTTGTTCTGCCATCTGGTGGTACTATGCTTCCCAGGTATGTACTAACCTTTTAGTTGTCTATATCTCCTAACCACTTAAATTGCATTTCCTTGCCAACTTTAGTCTTCTATTTATTGTTTTGTTCTTATTTATTTGTAATATTACTGCCTTCCCAGTTTTATAAATATCCCTTCGTGTCGTGCCCCAACTCTGGTTCATGCTTTGCATCTCAGCAACCACTGTTCTCCGCCAGGTTGTCTTTGGTCTGACTCTCGTTTGCCATCCTTCTGGGGTCCATAGCATAGCAGTTCTGGTGATGGTGTCAGGGTCCCTTCTGAGGGCATGGCCAACCCAGTTTCAGCGTCTGCCTGCAATGACAGTGTGCATGCAAGGCCGACATCTGAAAGAAAACTGTCCCCAAGTATTTCTGATAATAAGGTTACAGACCTGTCGTTAGAAAAATTGAGATAAATAAAGAGGGACACCCGAGACCTGTGAGCAGTAAATAAATATTATTTTGTCCACATAAACAGCTTCTTTGAACAGCCTTCAACAAACTCATGCTAAGTTTTCTTGTTCTGTGCCATCCATTCAAGGTTCTTCATGTTTTCTTTATCACTGTCATTTCTGTATCCAGTTCTCTTCTCTATGTGTTTATCAGTCTTCCTCTACCTCTCTTACCCTGACGATTCCAGAACAAGGTCTGCCTTGTAATACTATCAGCAGGTTTCCTCAGCGTGTATCCTATCCATCACCAGCTTCTTCTTCTCATCTGCTGTTCCTTTGGTAGTTGTCTGATTCATGTCATCAGTTCCACATTAGTGATCTTGTCTAACCGTGTTCACCCATGTGTTACCAGAGACCAAAGGGAGAACAGTGAACAGTAACGCTGTTACCTACCATGCATGTCATAAAAAGCAACTAAGGGTGGTTGGGAATGGGGCCGGTTACCCCATCCAGTAGAAATTTTAAACCAACAAAACTTCTGTGTAAGTTGTATCAGTTTTATTTCATATGAAAAGTATGATCATTTTACCTGTGGATTTCAGCTCAAAATGGCTGAAGAACAGCCCACATCACAAGAAGCAGATCTGCGTCATCAGATCAGTTCTAATTCAGCCGTTGCTCTTGGAACCTCTGCCTTGATTTTTTCAAAGTCAGTTATCACAGATTCATCAACGGAGCAGGTTACCTTGTCTAAGCACTTTGAAAATGTATCACATCTTGAAAACGGAGATCCAGTTGCAATGTTTACGATTGATGATATTGTTGGTGCATCTGGTTCTGGTAATTATGAATATGTTCCATTCATTTTCATAGAGTAATCCTTCTTAGCATTTGGTCTTTTGTATGTATGTAGATATGTAGAACAATGGGGCGCATCTCATGGAAAGAGAAGACAAACAAAGAGTTCCTAGAAAACTTAGGCATGAAAAGAGATTTAATGAAGAACAAAGTTAGGCAGCTAAAATATTTTGGCCATGTAAAAAGTCATAACACCTCAGTGAAAACCATAATGGAAGTAACAGTTGACGGCAAACATGCAAGAAGAAGACAGCGCTATTAGTGAGAAGATAACATGAAGAGATTGACAGGAAAGAGTCTATCAGAGTGCACCATCAAGACAAGAGACAAAAAAAAACGGAGATCTGTTGCAGCCGACCTTCATTGAAGGCAGCTGATGATGATGATCTCTTTGTGTGTGTGTTCTGTCTGTCTGAGCGTGTGTATATGTTTTTATTTGTTTGTTTTTTATTTAGAGCTGATTGAATGAAAGCCCTGTGTAGTTGGGGGCCCTCTGAAGAAACAAAGAAAGATTAGAACTACTACACCCTCAAGCATGTCGTACAATAGGACTACTACACCCTCAAGCATGTCGTACAATAGGACTACTACACCCTCAAGCATGTCGTACAATAGGACTACTACACCCTCAAGCATGTCGTACAATGTGACTACTACACCCTCAAGCATGTCGTACAATAGGACTACTACACCCTCAAGCATGTCATACAATAGGACTACTACACCCTCAAGCATGTAGTACAATGTGACTACTACACCCTCAAGCATGTCATACAATAGGACTACTACACCCTCAAGCATGTCATACAATAGGACTACTACACCCTCAAGCATGTCGTACAATAGGACTACTACACCCTCAAGCATGTCGTACAATGTGACTACTACACCCTCAAGCATGTCGTACAATAGGACTACTACACCCTCAAGCATGTCGTACAATAGGACTACTACACCCTCAAGCATGTCGTACAATGTGACTACTACACCCTCAAGCATGTCGTACAATGTGACTACTACACCCTCAAGCATGTCGTACAATGTGACTACTACACCCTCAAGCATGTCATACAATAGGACTACTACACCCTCAAGCATGTCGTACAATAGGACTACTACACCCTCAAGCATGTCGTACAATGTGACTACTACACCCTCAAGCATGTCGTACAATGTGACTACTACACCCTCAAGCATGTCGTACAATGTGACTACTACACCCTCAAGCATGTCATACAATAGGACTACTACACCCTCAAGCATGTCGTACAATAGGACTACTACACCCTCAAGCATGTCGTACAATGTGACTACTACACCCTCAAGCATGTCGTACAATGTGACTACTACACCCTCAAGCATGTCGTACAATAGGACTACTACACCCTCAAGCATGTCATACAATGTGACTACTACACCCTCAAGCATGTCATACAATAGGACTACTACACCCTCAAGCATGTCGTACAATGTAACTAATATGAGGTTGTGTGCGGGGGGGGGGGGGGGGGGGGGGGGGGGGGGGGGGGGGGGGGGGGGGCTGGCAACTTCATTATGTAAAACAAATTTCCAACAGTCACCACTTCTGCAAGAGCATGTGAATGCTCGGTGCTGGCTTTCTGCAAGGGCCAGCTGCAGTAGTGGCTCAATCCTCCGTAAGGAACAGAAAGGGGTAAAGGTAAAGGATCCCGTTAAACGGCCATTGAGGCATATTGGGAATATGGTGTTAGGCCCATATTTTCTTGACCATCGGCACACTAGGGGTGATGTGGTCAGCATCACGCCGGCCACCTTAACCTTCCCAGAAGTTGCTCTGGTATCCAATTCATGAGGCTGGGTCGACCCCCAGAGCTGTTTGCAATCTAGAAAATTCCCACCTCAACTGGGAATCGAACCATAGACCACCAAGCTAAGAAGCCAGTGCACTAACCACTGCGCTACCGCGGCTCCCAAGGAACAGAAAAGAAAATGAAATATCTCTGTTTTGGTTGTGTGTCTCCGTGGAGTTTTTTTTATTTTTTTTAAATTTAGAGCTCAGTGAATGAAAACTGGCTTTCCTTTCAAACTCTTTCATTAATTTCAGTTCGACACTCGCCATCAGATATTATAATAAATCCAGGGGTGTTAAATTAGTTCACCCATGTCAGTGCCTTCTTATCTACCGAGATGTTACATTTGGGGGCTGAGGGTGTTTCTTGTCTTGATAATAATGATTGTATCTGTCTTCCACCTATGCAGCTGTGAACCTTTGTTGGTGCTGTTTATGACGATCGTGTCTGCAGGGTCATTGAAAAGTCATTTCCTGCTTGTAAATGATTATCTGTTCACTCCTATCCAAATAATTTACATGCAATAAACATCAAATTCAAAAAGTAACCCAAGATTTTATTACACAACATGCTATGTCACATTAACATTACAATTCAACATAAGATCCAGTCTGTTCAGCGTATGATTTCATCTTCTTCTTCAAGTACTATGCCTAGTGGCATAGGAGATCATGCCTCTCCACAACTTCCTGTCTCCCGTACTATTTATCAATTCTGCTGTTGACCTCATTCCATGCCACAATGTCAAACCGTCCAGTATTTGCTCTCTTTGTCTTCCCCTATCTCTGTTTCCTTCAATCTTACCTGTTGTTACGATATATCCCAGCTTTCCTCTTCTCATAAAGTTAGTTGCTTATCCTTTACAGGATGTGGCAATCAACCCCAGCTTTTATTGGCTGTTTGTGATTTTTCTAGGCAATTTTTTTCATTCAGTAGTTTGCCATTGCTTTCTGAACGGTACGGCGCTTATACCATTGTTAAAAATCCACACAAAGCGATCTGCTACCAAACTGCCTGCAGCAGGTTTCGAACCTGGTATATCTGGATTATGAAACTGCGTTCATATCCATTAGGCCACAGACGCCGACCCTTTTCTCATAATATGGCCAAAAAAATGCATTGCTTCTTTCTAACTTGTGAAATAAGTTTCCTCTGCACCTTGGCGTCTTTTCGGGACAACCTTATTACTCTTTTTGGCTGTCCATAGTATTTTTAACATTCTTCTGTAAAACCACATCTGTGTGACCTCTAGTGCCTTCCTTACTTGTTTACTAATTGTCCATGACTCACTCCTGTACGTCAGGATTGGTTCTATATAACACTGAAGAACTCTCTTTCTTACTTCCATTGACAAAGAGTTGTTGCATAAAATACTCTTCATTTTATAGAATGCTGTTTTTGTCTGAGCTATTCTGCTCTTCATTTTTATGATTTTCATAGCAGGCAGTAATTTTTGCTGTTTCATGTAACGTCAGTTTAGCCGCCATTTTAGATGTTGTTCTATTTTATTGTGCTTTTGGGAATAAAAAAATAAAACGTATTTGTCAAATGGCAGTCGTTGCTGTTTATTTTGACATTTTGTTTTTCATGTATATCCAATAATAAACAAGTAAGGATATCAAAATGTAATAATAGAGACTTACTTTTCACTCGCCCTGCAGTAGATGTTCAGGGTCACTGTCATCATTTGTTAGTAAAACTGCATCGTCTCCATATCTAACATTATTGATGTTATGTCTTCAAACCTTTAATTCTGTCATAGTTTCTTCATCTGATCACTGCCCTTCAGCTCCCCAAGGAGCAGAAGCCTCCAACAAACGTATGCCTTCCTCCCCCCGAGCCATCAGCTCAAGGTCTTTCCATATCTTCTTCATGTCTGTCTCCAGTTCTCTTCTGCATCTCTTACCCAGAACATGGACAGTCTTGTAATGCTGTCAACAGGTTTCCTCAAAGTATGTCCTATCCATCGCCAGCATCTTCTTTTCATCTCTTGTTGCCCTGACACATGTCTGGTTCTGGTCATTTGTTCCACATTAGTGACATATTTTGTCATACAGTTTCAATCCTATTCTACGCAATCATCCATTTATAAAAGGCTGTAACTTTTTCATCATTCTCTGTGTTTCAGAGCCATACAATAGAACTGATTTGACATTTGAGTGGAAGATTCTGAAGTTTGTGTTGGATTTGATTTCTCTTCATTTCCATATATTTTCCAATGCAATGAAAGTTCTTATCTTTTTGTTTTCTTATTTGGATATCACTGTCTGTCCCTCCAACTTTGTCTATATTGCTGCCAAGATAAATGTATAAAATCTTGTAGGAGTGTTTCCTCAAGAACAGTATTGTTATCATTTCCTGCATTTATTTTCATTATCTTTATCTTTGACCTGTGTATTTTCATTACCAGCATCTTCTTGTATATTTTTCTTCTGATGGTACCATTTAAATGCATTGAATTTCAGGAGCAACCCTTGCCTCTCTAGCACAGCTGACTGATGGAGCAGATGGTCTAGCTGGCCTTACTTTGGTCGACAGCAACGGAGGTGAGTTCATGATCCTGTCCTCAGGAGCTGACCTAGATAGTTCTGGAGTTATTCAGCAGAATGGTCCGACTATAACACTCAATTTGGATGATGCCACAAGATTTTTGTTGCAACAGCAGCAGGGTATCTCTCGAGCAGTGGAGTTGCCTGATGGAACTTTCCAGATTTTGAAGCCTCCAATTGTCCAGGTAAAGACTGTTGTGTGTTATCTGAAAGAACATTTCATTGTGTATACTGTCAGTTAATTGTTCTTTGTTGTTTTAATTAACGTGTATTCATTTGTTATTCAATTATTTTATGTCTGCTGAAATAAAACAGATTGCGCGATCTTTTATATTTGGACATGCGCCCTAATATAACTGACAGGCCTTGTGTCAAGGTTGAATGTAATCTTGATGTTCCTCTCCTGTTGCACCTCGTGAGGACCGTTTTTGCTTGCTTTGTCGAAGTGGTATATTTTCTTTCTCTCCATCCCCGTGAACTCTCACCAAAATGAGGTAGAACTCCTTTTTTTTTAAAATTAATATATGCTGAGGAAGGCATTGCTCATCATACCAAAAAGGTGAGACATTTTTTGTTCTTGTACAGCTGTTAAACAAGGCAGTCCTTGTTCTGAAATCCACAGGGAAAGAGAGACAGAGGTAGACCAAAAAACACACAGAGAAGAGAACTGGATACAGAGGTGAAAATGATGAGGAAAACATGAAAAGACCTTGAGTGGATGGCAAGGGACAGGAGGACTTGGCATGTGTTTGTTGAAGGCCTATGCTCCTCGGGGAGCTAAAGGGTGTTGATTGGCAGCTGTTAAACTGACACATGCTTTTTTCTTTTACTTTGATTCATCACCAGTTTAAGGTCATCAAAAATAGAGAACTACCACAACTTGACATCAGCCCGGCAGAGCTTATCGCACAGTGTGCTGTAAACTTATGACATTTTAAAATTGTATTTCAAAATACTAACTGTTGTAGCTTTTTTTCTCTTCTTCTTCAAGTGCTATGCCTGGTGGTATAGGCAATCACATCTCTCCACAGCTTCTGGTCTCCTGTACTTTTTAATCAATTCTTTTGTTGATTTCTTTCCATGCCATGATGTCAAACTGTCCGATGTCTTCTCTCTTTGTCATCCATGTGTTTTCATTCAGTCTTTCCTGTTGTCACGATTTATTCCTGTTTTCTTCTTTTTCATAACGTAAGGTAAAGGTAAAGGATCCCGTTACACGCCCATTGAGGCATATTGGGAATATGGTGTTAGGCCCATATTTTCTTGACAATCGGTACACTAGGGGTGATGGGGTCAGCATCACGCCAGCCGCCTTAACCTTCCCAGAGTTTTTTTCATGATGTGCCCAAAGAAATTGGGCTGCTTTCTTCTAGTGTGAGTAATAAGCTGCTGTACACCTTGTGTTCTTTGAGGACATCCTCAATGATGTTTGTGGTATTCTTAACATACTTCTGTTTGTTGCTGTTTAACTAGGACTGCTGAGCTTCTTGCTCTTTTGCAGCCAATACCAAGTTGAAGACTCCTTGGTATTATCTATACTCTAGATCTGGGCTTTTTCTGTGGCTTTTCTGCCATTCTGAAAACATGTTCAGTTGAAGTCATGAACTCCAGTTTGACTTGCATTTAAAGGATTACCACAGCCAGGAGGGAGAAGTGTGTGGCATACTGTGCATTCCCTGCCATCCAAGGGGGCTCTCCAGATAGGCAGAGATAAAATACTGTGTTCTGGTTTTGGGCTGTCCCAAGGGATCGTCACATCCTTCACAGAGTCACGTCCCAGCTCCCCGTGCCTACCATGGGGTCCATAGTGAGATGCTCCAGCATGCAGCCAACCAGGTAAAAGCCAGAGTTACGTCTGGGGCTCAAGTGACTCCTCCAAGCTTAGTGTGCAAAGCTGGGTTCTCCTCATGTTTCACCACAGGGGAAATCCTGGAAGTGTGTGGATGATTTCAAGAGTCAATGAGGGTGTAATTAGCCTTACAGACAGAGGTACACATCCAAATACTATAGCATTGTGCCTTGCTGGTGGTCATAAAAGGATGACTCCAGATTTGTCTCCATGCATCACATAATTCTGTAAAAGCACATCTATATGGATCTAATACGTTTCTTACTTGTTTACTGATTGTCCGTGACTCACTTCTGTATGTCAGGGTTGGCTCTGTATAACACAGTAGCTTTATGTCAGCAAAAAAAAACTGATTACTTGTTCGCTTCTTTGTTTGTTTGTTTATTTTTTTTGAAGGGAAGATGTTGCCATAATTAAGTGGATTATATTTTATTTCATACAGGTTGAGAGAGGTGATGGGACTCTGGAAGCACAGACACTTCATATTGAAGTTCTGCAAGCACTCCAGGGAGAACTGGCACAGCAGCTTCCGGTGATTGATCCTTGTTACTCTTTAGGAGAAAATATGAGCAGCTTGGATGACACATCATCAATCATTAAAACTGAGGCTATTTCTAGAATCAGCGTTGATGAGTCGCACAATGAAGATTCTGTTGATCAAGGGGATTTGTCAGATACTACAAGTCCACTTGCGGCAAAAGCTAAAGAGGGGCACGAAGAGTATGATACTGTTGTTGAGAGTGAACATTCCAGAGAGAGAAAGCGACAGATAAGAGAGGTAAGAATATAAGTGGGTTTATCCTGGAGACCGCTGCATTTGGAATAAAGTATGCCTTCTTTTCTTGCATTTTAATTTGTTGGTTGCCCTTCAGTTGGTCTCAACTGTATCTCTACATGGATTGCCATCTGGAGCCATTGTTAAAAGCAGGGTTGTGGAGTCTGCCAAAAAAATGTCCGGCTCCGGAAATTTTAGAAGTCCGACTCCGAATACAGTTTTTTAACTAAATATATGGCATAAAATTATGCACTTAAATGGAGTTATATGTATAAGTGGGACCCAAGACGCATCAAAAGTGAGGAATGCAGTAAGCGACCCATAGCTTGACTGCCTGCGTCAGGGTCAGCGAACCAGAGCTGACCGAGACCCTTCTCCACCTCCACGTGGTGGTCCTGGAAACAGGCTGCATCACTGCAATCTGGCTGAGAGAGTAGGGATCGAAAAGGGAAGGCAAACCTGGTCCCAAAAAATGCTGTATGGAAGTCGGATGTGTCGGCCAAAAGGCGCAAATACTGCAGCTTCGCTGTAAACAGACACAACGCAACCAACGCCTTTTTCAGGACGAACAAGGAAGAAGAATAAGAATATGTATAAGTATGATATGTGTGTGAATAAATGAATACGTGGATTTTGTAGACTACATTTTAAACTATTCATTCATTCATACAGTAATACAAAATAACAAATCATCCACACCTGCATGCAAATGACTGCTTTGCCAAACACTATGAGGCAAAATAGTTTCATTTTAACAATGACTGGAAAATTTACAGTGCATATAGTTTATTTTCATTTCTTGTGTGCTTTTTCTAAATGTGCCAACAAATTTCCAATTGTGATTAAAAACTTTAGTTATGATCAGAAGCAACTGAAATTTTCCTACATAATGTAAAAATGTATGTACTTTAACACGAAAGTAGTTTTAGTTCTACAACTTCAAAATGTTTTTTTCTAACTTTTTAAGCATGGATCAAATGTGAATCTGCCGTGACTTAAGTCTCGTAAAATTCGGGACATTTTTAACTGACTTAGGCTCCACTAAAAAATTACTAACTCCACGACTCTGAGTCCACAGCCCTGGTTAAAAGTCGTGATTCTGTTTTCATTCATAAACCTGGATGGCAAGCAAAGATTGATCGTTAATTGTAAGATAAAGAAAAAAAAACTGTGCATTCATTAACTCTTAGCTCCCAAAGGAGTATAGGCCTTCAGTAAACGCATGCTAATTTCTCCAGTATATTGCCATCTGATCAAGGTCTTTCCATGTTGTCCTCATCCCTTTCATTTCATTCTGTCGTTTTCTTCGTCATGCGTTTTTTTTTTAGTTGCCCTCTACCTCTATTACTCTGGAGATTCCAGATCAAGGACTACCTTGTAAAGATATTAATAGGATTACTCATCAGTGGAGTACAGAAAATACTTTCAGTAGAAACAGTTACATTTTGTCGCTGCTTCGAAGGAGATGGGTATGTGTGTCTATATGGGGAAGACGAGCAAACAGTAGAATATGTTCTCCATGGGTGTTGATTCCACAAGAGAAGGGTCAGTTTTAAAAAAAAATGTAAATAATGCTCATCATTAATTTTTATATAGGATGACAGCATTAATTTTTATATAGGATGACAGCATAGAATGTCAGGCACATTCCTATTTAAATATATATATATATATATTGAGGAAGACATCATATCAGTGTTAATAACATTGTGAGATACACATTCCTAGTGATGTCTTACTCATAATAACAGTGTCAGATATATTCCTAATATTGTCTTATTGTGAATTGTCAAGCACATTCCTAATAGTGTCTTACGGTTGATAACAGTGTCAGTCACATTCGTAAGAGTGTCTTACTGTTGAAGACAGTATCAGACACATTTCTAATAGTGTCTTACTCTTGATAACAATATCAGACACATTCGTAAGAGTGTCTTACTGTTGAAGACAGTATCAGACACATTTCTAATAGTGTCTTACTCTTGATAACAGTATCAGACACATTTCTAATAGTGTCTTACTCTTGATAACAGTATCAGACACATTTCTAATAGTGTCTTACTCTTGATAACAGTATCAGACACATTTCTAATAGTGTCTTACTCTTGATAACAGTATCAGACACATTTCTAATAGTGTCTTACTCTTGATAACAGTATCAGACACATTTCTAATAGTGTATTACTCTTGATAACAGTATCAGACACATTTCTAATAGTGTCTTACTCTTGATAACAGTATCAGACACATTTCTAATAGTGTCTTACTCTTGATAACAGTATCAGACACATTTCTAATAGTGTATTACTCTTGATAACAGTATCAGACACATTTCTAATAGTGTCTTACTCTTGATAACAGTATCAGACACATTTCTAATAGTGTCTTACTCTTGATAACAGTATCAGACACATTTCTAATAGTGTACAGACACATTTCTAATAGTGTCTTACTCTTGATAACAGTATCAGACACATTTCTAATAGTGTCTTACTCTTGATAACAGTATCAGACACATTTCTAATAGTGTATTACTCTTGATAACAGTATCAGACACATTTCTAATAGTGTCTTACTCTTGATAACAGTATCAGACACATTTCTAATAGTGTTTTACTCTTGATAACAGTATCAGACACATTTCTAATAGTGTCCTTACAGAACAGTATCAGACACATTTCTAATAGTGTCTTACTCTTTGAGTAAACAGTATCAGACACATTTCTAATAGTTTTCTTTTACTCTTGATAACAGTATCAGAGACACATTTCTAAATAGTGTTTTACTCTTGATAACAGTATCAGACACATTTCTTAGTGATAACAGTATCAGACACATTTCTAATAGTGTCTTACTCTTGATAACAGTATCAGACACATTTCTAATAGTGTCTTACTCTTGATAACAGTATCAGACACATTTCTAATAGTGTCTTACTCTTGATAACAGTATCAGACACATTTCTAATAGTGTATTACTCTTGATAACAGTATCAGGCACATTTCTAATAGTGTATTACTCTTTATAACAGTATCAGACACATTTCTAATAGTGTCTTACTCTTGATAACAGTATCAGACACATTTCTAATAGTGTCTTACTCGTGATAACAGTATCAGACACATTCCTATTTGTGTCTTACTGTTCATAATAGTATCAAATCACATTCCTAATCAATCAATACTCCTTTTGCTCCCCATGGAGCATAGACCTTCGACAAACACTTGCTGAGTCCTCCTGTCACGTGCCAAGTCCTCCTGTCACGTATCATCAGTTCAGGTTCATTCCACATCTTCCTTGTCATTTTCATTTCTGTCTCCAGCTCTCTTCTCCATGTATTTTTGGCCTACTTCTGCCTCTCTTTCCCTGGTGATTCCAGAACAAGGACTGCTTTGTAATGCTATCAGCAGGTTTCCTCATTTCTGCTGCCACCTTTGCAGTTTTCCCTTGTTCGATTAGAGTTCGAACATCCAGGTTCCAATCCTGGACATTTTCCTAGATGAATAAAGGTTCATTTGCAGCCCAGACTTTCTCTGGGTTGCTTCACGAGCTTCTTTTCCAGAGGACCTTCTTCTGTCTTGGACGGGTAAGTTTTTATATTCTATATTTGACTTATCCATAGTGTTTGTTGAAGTTTTTGTGGTAAGCCTTTTTTTTACAGGATGGGGTAATGAGTCCCATGCCAAACCCTCCTTAGTCGCTTTTTATGACATGCCAGGTAGGGTACAGTGTTGCAATTCTTTGCTCCCCTTTGAGAGGTGCTATTTCTAATGTTGTTTTATTATTGATACAGTTTCATGTATCTTACTAATACTGTCTTTGAAAATGTTGACCTCTACACCTCACGGTAGAAGGGGAACGACTAAGTAAGTAAGAAAATGTTGAATCATCCTGAAAGATGATGTTTACAACAAAAAAATTTGAATTTTGTTTTTGCAAGTTGTCAATGCCTCTGAGACAATAAGCTCTTTGATTGATCCATGTTTCAGGGCAAGAAGGTGACTTACAAAAAGGAATATGAATTCAAACAACCAGATTTGAACTGCCCCATACCTTTGTCAGAGCAGACTGTTGTCACAATCAAGGGAAAGAAGTGTGTCCTATCCTTCAACCAGGAGACTCAGCAAGTTTGTGCTTACCCTATCAAGCCTCCACCAGGTAAGGTATTTTTAACAGCTGCTCCCAATTATAAGTCACTCTTTCAGGTTCTCTCCAATCAAACTTCAGTTCATTCTTTCCCACTTAAACCATATGTTGGGCTACACATTTAAAACACAATTCATGCTGTCCCACGTAAACCATATGTTAGGCTCTACCCATTTAAAACACAGTTCAAACATCTTCAGTTAGCAACAAATGAAGCTTTCTCAGTTAGCATAATTCAAACTTTCTCCAGTTTAACCATCTTCATACTTCTATCCAGTGTGAAATACTGGAGAGTAGAGGTGGGCAAATCGACACACTCCGCTGTATCGAGACATTCGGCACAGTGATTTAAACTGTATCGACACACTGTTTCGACACAACGGCACTTTTGCCCGTGTCGGGAAAAGTCTCTAGCAATAGACAGTATACATGAACTGTGTCAGACAATCGCGCCTACTGGCATGCTGTCTGCTTGGACTGGCGTGTGTGAAAATCTATGGCGTTTCGTGTGACCACAATTCAATATTTTTACACAAGTCTTCATTATGATGAAATAAAACGGAGATATGATGATAGCTGTGCAGTATATGTGAAAATAATAAAAAACAACAATAATAATAACAGTAATAATAACACATGATATCAAACTAGAGTAAGCTAGTTTTGGTAGACAATGATTCAAATCCACACCGAGTACACAGATATCAGCAGAGCTAATAAAGTGTCCATTACATTTATACAAACACACGGACACTTTCAACTTTAACATAGTGCCTAAAACATTGACAACTGCAGCACTGACACAATTTCCAGTGTCTATAACTTCTCAGCAAAAATAATATCACTGGTAAAATCAAGTCATCATAACACATCCCAGAAAAATATGACATGTTTGATATTCCATACTATCTAATGTCCCGGACGTTTGACTCAAATTTTACAAAGGCCCACGGAAGGTGAGACAGTGTGCTTCTTTGCAAAACAGCGAGGCGGACAGGAACAGAAACTGTTTCGAAACAAGAAGCAGGCTGTGTTTCGGATCTTTCGGACTCATCGCTGTTTCGAAGCATTGTTTCAACACACACACACAGTAGCCATCTCTACTGGAGAGTAACTTACTTAGTCGTTCCTCTTCTACTGTGAGGTGTAGAGGTTTGGAAGAAAGAGCGCTATACAATCCTATAGGCTGTCTTCCTCCTGGCATGGTTCTATTCTAGTCCTCGGTCCTTCAGAAATTGTCTAATGTCCTCCCAGCGAACTCTGGGTCATCCTGGATCCCTGGCTCTTAGCCTCCCATACCTGCCATGGCAGCCAATCTTCTCCCATTCTGCAGACATGGCCAAACCATCTAAGCTGGGACTGTTCTATTTGGGTCTGCAGGGGTTGGGTTTTTAGGCCTTGACATATCGTCTAGTAACGGACCATGTCTCTTCTTGTTACTACAACCACCTTTCTCAGATACCTCATATGTGAGGTTTTGTAACAGAAAAAGAAATATCCAAATTGTCCTCTTACTACACAACCTGCTGAATTAAAATTCTATTTTTGGGGGATAACTGTGGCAAACTTGGATAACTGTGGCAATTCTAGAGCTAATACTTGGATAACTGTGGCAAACTTGGATAACTGTGGCAATTCTAGAGCTAATACTTGGATAACTGTGGCAAACTTGGATAACTGTGGCAATTCTAGAGCTAATACATACAAACCCTCTGCTCTCGAGGCGTCTGTTCCCTTTATATAGTCACAAGTGACTAAAAGGGAAGATGGACTGAGGGCAAGTTCCGTATCCTACTAGTGACAGGCTGTTGCTACTGGTGTCAGACTGTAATGGCCAGACCGTTCCTCTGACGTCCAGGCCGGGTCTTGCTGCATGGGCAACAGCTTGATCTACAATTGCCTAACCTCGTGCCACCGAAAGTTATTTCGGGAGGTACGCTCCTATGGTCAGAAATGACTGGAAGGGAAGATACGTACATTGTCACTAAACAAGAACTGCTTACTCGCAGCAATCAAGAAGATGTGCACACCATCATAGTGGGCTGACACTGGAACTGGGTTGGCCTTGTCCTCAGAAGAGACTTAAACACTATTACAAGTACTGCTATGCTATGGATCTTACTAGAAGGAAGACGAAAGAGAAGCCGACCAAAAACAACTGGATGGAGAGTTGTGGAGACTGAGATACAAAGCATGAACCAGAGTTGAGGCACTGCACACTGGATGGCCACCGACCAAATAAAGTGAAAACAGCTTGATGCTGGTTTACAAGACACCACAAGCGTGATGGTCACTGATTGTTTTGTCAGTCTGCGGGAAAGGTCGAAGAAGAAGAAGCATCTTCGACTGAGCCACAAATGAAGCTTTCTCAGTTAGTTACACTTCGAGCTTTCCCTTACTTAATCATCACTTCATTCCTCCCTAAGCTTAAAGATGCGAGTCTTCAAGTTTTACATACTCCAAACCTGTCTCAGGTAACATACATTACTAGTTTTTAATAAATGTAGCACAGTTCATACCCCATCTTTTGTATGACACTCGTCAAACCTCAAATATACCTTCGTTTGGGTATGACACATTTCAGACCTGAAGATCATTAACTTAATGAAGAAAAAATAAGAAGACACAACATATGGAATTCTTCATGCAGGATTAATTACAGAACCATTTGAGATAATCGATGGAGTGCTGCAGGGATGCCTCTTGTCACCATTTCTATTTTAGCAGAATATAGATAGGGTTATGAAAACAATGACATCAGTCTAGAGAAATGGAATTCAGTGGACTTTCGGATACCTAAAAGCAAGTATGGTCACGGTCATCATCATCAGCTGCGATCTTCACATCAAAGGTCGGGTGCAATGGATCTCCAACATCTTCTGTCTCTTGTCTTGATGGTGCACTCTGGTAGACTCTTTCCTGTCCATTTCTTGATGTTATTTTCCCACTTATAGCACTGTCTTCCTCTTGCACATTTGCCTCCCACTTTTTCCTTCCATTATATTCTTTAGTTAGTTATGTATTTTTTTTTTTCATGACCAAAATATTTTAGCTGTCTATTTTTGATCTCCTTCATTAATTCTCTTTTCATGCCTAGGACCTCATTATTTGCTGTCTTCTCTTTCTATGAGATAACAATACCAAGTGTAGTACCATGGGACAAATGTTAGAAAAGGAAGCATTCGTATCATCAGAAAATGTTGACATATTCTGTGTTTGTCAAAGACCACAGTTGTTTATCTTTAGTCATAACTATTTGTATTGTTTTTATGAATTAACCACCATTCTTCATTTATTACAACTTTCAAGAACACTCATTGTAATTTATTTTTTGTTTTCTTGTCTCTTTAAAAAACCTCTATTTCATTTGCCATAAAATTTTCAATTTTCATTTTAAACGAGAACTGCCATAATTCTCATGGAATTTGAAACTCTTAATAGTAAACTCTTAAGGTGGCTAACTCTTTGAAACTCTTAAGGTGGCTAACTGAAACTTCATTAACAAAGGCGGTCATTGTGTCAGACTCTCAGTCCATACTCCAAAAGGTTCAAATTGGTTGGTTGCGGCATGAATGGAAAACATTAATAGAAGCTTCAAGTCTACAAGAGCTGGTGTCTTGGTTGAGTTAGAGTGTAGAGTATTTGTCGAGTTGGACAATAGTAGTGAAATCGACAAGGGATAGTGGACTGACAGAGTTATAGATTACACACACAGAAAGGTGTAAATAGGAGATGGACTTGACAACCTGGAAGATTTATCAAAATGATCTCTCTCTCCAAGCCTCAACTCACTTTTACTGTCTAAGCACCTCCTGCTCTCACTCTTTTCTCTTATCAAACATAGAGATTATAGTAAAGAGCTAAACAAGTTAATTATGGATGGAAGGGTCATGAACAGCGCATTAATAAATGTGTAAACTTTATTAAATGAAGAAGCATGTATGAAAATAATGCATTTCATCACCAACAACATAAAATTACATCAATAATCTCAATAATCATCAATAATCATCAATAGTCATCAATAATCATCAATAATGCAAATACACACCCACAAACACACACACCATCAATCATAAAACCTGTAAAACACAGAGAAATAAAATAAACTGAGTGTCAGTCCGTCCGCTTTCGTGGGACCAAATGTAATAGTCCAGAAAGTGTCTTACATGTAGATCCTTCAAGGTGAGGAAATAAGCCTACAAAACTTTCCTTGTTGGTACTATCATTGGTGACCTCTAGTTGCACGAGGTGGGCTGGAAGACTCTATTTACCTCTGGTTTACCAAATGAATAAAACTGCGTGTCAGTCCATCCGCTTTCGTGGGACCAAAAGCTAGCTCCAGAAAAGTGTCTTACATGTAGATCCTTCAAGGCGAGGGAATAAGCCTACAAAACTTTCCTTGTTGGTGCTAAACGTTGGTGACCTCTAATTGCGCGAGGTGGGCTGGAAGACGCTGTTTATCTCCTGCTGACCAAATAAACTAACTGAGCGACAGTCCGTCCGCTTTCGTGGGACCAAATGAAATAGCTCCAATGTCTTTACGTAAAATATATACTCCATGGGTGATGGAATTAACCTGTAAATCCAATGTAGGCGCTAACTTTGGTGACCCCTAATTGCGTGAGGGGCTGGAAGACGCTGTCTATTTCTCTTGCTGGCTGCTCCTAAGTGCGAATTTCTACATAAACCCAGAAATACACCAGACGAAGTTACTTGAGGACAAAGAGTCCCAGGCGCTCTTATCTGGCGCTATTGCTTGCTTGGCTTTAAATCCTGTTTAAACTGGTTTGGCTGTGGTTTGGCTGAGTGCCCCGTTTAGGCACACAAAGGCGGGTGATATCAGATTCTGCTATAGACATGCTGGGCGGTTTTGATATTCTAGAAGCCGCAATGCTCTGACTGGTAATCCAATAGGCGAGTAGAGAACTACTACTGCATTAGGTGATTCCAGATTTAGCGTTGGCTCGTTGCACTGCGTGAGCTTAACTTTGCGTTGACAAAGGGTTTAGGTTCAGGAATGGGGGTGACAACTCGTGACTGCTAGCTGTATTCAGAATCCCTCTAGAACGAAGAGTATATGACATTTCTTCACCTGACTGGAGACTTGACTCTAGCAATTCGGTATCCCTGAAACCCGAAAAATGACTAGAGATAGGCCTTAACATTTAGTTCTGTGTTAAAGTCTGCCTTATCTCATGATGGTCCATCTCGGGCCAGGAAAATATTCACAAGTGTTTTAGTCTATTAAGACTAACCAGATTTATAGCTGACCACCCAACGCTACCCTGGGACACCTGCATAGCCTGATTCTACAGATGTATCAGCGTAATGCGTAATGAGGAGTAAGACAAGGTTATTCTAGAGACTACATCAAAGACAACAGACACCAGAAATTCCCCAGATAGACATAATATTATGATCAGGGGCCACAACAAATCTCTCCTGAATTGAAGATCAAACTAGTTTACCGACCGTAAAAAGTTCCACTGCCGTTAGCGAGCCGGTTCTACACAGAAGCCGTCTCGCTCGTTCAACGCGATCAAAGGCTTAAAGCAACCAGAGGAATGTTTCTCTGGTCAAACGAACCACAGGTGCGTTTAGATAACATTACGTTACCGCTACGCTGACCGCCGAAGGCCAGAACGCAAACAAACCCGGGTGGGGTTTGAAAAGGTGAAAAAATAGGGCCACGAAGGTAGGAAAGAAAATATAAAATGACAAGGAAACCAGAACATTAAGAGTATTAAAAAGAATCGGACGTGATGATAAAAAATAAATTAATAGTCACTGTGACAGCTGGTATGGATCTACTGTCCTGGTCATGCAGGGGTACATGGTAATGAGAGAGCTGACAGACTATCATCAAGAGCACCCACAGTGGGGACACTGGATATGGATAAGGGAGAGATACTGAGAACAATTCTGCCATCAATGGTACCTATACCTTGTAGCGGTATGGCAGCTTGCGTACCCTGACAATCCCCAGAGCTATGCCAGTGGGAGTTTTACTCCTGGTAGGTTCAACCAAGCTGGACTGGTCTGTGTGGGTAGGGGTCAGACAAAAGCTGGTACCCTGGTCCTCCAGGTTGGGGGTTTTAGCATAGGGCTGACACCCCTGTCTATGTAAAAAAAAATAATGAAGTTACGGAAACAACATCAAATGAACAAACTTTGCTGCGGGATGGACATTCGGAGTCTGTGGCTCATATGACTGTCAGTGGTGAAAGCCGAAAGGAAGCCACTGACATGAAAACGGATGTCCTGACCGCAAAACAGGATACAAGAATAGGATTTTGGAATGTCAGGACAATGTACGAGACAGGTAAACTAAGACAGGTCACGGCAGAAATGAGAAACTATAGGTTACACATCCTGGGGATAAGTGAGAGCAGATGGACAGGGGCAGGAAAAGTTAAAACAGCAACAGGAGAAACAGTACTTTACTCTGGAAGAGAGGATGGACAGCACAGTGAAGGCGTAGCCATTATTCTACAGAAAGGGATAGAAAGGACATTACTGGAATGGAAACCCATCAACAACAGACTGATACGATTGAGATTGAGAGGGAGATTCACCAACACTACAATAATACAATGCTACGCACCAACGAATGATAGCGATGAGGAGGTCAAGGATGAATTCTATCAACAACTGCAGAAAGAAATGGAAGACACACCTAGATATGATCTTGTTATAGTAATGGGAGACCTCAATGCGAAAGTTGGTACACACAATACATACAATGAAAGAACAATGGGGAAATGCGGCAGCGGAACAGCAAACGAAAATGGGGATAAGCTAATAAGTTTCTGTAGCATTAACAACCTGGTCATTGGAGGAACACACTTTTCCCACATAAGGAAATTCACAAGTTAACATGGGAATCACCAAATGGTCGGGACAGAAACCAGATAGACCACATCATGGTTAACGGTAGATGGAGACATGCATTACAAGATGTGAAGGTAAGAAGAGGCGCAGATGTGGGAAGTGATCACCATTTAGTAGTAGCAAAACTGAAAGTGAAACTAAGAAGGGCTGGACCAACTGTAACTACACAGAAAAGGTTTGACATCAGCAAATTGAAGGACCCCCTTACCAGAAAAGCTTTTGCGGCCGACATTAAGAAACGATATCAATTTGCCAAAAGCCAGGAAAAGACATTGACTGATGATATAGACCAGAATTTCAACACCATTTCAACAGTATATAAGGAAAGTAGCAAATCATACTTAGGATTCCAGGAAAGGAAGAAGCAAGACTGGATAACACCAGAAACACTAAACACCATAAAGATGAGAAAGGAAATGAAAAGAAAGAAAACAGAAGCGAAGTCCCCCAGGTTAAAGCAACTATATAGCGAACAGTACAGCCAGCTGGACAGGGAAGTTAAACGCCAAACCCGAGCCAACAAAAGGAATTTCCTAGACGATCTTGCAAAACAGGCAGAAGAGGCAGCACTGAGAAATGAACAAAGCACAGTATACAAAATAACTAAATTCATCAGCGGAAAACAAGGTGCAAACAATATTACATTAGTAAGAGATAAGCAAGGAAATCTCATCAAGACAGCAGAAGGACAGGAAACAAGATGGGCAGAGCACTTCAGAGAAACTCTGAACAAGGAAATACCAGAGACACAATTGAATGTTCCTGAGGCTGAAAACGATCTAGATGTAAATACAGACATTCCACGAAAAGAAGAAATCATCACAGCAATCAAAGGGTTAAAGAACGGTAAAGCTCCGGGCCATGATAACTTAAATGCAGAGCTATTTAAGACAGACCCTGAGCTAGCAGCAGAACTATTAGAACCACTATTTGCACAAGTGTGGAAAACGGGGACAACACCATCAGAGTGGAACAAAGGAATAATTGTCAAATTGCCCAAAAAGGGAGATCTTGCAGACTGCAATAATTGGAGAGGAATCACTCTTCTCTCAGTTCCCAGCAAAATACTAGGCAGGATAATTATACAGAGAATTTCAAAGGCAGTAGACTACAAACTGAGGAAAGAACAAGCAGGATTTAGAAAGAACAGAAGATGTGTAGACTGTATATTCACTCTCAGGAACATTATAGAGCAGTGCTCAGAATGGCAAAGACAGCTTTACATAAATTTTGTTGATTTTGAAAAGGCTTTTGACAGCATACATAGGGACAGTTTATGGAAAATACTGAGGGCTTATGGAATTCCAAGCTGCATAGTGGCAATCATAAAAAGCCTCTATGCCAACTTTACGTGTAGTGTTGGGCAGAGCAACCTAACCTTCGAGGTGAAGACAGGAGTACGACAGGGATGCCCCTTATCAACCACTCTTTTTTTTAACAGTCATAGACTGGGTGATGCACCAGACAACAGAGGGCAGTCCAAGAGGAATAAGATGGACTACATTTTCTACATTGGAAGATCTGGAATATGCAGATGACATTGCACTGCTGGCACATTCACATCAACACATCCAGGAAAAAACGGATAGAGTTAATAAATTTAGCCAGCAGGTGGGCTTGAACATCAATTTAAAGAAGTCTGAGGTCATGACGCTCAATGTGAGCAACCCTGAGCCCATATCAGTAAGGAATCAGCAATTGGTACAGACAGATACCTTCACATACCTAGGAAGCATAGTAACACCAGACGGTGGGGCAGGCAAAGACATCAACATCAGAATGAATAAGGCAAGAACAGCCTTCTTTAGCCTAAATAACATCTGGAAGTCCTCCCAATACAGCACAAGCACAAAATTAAGATTATACCAGAGCTGCGTGCTTTCTGTGCTTCTCTATGGTGCGGAATGCTGGAGAGTCACAGAGAAGGAAATGTCAAAATTGTCCTCTTTTCACACAACATGCCTAAGAAAAATTCACCGCATTTTTTGGCCGAATACCATCACCAACCAAGATCTGCTTACTCGTAGCAAGCAAGAGGACATGCACACCATCATAGCTGGCAGACACTGGAGCTGGGTTGGTCATGTCCTCAGAAGAGACCCCGATGCCATCACAAGAACAGCTATGCTTTGGACCCCTGAAGGAAAGCGAAAGAGAGGCCGACTGTTGCGTGATAAATTCTCGCAACATCGTTTTATTTCAATATGTTTTATAACGCAAGGGCAACAACTGCTTGGAATTTATAGTCACTTTTCTCGGTAAGCATTTGTCTTCTCGCGTTGGTATCGAATGCAGTTAAGTTTGAGCTGTGGTCGTTTTGCGCTGGACTGCGCATGACTTGTCTTGCTTCTTTGTCGATCGGTTTCCGCCCACCACTAGTGGGGGTGAGCGATTTGGAATGGCGAAAGAGATGCCTCGTTGAAGAGGGGATCTCCGCTTTTTTTTGTTCTGTCAGGGATGTGTAGTCCTCTTATGGATATTTCGTTTAGTCGAGATAATACCTCTAGTGTTTTCCCACATGTCGGGAGGCGTGATATTTCTGTGTATTTCATGAAGGCAAGGTAAATTAACATTTTCATTAACTCTATCGATTTTTGGTCGTGAGCGATTTCGATTCATAGCCTGTCTCCGAAAGTCGTCGTCACGAGATGTTCTTTCCCAGCTCACATGTCGCTGCATTGTACTGCATCGGTTGATGCATGTACCAAGGACCATTACTTGCTACTTTGTTAAATGAACTAGGTTTAGAAAACCTTTATTATCTAGAGGATATTTTTGAGGACATTATTTATACTTCGGCAGACGTGTCTGTCTTGCTGAAGTCAAACTAAGGAGAGTGAACTGATCTCATACATCTGGTTATCTCCTGGCTGTTATAGAAAAGGATGGAGTTGTTCACCTGACTACATTTACAGCACTTTGAAATATAACATGCATCTGACTCATCATTGTAATGCTGTCTACCGTTTATTGCTGTATTGAATGTTGCTGTGATAATGACTGTTTGATGTGCCTACACATTTGCGTAACCATTTTGTCACTGTGGCGTCCACAATAAATAATGAAGAAAAACGTCAACGGCTGTTTCAAGACTCATTGACTTTATACGTCGTGAGTTTACTGACGTCCTATGTGGATTGCCCTGTTATTGTTGCATGAACATTGTTTTGACTGAACACATCTACACACTACACAAAACCAGACATGCGGATGCCATCCATCATCATATGGCATCACGCATCATTTGGTGGCCATAAGCTGGTTTGATTCTGGTACTAGCAAACACGGGGTCCCTTACCCACTTCATTTTCAACAAGAATTCATCAGCATCCTTCAAGAAATTAACATTCTTCAATACAGTCAACATCTTCAAAATTTTCAAAGTACTCGGCGTTGCCCGGTAAAAGTCAAATTTCAATTTTTTGACGGAAACAAGAATTTGACAGTACCCGGCGTTGTTACATGTTGCCGGATAACTCGGACTGCTGTTATCTTTTACGCAAGTCAAGCAAGTTGCTGCTGTCAAGGTTCCAGTGCTGTCGTTTTTTTGAGAAGGTCAAGTGCCGGTTGAAACGGGTTGTTTTCTGAAGAAGGCCAAGTACCGATTTCCATCAACTTACTTTTGGATTAGAAGGTCAAGTGCCGAAACAACTCAACACACAGTATGTCAGAAGCTCTTGTACCATCGTGTTAGCAGTGGAAGCAGTTCAGATGTGCCATCATCGTTGGAGCTTCGCTCTTTAGGACGTTGATTGACATCCGTTTTTCTGCTGTTCTACGATTGGAAGCCTATAAGTTAAGTGGCCTGTTTGTATGTAAACTGTGCCCTTATACTTCTGCTGAGTCTTCTGTGTATCATCTCATTCTATATGTTTTATGTTTATATGTTATTTGTATATTTATATGTTTATATTTCAGCGGGTTCTCGGTTGGGTGGTGTCTCCGTTAGATTATGCCACGTCATAGAGGTCGTCTATTGTGAGCGTTTTCTGTAAGGTTTGCAAATTTCCAATACTGGAATTTGCTAAGCGACTTCTGTTGCTATTTATGTTAGCTGTGATGACATGTTTTAATATTGTTTTCGTTATTATTTCGCATTCTTTAGTTTTGTTTTGATTTGTTTGTGTTTGTTAGCCTACTCTTGTCTATAATTTAGTTTCATACAACATTTTTGTTTATACACTGTGGTGTCATGTATTGTTTAATTCTATCGCAGATATCGTCACATTTTTTGTGATATTTCATTAATTTCTGCTTTATTTTTAGTTGATTTCTGCGAAAGTTTTTGTATTGTTGCTGATCTTTGTTATTGTTTACATTGTTATTGTTTACATTGTTTGTATTGTTTACATTTTCAATGTTTACATTCTGCATGTGTTTACATAGTCATTGTTTACAGTTATAGTAATTAGTTAATGGGCTATGCTAATGCACTGTTACTACTATACTGATGATAAATGAATGATGAATAGTGTCGTGCACTATTGAATGAGAAGTGCACTTATGATCAAGAATTGAGTGCTGATATTTCATATACAAGTTCTTTGATTGGAGACTTGTTTCCCACAGAGACTGGGATAATATAATGTGATGTGAATATACAAGTGCTTAATTAAGACTTGTTACACTTAGGTTTGAAATAAATTAGTTAATTATTTCAGGTTTTGGACTCATATGTTAGACAACATGTCTACATTTGAGCACTTTATTGAGCAGGGTAAATTGCTTGGGAAGACTGGTGATAAGTTAGAAGAATTTGCAACTGCTCGATATGATAAAGCAATGGAAGCTGAACAAAAGAAACTGCAGATGCAGGTGGATGAAAAAAGATTCCAAATGGAAATGGAAAAACAAAAAAGGGAATCAGAAGCTGAGGAGAGAGAAAACTCCAGCTACAGCTAGAAGCTGAAAGACTTCAAAAAGAGGCTGAGAATAAAAGACTTGAAAAAGAGGCTGAGAATAAAAGACTTGAAAAAGAGGCTGAAAATAAAAGACTTGAAAAAGAAGCTGAAAATGAAAGACTTCAAAAAGAGGCTCAGGCTGAGGAAAGAAGATTACAGAGAGAGAGTCTGATGAGAGGAAAGAGAAAGCAAAAATGGAACATGAAGAAAAGGTCTTAGCTTTAGAGTTGGAAAAATTGAAATTGACAAGCATGAGTAATGGTAATGATTCAAACAAGGGTTCATCTTCTGGTAAGGCTAATAATGATACTTTTAAGATTAAGTTACCAACATTTAGTCCTTCCAGCGATGACATAATGTTCTATCTGGACAGATTTGAACAAGCATGTACAGCTCATAACATAGACAAAGCAAAATATGTTTATCAGTTATCAGGGATACTGACAGGTAAAGCTCTAAGTATATTAAATATGGTGGATGAACCTGACAAGAACAATTATGAGGTTGTCAGGGCCGCTTTGTTAAAGAAATATCAGCTTAACGAAGACGGCTATCGTCTACAATTTAAAAACATGTTACCTGAAAAATGGAGTTGAATTCTCCGAGTTTATTGCAAGAATACGCATTACTTTCTCACGATGGGTTGAACTATCTAAGACGGAAAAAACTTATGAAGGACTTATGGACTTAATACTTAGAGACAAAGTCATGTCGTCTGTCAATGAGTCTTTCCTTGCTTTCCTTCATGAACGTAAAACCTAAAACAATAAAAGAAATGGAAGATTTCTGTTGCCAATACGTAACTGCGCACCCACACATAACCATGGGTAACTCTAAGGTGAAAGAAGGTTTACCAGTTGCTTCGGCAGCTCCGTATGGTCAAAACTTTGCTCGTAGATCCCAACAAAAATTTTGATAGAAAGAGTAGCGGTAATTTCTGTCAAAATCATGGAAATCAATTTCATGGTGATTCTTCTTCGAAGAATTGGAGACAACCTGATAGTACTCGTTACTATCACCCTAATAATTATAAGCATTTCAAAAGAGGATATGGTAATAGAGGTTATTCCTGCCGAAGACCTCAGAACCAAACAAATAGATGTTCGCATCAATGTGAACATGATAGTAATCGTGGAAACTGGAATTCGAACCAGTATAACAATTACTATAGAGACAATAATAACTGCAGAGATAATAATAACTCTGATAACTTCAGAGGTAATAATAGTCGGGGTAGATCTCAACACAAAAAAAAGAGATATCAGCAGGCTAATGCTGTACAACAGGAAACTGAGGGAGCCTGTAATCATGGTGTTGATAATAAAAACTTTGACGCTGTCACTGGTTCTGCTTTTGACTTTGAGAGAGCAAACAAATGCCCCCAATGCAGTACTTTATTCGAACCGGGTACCATAACTACTTTGAGTTGTGGTCACCCACTTCCCGCTCTTCCTGCTGCTGTTGCGCATGACGGGAGGGGTTCTTTAATTCTACATAAGGGTCTTGTTAATGATACTCCGGTCTCACTACTTTTCGATTCCGGATGCACCACTATTGGTGTTAGACAATCGCTTGTAGATCCATCTTGTGCTACAGGAAGGGTTATTAAATGTGTCACATTTGGCGGCACTCTAGAAAAAATATCCTACTGCTGTAATTCGCATTGCCACTCCTTTCTTTACTGGAGATGTGCATGCTTGTCTCTTACCTAATCCTATTGCGGACCTTATTATTGGTCGTATTCACGGAGTTAGGGAGTGTACCCCACAGCAGATTGCTGCTTGGGAACATAATAACATGCAAGCTACAAATGCAGTAGTTACAAGAGCACAAGCTCTACAAACACCCGAAACTTCACTGAATAGTGATAATGAAGTTGATAGCCAAGATAGTCACTTAGTAATCACTCGTGACTCTTTCATAAAATTGCAAGAAGAAGATTCTTCTTTAAAAAAATTCTTCGTTCTTGCGAAGAAAGGTGATCCGAATCAGGATACAAATAGAAAATCTTGGATTGCAATGAGAAACGGCGTACTTGTACGTATGGTACAAGATTCGACTACGTCGGCACATTCGCAAATTCTTGTTCCCAAGAGCATGAGAGTCCAAATATTACAACATGCTCATGACTCGCAATGTGCTGGACATATGGGTTTTGCCCGTACGAAGTCGAGAGTCCTTGCGGCTTTCTTTTGGCCTTTTGTCAATAAGGACATTCGTATTTACTGCCGATCATGCAAGGTATGTCAGGAGGTCAAATCTAGAGGACCACGACATGCTGCGCCTATCCAGGCTGCTGACATTCCTATTCGGCCGTTTCAGAAAATGGCCATAGATATTATTGGCCCTTTTAAGGTCAAGTCGGCCAGAGGACATCAGTTTATCCTTACATGTGTCGATATGTGCACACGTTGGCCAGAGGCTATTCCTCTTAAGAGCATATCTACTACAGATATCGCAGATGCTCTTTGGTTGATATTTTTTCGCTTGGGGTTCCCCAGAGAAATATTGTCAGACCATGGGACTCATCTCATATCTGACACTATGTTACATGTAATGTTAACCTTACATATTGAACTATCTCTCAGTAGTATCTACCATCCTATGTCTAATGGGTTAGTTGAGCGTCTGAATAGAACGCTCAAGACTTTGCTTGGTAAGATAACTGAAGATCATCCTCAAGATTGGGACAGGGTTTTACCCGCGGCTCTCTTTGCCTATAGAGAAGTCCCTAATGAAAACACAGGATTTTCTCCCTTCGAACTTGTCTTTGGCGCGCGTCCACGCGGCCCTATGTCTTTATTACACGATCTCATCACTGCCGATGTTATTAAAACTGCTTCATCAGAAATTGCTAAAGAGAAGGCAAGGCAGTTTGCTAACAAGAATAGATGTCTACGACAACTTTGTCCAGGTGACAAAGCATTCATCCTACTCCCCAGTAGGGAAAATAGACTTCTTATTGCATGGAAAGGTCCGTATGCAATAGTCTCTCGGATTTCCGATGTTGACTATGTGGTCGATATTGATGGAAAGCATAAAACTTTCCACATAAACATGCTTTCGGAATTTCACGAACGTCCGGACTATTTGCTGCCTATTTTCCAGGCAACGGATGATGCTCCTGCACCTCACGGTCATTATTCATCCCTGTCTGTCATTCAGGATGAGGAAGCTACCTTCTCTGATGTCAACCTTCCCCTTCCAGTGGTTCCATTACATTCCACGGAATCTTGGAAAAACGTTTCTGTTTCTCCTAATCTTTCTGGTGACGAACATCGACAAGTCTCGTCGATGTTACAAACATTTCAGGATGTTCTCACTGACATTCCTGGACACACAGATGTCATAGAACATGACATAATTCTTACCGACAATGGTCCAATTAGGGTTAGGCCGTATCCTATTCCTGTGCACTTTCAGTCGCAAGTGGAAAAGGAATTGGATGAAATGATTCAATTGGATATAATTGAACCATCGACTTCACCATATTCTTCTTCCATGGTTATTGTCCGGAAGAAGGATAAGAACATACGAATTTGCGTTGATTATCGCAAATTGAATCAGGTCACAGAGTTCGACGCTGAACCGATGCCTTTGTTAGAAGATCTACTGATTAGACTTTCTAATTCTAGATTCTTCACTAAACTTGACTTGTCTAAAGGTTATTGGCAAGTGCCTTTAGCAGAGCATGCCAAACCTCTTACTGCTTTTTCTACACCTAGGGGTCTATTTCAATGGAATGTTATGCCTTTTGGTCTCATGAACGCCCCTGCCACTTTCGTTCGCATGATGCGTCGAATTCTGTCACATCGTTCGGATGTCATCGCATACTTAGATGACATCTGTCTCTTCAGTGATACCTGGGAAGATCACTATTTAGGGTTATATGACTTACTGTCCACTCTACGTGAGAATAATTTGACAGCAAAACCTTCTAAAGCTTTTGTTGGTTTTGGTGAAATCTCTTTCCTGGGTCATCGTGTTGGTCATGGTCTCTTGAAGACAGAAGACCACAATACTTCCAAAATACTGAACATCTCTGTTCCTAAAACGAAGAAACAAGTTAGGAGTCTCTTAGGTTTAATTCAATTTTATGGGAGATTTATTCCAAATTTATCTTCGATCATGGCACCTCTCTCAACATTGTTGAAGAAAGGTTCGCCTAATCTGGTCCGTTGGTCTGAAGAATGCCAATCTTTCACTAGACCAAATCAAGAATATATTTTCTTCTCCTCCCATCTTAAGATTACCTACTCTTGATAGGACTTTTGTTCTTCGGAGTGATGCTTCATCCACTGGGATTGGAGCAGCACTGATGCAAGAATATGCAAATACTCTGCATCCTGTTATGTACATTTCTAGAAAACTAAATGCGGCAGAGAGGAACTACTCGGTTTTAGACCGTGAGTTGTTAGCGATGGTTTGGTCAATTTCTAAAGCTACAAAGATTCCTCCTGGGCGCACATTTCATTCTAGAGACTGATCAGAAAGCTCTTACAGCTATTCAGACTAAGAATTTGAAGAGTTCGAGATCCACTCGATATGCTATAGCTCTTCAACCTTTTCACTTCACGGTACGAGCTATCCGTGGTGCGGATAATGTGATGGCTGACATTTTGTCTAGATGCCCACATGACTCCAACTAATACTTCTGTCCTATATTTCCATATATTACAGAGTCATAACACACCTATATTTCTACAATAGATTAGCACATCTGTACTTACTTTATATGTACACACTATCGTGCTTTGTTGTCATCTTCTTCTGTTCGTTTTTTAAGATGATAGAGGAGGACTGAGTAGTTAATATAAGGGCCGTTAGTTTACTAAACAGCCACAATTATTAATAATGTATTGTACCTTATGAAGCATATTAGTTATTAATTAGCATTATATTGCTTGTACTTTCTCAGAATGTCATTGTTGAGCTGAGGACTTACCTTACGAGTTCTAGATTGTGTACTTACCCTCGGAATACCAGAGCATATGTCCTGGATCGTCATGTAGTTTAACTTTACTATGTACTTATGTCATTACATGTCAAAGAATGTACTATCTAAATTTTCCTATCAGATTTGTACATCCATTTTTAAAGACAATATTAGAGTATGCTGTTTAATGATGATTATAGTAACTTGCATACGTATATTGTGTTTACATGCTAACGTGATGTGTGTTGGTGACACCTCCCCGATGTGAATATTTTTTGAGACATATTTATTTTTCTGTTGAGGTATATCCTCACCAGACACTCTATAATTAGCCTATTGTTTGGCAATTTAGTTAATTATCAGCGCATAATTCGTGCGTTTTGAGCCGCTTATCGCTTGCTCTTTGATATTGAAAAAAAAATATGTTCCACATTTTTTTTTTATCGGGAGGAGGTGGTGATATGTTGCGTGATAAATTCTCGCAACATCGTTTTATTTCAATATGTTTTATAACGCAAGGGCAACAACTGCTTGGAATTTATAGTCACTTTTCTCGGTAAGCATTTGTCTTCTCGCGTTGGTATCGAATGCAGTTAAGTTTGAGCTGTGGTCGTTTTGCGCTGGACTGCGCATGACTTGTCTTGCTTCTTTGTCGATCGGTTTCCGCCCACCACTAGTGGGGGTGAGCGATTTGGAATGGCGAAAGAGATGCCTCGTTGAAGAGGGGATCTCCGCTTTTTTTTTGTTCTGTCAGGGATGTGTAGTCCTCTTATGGATATTTCGTTTAGTCGAGATAATACCTCTAGTGTTTTCCCACATGTCGGGAGGCGTGATATTTCTGTGTATTTCATGAAGGCAAGGTAAATTAACATTTTCATTAACTCTATCGATTTTTGGTCGTGAGCGATTTCGATTCATAGCCTGTCTCCGAAAGTCGTCGTCACGAGATGTTCTTTCCCAGCTCACATGTCGCTGCATTGTACTGCATCGGTTGATGCATGTACCAAGGACCATTACTTGCTACTTTGTTAAATGAACTAGGTTTAGAAAAACCTTTATTATCTAGAGGATATTTTTGAGGACATTATTTATACTTCGGCAGACGTGTCTGTCTTGCTGAAGTCAAACTAAGGAGAGTGAACTGATCTCATACATCTGGTTATCTCCTGGCTGTTATAGAAAAGGATGGAGTTGTTCACCTGACTACATTTACAGCACTTTGAAATATAACATGCATCTGACTCATCATTGTAATGCTGTCTACCGTTTATTGCTGTATTGAATGTTGCTGTGATAATGACTGTTTGATGTGCCTACACATTTGCGTAACCATTTTGTCACTGTGGCGTCCACAATAAATAATGAAGAAAAAACGTCAACGGCTGTTTCAAGACTCATTGACTTTATACGTCGTGAGTTTACTGACGTCCTATGTGGATTGCCCTGTTATTGTTGCATGAACATTGTTTTGACTGAACACATCTACACACTACACAAAACCAGACATGCGGATGCCATCCATCATCATATGGCATCACGCATCACCGACCAAAAACAACTTGGCGGAGGACTGTGGAGGCTGAGATGCAAAGAATGAACCAGAGTTGGGGCACTGTACGAAGGATAGCCACCGACCGTGCAAAGTGGAATCAATTTGTTGTTGCCCTACAAGACGCCACTAGGCGTGATGGCCACTGACTGCTTTGACGGTCGGTGGTTAAGGATCGAAGAAGAAGACTGAGAACAATTAATGATCGCCTGTTAGAGAATGACACTGCAATAGATGAATCATCATGGTTAAGACTGTTGGAATTTGGCATCAAACGTTTGGCTGGCAGATATGGACGTATGAGAGGATGCATCTGTCGTGTATACAACCAGCGAGCTACAGGAACAGTTAGCATTTACGCTCTTCAACATATACTGAGGGAGACTGAGTACCTATGGGTTTGCCCAGAGTGCAATGATGTCAATTCTGAATAACAATAATAGGCCCTTCAGTCATAACTGACTATGGGAATGCGTCCCTGAGGTGACAGCCCTCAGCTGCTTTTTTCATGGTGTTCCTTTTGACATTTTCTCCTCTCTTCTGCTTGTTCTGTGAGCTTCTTTTCGCCCAATCTGAGGTGGCGTCGTAGATAGCATTGCCACTTGGTGCAGTTGGCAGCTTCATCCTCCCGGGTTCCTGGATTTATGTCCAGTGCCCTCATGTCTCTCTTGCACACATCTTTGAATCTCAGCTGCGGTCACCCAGCTGTTCTTTTGCCATCTGCCAGTTGTCTGTAAAAGATATCTTTTGGGATGCAACCATCTTCCATGCAGCGGACATCACCAAGCAGTGTATACATGAAACTCTTAATCTCAATGGTTTGTTTCTGCAAATTTTTAAGTTATCTGTTTACAGAATCTTCCATCAAAGAGAAAGCGAATAATTTGTATCATTCATTACCCTGCACCTCCCTACCAAACATAGGTTTCTAACAGACGTATACCACGTCTGCCAGTCACTTGCCATTAGCTCCCGGTCTTTCTATGTCTGCAACTGAAGTCCACTGCTTCTTTTAATTCCTTAACAGAATAATACCTTAGAGTTGTAGCAGCCATCTTTAATTAAACTAATTTGAGAAATGTAAATAGAAGAATGAGTTGGATTGTTTTTTTTTTTCGTATGCCCGCTAATACTTACTTAGTCGTTCCTCTTCTACCGTGAGGTGTAGAGGTTTGTAAGAGAGAGCGCCATACTATTCTATCCGCTGTCTTCCTCCTGGCTTGATTCCATTCTAGTCCTTGGTCCTTCAAAGATTGTCTAATGTTGTCCTCCCAGCGGACTTTGGGTCGTCCTGGAGGTCTGGATCCCTGGCTCTTAGTTTCCCATGCTTGCCGTGGTAGCCGATCTTCTCCCATTCTGCAGACATGGCCAAACCATCTCAGTTGGGACTGTTCTACTTGGGTCTGCAGGGGTTGGGTTTTTAGGCCTTGACGTATCGTTTGGTTGCGGACCATGTCTCTTCTTGTTACTTCAACCACCTTCCTCGGATACCTCATTTCTGAGGTTTGGATCTGGCTTTTGTGGGTTGTAGTCATTGCCCATGACTCGCATCCATGCGTCAAGACTGGGACATAGGTGGAGCGGTTTACAGCCATCTTCGTCTTCTTACCAACTTCTCTTTTGCTGAGGAATCCTCGATTTATGGCTTGAAAAAGTCTCCCAGCTGCTGCTCTTCGAGTAGCCAACTCTTCTTTGATGCCTCCCTTCCGGTCTATGACAGCTCCAAGGTATTTAAAGTGGTCGACCTGCTCCAGGACCTATTCTCCTAGCTTAATCTGATGTCTTCCTTCCTCTCATGATATCACCATGGTTTTTGTTTTCGAACTGCTATGATATTCCTCTCTTCTCCAGCTCTTCCTTCCATACTTGTAGGTTGAATTGAAGATGTGCCTCTGATTTAGCAATCAGGGCAACATCATCAGCAAATGCCAGCTCTGAAATAGACCTGTCTCATCTTCCAGTACCCCACTGAATACTTTCCTGTCCTCTCCTTACATGCCTTGATGACATCGTCCATGAGGAATGCCCGCTAATACTCGAGGTGAAATCTCAGGTTAATATGTCTAACCTGAGACTGACTTTACGTGAGTATCCCTTTTCCCCTGTGCACTGACAGGTGTCCTCTTGCCATTCAGGCAGATACTCGCCAATTTCGGAAGTACCCATTAGAGCTGGGTCAGCTCAGGGTCCATTCAGGTTATTCCAGTCCCTGGTCGAAGGCACTCTTTCAAATGTCTTCGGCAGGGCTCGAACCTGGATCACCTGATCGCCAGCGCAATGTGGTAACCATTACACCAGCGCGGCTCCCAGTTGGATTGTTTGATCTCAAGCCAGCATGAAAACCCCATTTAGGCAGTCTTTATCATTTTCCTTTGTGCTCCTTAAGGAGCATGAGCCACCATTGCAGCTGGTCTCTTTGAAGGAAGCCTGCACCAGGCATTCACTTGGTTTTGCAGCAGCGGTTTTTGTAGCAACTTTTTTTACATGATGAGATTGGCAGTCACATGCACAGTCTTATTATAATCACCTTGTACAGGGGTCAGGAACCCGCGGCTTATGAGCCACATGCGGCTCTTTGAGCCATCTCGTGTGGCTCTCGGCTCTCTACTACTTAACTCTTAGTGAATGAGGGATACCATGTGATTTTCTTTCGTGCGGCTCTTCAGTTTGTTAAAATTGAGACAAAATTAAATATTTGGCTCTTTGTCATGGAAAGGTTCCCGACCCCTGACCTAGTATGACATGCATAAGGGTGTAGTAGTCCTATTTCTTTCTTTGCCTCTTCAGAGACCCCTCAGGAATTATATGAAGCATTTTGGCAATATTTGAGACTTTGTTACTGAATATCAAAGCAATGTTAGTTGTTTTATGTTTCTTATCTCCCTAGGGACCAAGCGGCGAGGTCGGCCCAGAATGAGTGAAGAAGAGAAAGCTGCTGCAGCTGAGAGAAAGCGACAACAGCAGCTGTCACAGCTGGCAACCAGCCCTGCAACATACACGTCACCATCTGAGAAAAGCACAGCTGCCGAGACACTTCTGGAGCTCTCAAATGTTGGTGAGCCCAGTTATGAAAAAAGAAGATTGTAAACGACAAATGTGAGGACAATCCTTGGCACTTGTTTCTGTTGAGCTATATTTCTAGACTTTACAACAGCTTTAGTGAGAATGACAATAACTGATAACAGCAAGGACAGTGCAAAGGATAGTTTAACAAAATGAGTTGAGGCAGTTCTCAGACATGCCTTATTCTTCCTTGTTCTCACTAGCAATAACCCGTCAATAACGACGGAAGTAAATTAAAAACTGTAATATATTTTTAAAATATTTTTTAATTCAATATAAAAGTTCTTTGATGACAACATTTTTTGTGAAAGTGCGTGGATTTGTTTCAAGGAATGTTCCCTGATAAAAAGTGTTTTTAACAAAAACTTTAAAGTTTTCATGATTTGTTGCTTGGGTGAGGGCGACATAGAGCTGGCTGTGTTCGAAAACAGGTTCAGGAAGGAAAACTCCTACGTGATCAAAAGATTGTCCTTGTGCCTTATTGATCGTCATTGCAAATGCTAAAATCACTGGGAATTGACGATGTCGCATCCTAAATGGCAAACTGCGCTCGCTCGGTTCTAAGTCAATGCAAGGAATTAAGACTTGTTCTCCCTTATTACTACCATTGATCATTTCTGCATCAATCGAATTCCGATGCAATACTTTTATGACCAAATGCGTGCCATTCAATAGTCCATTGTTTTGCGTTAAGATTTCACAATAGCATGATAAATGCAGCAACCTTTAATTTCAGCAAATGCGGTGGCATTCCTGATGGGCACTGCTCATTAAGGAACTCGGTTGGGAAATCAACTGCGTCGTTGGGATCATCGGAAGTCATGGTATCTATGCTCCAGTAAACCATTTCATTTCCAACGAGTAGCTCCAACAATAAGTCTGCAATACTTTAAATTAAAATTTTGTCTTGAAGAAACAATCAAAAACTTACATTTTAAGGTTATTTTTAACAAAATGAGTTAAATCCGTTTCCAGGATGAAACTGGGCTCTACAATCAAAAACTTACATTTTATTCATATATCACTGTCACTCACTTTGTGTTGCACAATTCACCGACTTTTCTTCGCTGAGTGTTACTATTTTCGGGAGAGTGCATATAAGGGAAACAATACAATTAATGTCTAACTTTCAACCACAGTTGCATCCCTTAGATGTGACCAACACACAAAAGGTGAAAATTATGGAGTTTGATCAGAGACATCCTCCAGGAAGTACACTTGCCATATGTGTATCTATAATACACCCATAAGTGTAATATATACATATATATATATGTATATAATTTTCCTTTCCGCTTCTTATGGAGCATAGAACCACTATTGCAGCTGGCTCCCCTTGCAGGAAACCTGCACCAAACATTCACATGCTCTCACAGCAGTAGTTTCTGTGGCAATTTGTTTTACGTGATGATGTTGCCAGGCCCATGCACAACCTCATTTGAGATATATAATGCCGACCAAGATGGCTGCTTAATTTTTGTCGTTACAAGTTTTCTGCATTTTTGGTAGTCACCAGTCAAGTACAGACCAGCCATATAGTGTAGCAGAACTGCAAGGAAATCGAGAAAAAACTAAAAGGTAGGGAAGCAGCCTCCATATAAATGCATGCTGAAGTCAGGTGCACTGGGCTGCAAGGTGCGTAAGATAGTACAATGCAAACCACTTTCCTATTGACTGATGCTAATATGGCTCAACGAGGTGGTGTTCAAGCCAAGAGGACCCGCATGGTGGGAAGAGTGCCGAATATCTACTCCAGTCCTGCCCAACTTACAGCAGTGAACGGAGTGGCATATGGCAACAATCCACTTCTCTCCACGAAAAACTGTTTGGAGATGTCAGGAACCTTGAGCTGACTACTGCCTTTATTAATTAATGTAGAAGTCTGAGGGGGCCTGATGCATATGTAATAAAACAAGACCATGAATTATCAATTTTTGTATGTTACTATTTTGTCCAACCAAAGTCAATACATTTTTTTGTTCCTAGGCTCGGGAGCTATCAGAAGGAGTGCCAGAAAGAGGAAAAAAGCCAAGCTGTTTGAAGGTAAGATGAATGTGTTCTGCTGTGCTAGTTCAGTTTGATGTCGTCAACTGAAATATTGAAAGAAAATTGCTGTATTTCTACATAAACCATTTACAAGGTCATTGAAAAGTAATTCTTCTTCGTACAATCTCAGATGTCAACTTGAATGTGTTCAAAGAAAGCAGTAGTCAGCTTGAGGCTATTTCTGTTTATTTTATTGTTGAAGTTTTTGTGGCTTAAAGTTTCTAAAAGACTGGCTAGCCAGCTCCATGCCCCACCCTCTTTAGTCACATATTATGACATGCTTGGTAGGTTACGCTGTTACTATTTTTACCGTATGTCCTACTTATAATAACCCATCAGGGGTTGAACAGGATATTTCTTTAATATTAATTGAACAAAAGAAAAATAAAAGCTGTACTTGTGACTTTAGTCAGAAAAATGAGGGTAGCTGTAAATAAAGCAGACATAAAATAAACTTATTGACTATTTTAAAAATAAAAACTAGAAACAAAAAGGAAAATAAAGTGAATAATTCACATGCTGAGAATACACGTGTCCATAAAAGAATGTACCTATTTCTTTTTTTTTCACCTACTTGACCAGTGTGTGGAGAGACATGTAACAATTACCGGTTGCAACTCAACTGCGAAAGTTTCACTTCAAATACCCGCCGTGCGCATGCGCACTGTTTTTGCAAAATGTCGCTGACCAAACAACAGAAGGATTTTGTGTGGTAGAATATGCGAGAACGACGTCTGTTATCGCAGTTCAACGCAATTTTCTGCGACAGTTTGGGGTTGATCCACCTGATAAGAATTCCATTAAGCGTTGGTATACGAAATTCCTGGAGGAAGGTTGCCTGTGCAACGGCAAAAGCACCAGTCGCCCGTCATGTTCGGAGGAGGCAGTGGATAGAGTTCGTCAAGCCTTCCAGCACAGCCCCATGAAGTCGGTTCGAGGGCGAGTCATGAGTTAAAAATGCCCCGCAGTATGGTATAAAAAGTGCTATATAAGTGTTTGAGAATGAAGGCTTACAAGCTGCAACTTGTGCAGGAACTCACTGAACCAGACAAAGCACTTCGCACGGCCTTCAGCGAGAACATGCAGAAATTGCTTGAGAATGATGATTTCGGGGAGAGGCTCATGTTCAGTGATGAGGCGACCTTCCACATCAGCGGCAGAGTCAACAGACACAACATACAGATCTTGAGTTCAGAACACCCTCATGCAGTCATTGAGTATAAGAGAGATTCTCCAAAGTTAAATGTCTTTGGTGCCCAATCCAGAAGGAAGCTTTACAGGCCATTTTTCTTTGCGGAAAAAAACGTTACTGGACTCTCGTACCTGACATGCTCGACAATTGGATGATGCCCCAACTTGAAGAGGACTCATGGGATTTCGTTTTCCAACAAGATGGAGCACCACCCCACTACCATGGAGCAGTGAGAAGGTACCTCAATGAACATCTCCCACAACGGTGGATCGGTCGCAGTGGTCCTGACGATACAGTGTTGCTGAGATGGCCCCCGAGATCCCCAGACATGACACCATGTGATTTCTTTTTGTGGGGCTTCATCGAGGACAGAGTCTTTGTCCCACCATTGCTTCGAGATCTGGGGGAGCTGAGAGAGCGGATCATTGGAGCCTTTGCTGCTGTTACAGAGGAGACATGCTGATTCGAGTGTGGGAAGAAATGGACTATCGACTAGATATCTGTCGCGTCACGAAGGGTGCACATATTCAGTCTTTGTAAAGTATGCTTAAAAACTTGCAGAGATTATCTTAATTTTGTGATAGAAAGCATCCTCATGCCACATCATGGGGCAGAGAATACATTTTGTGAAAAGGGTACAATCTTTTATGGACACCCTGTATTGAAACTTGTAACTCAAGTCACCAATGTTGAACCATAGGGAATAGATGCAGAAGGGAAGAACCAGGATTGCACGCACACGAGAGACTGGCAAAGATTTTGTGAGATGCAAGACTCCGCATGGAGGAATAAATAAATGAAGCCATGGCGGGAGACACTTGAAGAGATCTCATCTGTGACTTGTGCGCCCACAAGTGTTGTTGTTTAACTTAGGGAATAAGGGCTGCTAAATTTGTTGCTGTTTTCCTGCCAATGTCAAGCTGAAGTTTCCTTGGCATTATCTGTATTGTAGATATAGAGTTTTCCTGTGGCTTTTTATCCCATTCTGAAACTTGTTGAGTTGGAGTCATGAACTCCAGTTTCTTTCCCGGGTTTTCTAATCTGGCTTGGCATATATTTAAAGGATCCTCACATCCGGTTTCAAGCTAGAAGAGGGGAGAGGTATGGCATACTGTGCATTTTCCACCATCCATGGGGGCTGTTCCGAGGAATCGTCACGTCTTGCACAGAGCCACCTCACTGCTCCCCGTGCCTGCTATCTATTAGAGATTATTATTTAGAGATCCTCCTGCATGCAGCTAACCAGGTAAAAACCAGAGCTAAGTCTGGGGTAGGTGTTGTTGTTATTGATCCAGCAATTCTTGGGCTTTGGCCCAATGCCATGTAGTGATATCTGCATGTTTTCGCAAGTTGTTTTGTTTCTCCGTACAAGGTGTTCCACTTATCTGGCCTGGGAGGAAGGAGCATTTTCCTAACATCAAGTGCTGGGCACTCAAAGAGGAGGTGGTCAACAGTTTCGTAGGGGTTGTGGTTGGATTCTGTTCAAGTGACTGTTGAGTGGTATATATTGTGATCTGAGGCACAAAAATGGTGCTCTGGTCCCTCATTGTAAGGTGACCGATGTTGTCATTAGGATGTTGTCATTATGCTTGTAAAACCTCACAATAGACAACCTCTGAAGGACCGAGGACTAGATTGAAACCAGACCAGGAGGAAGACAGCCGATATGATAGTATGGCGCTATCTCTGGCAAACCTCTACACCCCAGTGTAGAAGAGGAATGATTAAGTAAGTGAGTAAGTCTATTTTCACAAATATTTGTCTATTCTGATTTTCAGAGTATGAGGAACTTGAGGATTCTGAAGAAGATGACGATCTTGGCTTTGAAGACAATCAAGAGAAAGATCCAGACATTAGTTTAAGCCTCCCTGAAGTGAAAAAGAAGAAAGTGTTGTCAATAAAGAAAGAAACAGGAATCTCAGCACCAGCCGTTTTTTTAACTACCTCTGGACAGCGTAAGTCAAATAATTTCATTTAATAATTATTTATCCATGGATGATGTTTAGGCAGAGATCTAGGTAGTTATTTTCCAATACCACAAAATCAGACTTATGTTGGTAATTTGAATTAATGCTGTTGCATATCGTCACATATCAAAGTGTGCTGGTGCAGAATAGGATTGAAATGGTATGACGAGATCAGTAATGTGGAACTGATGACAAGAACCGAACAAGTGCCAGTTTAACAAGAGATCAGAAGAATACACTGGCAATAGATAGAACCATTGTTCCCTCTCATTTCACTGGTCTCGTGTGCCCAAAAAATTTCAAGTTGTGCAATTTTTCCCCAGGGAGAAAAACGTGTATGCACTAAATTGAGCTTGTGTATTGTTTAATGGACGACCGTATTTATTTTACTGTAATATTTGTTTAAATTTCATTTTTTTGTCACAGTTCAGTTTCTTATGTGCACTGATTTAATAACTTATGTGCGCAACACACACACACACAGCTTAGATCGAACATTGGATAGGACACGGGACCCAAAGATGCAGCAATAGAGAATGCAGTCAGCGACCCATAGCTTGACTGCTTGTATCAGGGTCAGTGAACCAGAGTTGACCAAGACCCTACTCCACCTCCACGCGGTGGTCCTGGAAACAGGCTGCATCACTGCAGTCTGGCTGAGAGAGTAGGGATCGAAGAGGGAAGGCAAACCCGGTCCCAAAAAATGCCGTGCTGAAGTCGGATGTGTCGGCCGAAAGGCGCAGATATCACAGCTACGGCGTAAACAGACACAACGCAACCAACGTCCTTTTCAGGACGAACAAGGAAGAAGAAGAAGAAGAAGGATAGGACACACACTGAGCAAACCTATTGATAGCATTACCCGCCAGTCCTTATTCTGCAGTCCCCGGAGTAAGAAAAAGAGTTAGACCAAAGATCACACGGAGAAGAGAACTGGAGACAGAAATAACAAACGATGAGGAAAACATAGAAAGTCTTTGAGCTAATGGCACATGACAGGAGGACCTAGCTTAAGTTTGTAGAATGCCTGTGCACCTTAGGTAACTGACAGATTATGAACATTTCATCATAAAGATCATTAGTGACAACATTTACAGTCAAACTCCAACAACATTTACAATCAAACTCCAACAAAATTTACAGTCAAACTCCAACAACATTTACAGTCAAACTCCAACAACATTTACAATCAAACTCCAACAACATTTACAGTCAAACTCCAACAACATTTACAGTCAAACTCCAACAACATTTACAGTCAAACTCCAACAACATTTACAGTCAAACTCCAAACTGACAAGTTGGGATTGCTTGAAGAGAGTAGGTCCTCTTCATCATCTTCCGTCATTATCCTTTATGCTCTTTACAGAATATGGAAGAGAAGCTGGCAACCTTGTCATGTAAAACAAATTGATACAGAAACCACTGCTGCAGGAACATGTGAATGCTTGGTGCCAGCTTCTGCAAGGAGGACCAGCTGTGATATTGGTTCCCTACTCTATAGAGCGAAAAGGAAAGTGATGATGATGATGATGATGATGATGATTTATATATTTTGGGAAGTTGTGTAATGTGACAAGATATGCTGATGTGTGTGTGTGTTTATTTGATGTTAAGTAGATATATTTTATTTGTTTTTAGCCATAAAGAGAGGAAGGGGTCGTCCAAGACGATACCCTCCACCTGGCCAGCCACAGACAACCTCAATACCTGCCATAATGATCCCATCTGCCAATGGTCAAACCCTTGTTATGACGCAGGTGAGCATTCTGCCAGATGACTATGTTTTTATTGTCTGTGTTCTTTTTAGCTCTGTCTTCCTCTTGTACGTTTGCCTTCAGCTCTTCCTGGTTCAGCAACTTGTGTCTTTTTATGTGACCGAAATATTGTATCTCACTAATCTCGTACATTATTGTCATTCCTAGCTTTTCTAGCACCTCTTTGATAGTTTTCTTCTCTTTCCATGAGATATACCCCAATCTTCTATATCTCATTGTTTCAGTGGCATCAATTCTTTCTTACACTGCTTGCTCATTGTCCATACTTCTACACCATAGAGTAGTAGTAGAAGTAGCCTCTTCAGTTATGAAAGCCTTCAGCTGCTTTTGTTCCTTGTGTTCTTTTCAGCATGTTCTTTTCCCTTCTGCTTGTTGCGAGAACTTCTTTTCGCCGAATCTGAGATGGCGCAGTTGGCAGCACCACCACTTGGTGCAATCAGCAGCTTCATCCTACCAGGATTCTGGATTTATACCCAGTGCCTTCATGTCTCTCTAGCACACATCTTTGAACCTCAGCTGAGGTTGCCAAACTGTTCTTTTGCCATTTGCCAGTTGTCCGTAGAAGATATCTTAAGGGATGTGACGGCATGGCCAGGCCAGCATAGTCTGTGCTGTCTAAGCAGTGTATACATGCTCTGAAGGCCAGCGTGTGACAGCACCTCGATATTTGTCACTTTGTCCTTCCATGAAATACCAAGAATGTGGCATGGACACTGTAGATGGAAGGGATTGAGCCTTCTTTTTATGCTTAGCATATGTTGACTATGTCTCGCTGCCATATAGAAAAGGCTGGTAACAGGCCTTATATACTGCAGCTTTGGTCTTCATTGTGAGTTTGGAGTTTCCTTAAATGCGCGTTGTGAGGCGGGCAAAGATGGTTGCAGCTTTGCCAATGCGGCTGTCAATTTCTGTGTCCAGAGAGAGTTTGTCATTGATGGTAGACCCCAGGTAAGTGAAGTGGTGCACCACTGTCAATTCATAGTTATCGATTGTGATAATGGTGCAACATCCACATCCTGACCCAGCGCATTTGTTTTCTTTAGACTTCTTGTGAGGCCAAAGTCCTTGCATGCTTGGGAGAAGTGATTCATCAAGCTCTGGAGCTCCTGTTGACTTTGAGTGACGATTGCAGCATCATCGGTGAATGAGTCTCATATAGTGACCTTCTGGTTTTTGCCTTCAGCCTTGCACGGTTAAACAGTCAGCCATCTGACCTAGTGTGGTCGCATATTCCTTCAGTTGCTTCTCCGAATGTGTGTTTCAGGAGCAAGGCAAAGAAGGTCAGAGCCAGGATGCAGCCTTATTTGACACCACTGCGAATGTCAAAGGGCTGTCATGTGTTTCCACTATATTGGACTGTTCCTTTCATGTCTTCATGGAATGACTTTATCATTTCCTACAGTTTAGTGGGGCAGCCTATTTTCAGGAGGATTTTGAAGAGTCAAATGCCTTTGTGAGGTTTATAAAGGCGATATATAAAGGCTTTTTCTGCTGTCTTGATTGTTCCAGATGTTGATGGATAGAAAAGATCATGTCTGTTGTTAATCTACCAGCACAGAATCCACACTGCAACTCTGGATATATGTGCTCATCTAAGAGTATATATTATACTTTATGATTCTCATTTTTAATTTGTAAGTTATTTATTTGGATAATCAGTATTTGTCTCTTGTTGATTAATGCAACTTTGGCCATTCCTATTTTCTTCTTGATTTTTGTTTCACGTCTGCCATCTTCTGTTATTATGTGTTTAAAATATGATACACTTTTGATTTGTTCCAGTATCTTCCCATTTATTTTTATATGTAATGTTAAATCATCAATCAGTCAATACCCTTTAGCTCCACGAGGAGCATAGGCCTTCAACAAACACATGCCAAGTCTTCCTGGCCTGTGCCATCTGCTCAAGTTCTTTCCATGTTTTCCTCATCATTTCCTCTGTGTCCAGTTCTCTTCATGTGTTTTTTGGTCTACATCTACCTCTATTTCCCTGTGGATTCCAGAACAAGGACTGCCTTGTAATGCCATCAGCAGGTTTCCTCAATGTGTGTCCTATCCATCGACAGCGTCTTCTTCTCAACTCTTGTTCCACTGACACTTGTCTTGGTTCTTGTCATCAATTCCACATTTGTGACTGTCATACCATTTCAGTCCTTCTATTCTACGCAAGCACCCGTTTATAGAAGTCTGTAGCTTTTTGGTTGTTGTTTTTGTTGCTCTCCATGTCTCAGAGCCATACAGTGGGACTGACTTGACATTTGAGTTACTTACTTACTTAGTCGTTCTCCTTCTACCGTGAGGTGTAGAGGTTTGGAAGAGAGAGCGCCAGACTATCCTATTGGCTGTCTTCCTCCTGGCCTCTTCCATTCTAGTCCTCGATCCTTCAAAGATTGTCTAATGTTGTCCTCCCAGCGGACTCTAGGTCGTCCTGGGGTTCTGGATCCCTGGCTCTTTGTTTCCCATGCTTGTCGTGGTAGCCGATCTTCTCCCATTCTGCAGACATGGCCAAACCATCTTAGTTGGGGCTTTTCTACTTGGGTCTGCAGGGGGTGGGATTTTAGGCCTTGATGTATCGTCTGGTTGCGGACCATGTCTCTTCTTGTTACTTCAAACACCTTCCTCAGATACCTCATTTCTGAGGTTTGGATCTGGTTTTTGTGGGTTGTAGTCATTGCCCATGTCTCGCATCCATATGTCAAGACTAGGACATAGGTGGAGCGTTATACAGCCATCTTCGTTTTCTTACCAACCTCTCTCTTGCTGAGGAATCCTCGATTTATGGCCTGAAAAAGTCTCCCAGCTGCTGCTTTTTGAGTGGCCATTTCTTCTTTGATGCCTCCCTTCCGGTCTATAATAGCTCCGAGGTATTTAAAGTGGTCGACCTGCTCCAGGACCTGTTCTCCCAGCTTAATCTGATGTCTTCTTTCTTCTCGTGATATCACCATGGATTTTGTTTTAGAGCTGCTTATGACCATCCCTCTCTTCTCCAGCTCTTCCTTCCAGACTTGCAGGTTGGATTGGAGATGTGCCTCTGATTTAGCAATCAGAGCAACATCATCAGCAAATGCCAGCTCTGAAATACAGACCTGTCTCATCTTCCAGTACCCCACTGAATACTTTCTTGTTCTGTCCTTACATGCCTTGATGACATCGTCCATGAGGAGTTTGAAAAGATAAGGTGACAGGATATTACCTAGTCTTACACCAGTGGTGGTCCTGAACTCTTCTGACTTACGGTTTGCTGTCCTCAAATAATTTCTGCAAGACTCGTAGAAGCTCTGTATAGCATGAATCAGAGGTGCTGGAATATTCTTCCTTGCCAAACAGTCCCAAAGTTTGCTCCAGGGGACCCTGTCAAACGCCTTTTCCAGATCTATGAAACAAAGATGGATCCACTCTTATACTCAAGGGCCTTTTCACTCAGCTGTCTGAGTGTGAAGATTAGGTCTTGAGTACTTCGGTTTGCTCAGAATCCGCACTGGACCTCATCCAATTGTGGCTCAGCTAGGCGTCGGAGTCTCTGCTCTAGGATTCTAGAGTAGATTTTACCAGGGACACTGAGAAGGGATATGCCTCTATGGTTTCCACATTGTCGATTGTCACCCTTTTTGAAAATTGGTGTTATGATGGCAATCTCCCAATCCTTTGGTATGGTCTTGTTGCACCATGCTGCCTGTAGGACCCTTAAGAGTAATAGGTCACCTGATGCTCCCATGTACTTAACCATTTCTGGTGTTATACCATCATTCCCTGCTGCTTTACCCATCTTGATTTTCTCCAGTGCTGCCTTCAGTTGTTCCATCTTTATGTCATCTTCACTACCATTGGTTTTCTCTTCTGTGCTAGCGGTTATCATTTCTGATGCTTGACCTTGCTCACCATCCAGGAGTTCTGAGAAATATTCTTTCCATCTTTCAATTACTTTCTTCGGGGCAGTAAGCAATTTGCCTTGCTTGTCGTTTATAAATTTGAGAGGGCAATGTTTTTCCTTCCTCATGTTCTTTACGGTCTTATAGGACAATTTCTGGTTTTCTTGCGCATCTTTTTCTAGCTTTTCTCCAAATTCTTCCCAGGACTTCTGTTTTGCTGCTAGCACCTTGTTCTTTGCTTCTGTTCTGAGTGTCACATATTCTCTATATTTCTCCATTTGTCCTACTATGACATTTGAGTTGAAGATTCTTATTTTCGTGTTGGACTTGATTTCTAATGTTAAATCATACCCCAAGTAATATCACTGCTCGCCATTTAGTTCCCGCAAGGGGACTAGCTACTGCGGTGGCTCCAAGCTCCTTAAGGAGCATGAATGAAAATTATGATCATGATGGTGAATATCAATCCTGATGTTTTTTTTTAAATACTTCCACAGGGTCTACACAATCTACACAATTTTCATCGCCACTTGCCCAATCTAATTCCCAAACCGTCAGTTGATTCCAGTGCCTTAGCCATTGGTGTAACAACTTCAGCTGTGTTAGACAGAACTGACACTAACACTTTGTCACTTGGCAGTGACACTGATACATTGCCCTTGGATACATCTGGAGGTATGATAAATGCCACTTTTTTCTTCTTTTATAGTTAGGGTATATAAATGGTATCACCCAGGTATTACCGCATCTTGAAGGGCAGCAAAGAATGGTAATACAGTTCTTCTTGCTTTAACTAGGGCTGCTTTGTATGGAGGCATACCTGGAGTCATCCTAATATGACCACCAGCTAAGCACAAGGCTATAGTATGTAGATTTGGGTGTGAACCTCTGTCTGTGAGGCTAATTACACCCTCATTGACTCTTGAAATCATCCACACACTTCCAGGGATTCCCCTTGTGGTGAAACATGTTGAGGAACCAACCAGCATTGCACACTAAGCTTGGAGGAGTCACTTGAGCCCCAGACGTAACTCTGGCTTTTACCTGGTTGCCTGCATGCAGGAGGATCTCACTGTGAACCCCACGATAGGCAGGGGGAACTGAGGGCTGTATGTAGGACGTGACGATTATTTTGGAGAGCACAGAACCAGAGCACAGTATTTTAGCTCTGCATATTTGGAGAGCCCCCTTGAATGGCTGGGAATGAACAGTATGTCACATGCTTCTTTCTCCTAGCTTGGGACTAGATGTGATGATCCTTTAAATGCAAGCCAAGCTGGAGAAACTGGAGCTCATGACTTCAACTCAGTGTGTTTCAGAATGGCAGAAAAGCCTAAATCTACAGTGTAGATCAGTGTTTCTCAACCAGTGTGCCACGACACACTAGTGTGCCGCCTCGCCTATCAAAGTGTGCCACAAAATATTGTAATTTACTACATGAAGTGGGGCAAAGTCTTTTACAGACAGGGGGTATGATGTGCTGGTGTGGTGGGTAGTGGGTTTCCCCCCTTGCTTCACCCTAGGCCTAGTGAATTCTTGTTCATGAAAGGAGCGACCATTGCGGTGTTAGTCTCTTGGCCTAGCAAAACCTCTCATACCCCAAGATCGTTGTGCGTGGTGAAGAGCCACACCCTCCTCGAGGTAGTCCTGGTAACTGAGGGTGCGAATCCTCAGGCTAAACACAACGGATCTAGAGGAGCAAACCTCGATAATAAAACCAGTGCACTACACCGTACACACCCTCTGTGGGTGGGAAAGAGCCAGATGGATACTGAACAAGTCTTGGTAGTGGGAACGAGTGTGGACTGCTCCCTGAAGATCGGAACCCATCGTACAGGCACAGAGACTCAGGACTTGACGATCCTATTGCCTTCAACTCTTGGTCACATGCCTAGAGCCTCGGAGAACTCGGCGTAACCAGCAGGCAATTTGGTGGCGGGGAAAGAGCACTGTGAGCCCTACCTTTTCTACGTATCACAAGGAGACGCAGAAACACCCCCTTTATCTCCCCCAGAGCTGGCACAGTACACTTCTGGCTTCTACCCGGGGCGGTAGGAAATCCACATCAAACTTGGCAGAGCAAGTCCTCCATCAGATGCGGCCGATGCTGGGCCCACTGGCGCGTGGACACGTCCCGATCCTCATCGAGACTTGCCCGGGGAGCCCACCCCGGCTCAAAAAAGCAGAGAAGGCCACTCTCCAAACCTCCGATGTCTTGCGGGCAGTGTTAGGATGTGCAAGAACATGGACAGGAAGACTCCACAACTTCCCCACTGAAGACACGCCCACGGCGACCGTTGCCTCAATTGGCTGTGTGTGGTGTACCCGGAAACGGGGCCTCCCAGTACTGAGGCACAGTTAAGTCCCCGATGTCACTTATCGGTGCAGAGTTGAGAGAGATGGCTGAGCATCACAATCCCCCCTGTGTTGCAGCATGATGAGAACCCAGCATTGCACACTGAGCTTGGGGGGATCACTTGGGCACCAGACTTAATACTGGCTCTTGACTGGATGGCCGCATGCAGGAGATTTCTACAATGGAGGGTTGGCAGGTGGTGGGTATCTGGAAGTGGCTCTGTGCAGGACGTGAGGATTCCTTGGGAGAGCCCAGAACCAGAGCACAGCATTGTGCAAGCTCTACATAGTTGGAGAGCCCCCTGGATGACGGGGAATGCACAGTGTGCTACCCCACCTATCCCCAACTGCTAACTTAGAACCAGAAGTGGGGTCCTCTGTATGCGTGCCAGGCCAGGATAAAATGCCTGGGAAAGAGACTGGAGCTCAGAACTCCCTAACTCAAAGCTGCAGGATGGCAGAAAAGCCATGGGAAAGACAGGGCTATTTTGAAGATAACGCAACCATATTTTCACCATACGAGCTCAGACACCGCCTCGGTAAACAAGGTCCGCGCAGAGCAGTGACACCCCCAGGCTGCTTGCGAATAGTCTACTACTGGGAACATAAACAGATTAGGGATGAGCCCACTCTCCCGTTGAACAGGTGCTAAAGTCATAGATACTGGGCCAGAAGGCGCACCGGAAACCACAGTATCACGCAACTCGCTTTTTTTTTTTTTTTCTATGTAGAGTACACCGTCACTACATGAAGTATATTTTTAACGATCATGTATCATGAAACTGATCTTACGGCTTGAGTTCATTCAATAATAATTGGAGCTATTAACTGCTTTGAACAAAAACAGTATACTTCAAAATTTCATGATATTATAAAACGCAAGAGGTGCATAAGCAACGTTCTAAGGCCATGGACTTCAACTTTAACCTAATTAAATTTCATATCAGAAAGAGCGGTAAGGTAGACGAAATTGATAATTTGCGCATGTGTGTACAATTCGTGTTGTATGTTTCATTTTATAATTAACACAGTGATCAGCGTGTCGTTTCTTGCTTGTGTTTGATATGTAAAACTGTGTAAAATGTTTAGTACATTCTATTTGCTGTTTTAAAACTTTATTAAAAGTAGATAATCTAACTGATATGGATAGATTTATTACAAGAAAATACTCGTAGTAACAATGACAGCATGACTAGAATTTTCAGGAATGAAAACATCAGTTTGGACGAGGTCACACCAACACCGAGTAAGATTTCTAAATCTAAAGTTTGTAGACAGTACATGGACAGCTATTTAAGTCTGGGATTTTCTTGGTCTGGAGAGAAAGACTGTCCTCGGCCATTATGTGTTGTGTGCGGTGACAAACTTTCGAACGAAGCCATGGTTCCTAGTAAATTGAAAAGACATTTGACCACTAAACATGCACATCTCTTGAATAAAGATTTGAATTATTTCAAAAGGTTAGTTGAACAACAAACAAAACAAGTACACTATTTGGAACAAAAAGTTAAAGTATCTGATAAAGCTCAAACAGCTTCTTATCATGCAGCCGAAATCATAGCACAGCAAATGAAATCATATACTACAGCTGAGTCACTTATTTTGCCTGCGTGCCATTCGATTGTTAGGACAATGTTTGGTAGTAAAGCAGAAAATGAAATTACTAAAATTCCATTGTCTAATGATACGATTAGAAGAAGAATAATCGAGATGTTTTATAACATTGAGGAACATATTTCAACAGAGCTTAAAAAATCAGACTTTGCACTAAAAGTTGACAAATCTACAGACATAAGTGGCAAATCACAACTGTTAGCATTTGTTCGCTTTGTCCATGGAAATGAAATCATAAACCAATTTTTATGCTGCAAAGAACTTGTAGATCGCACGAGAGGTCAAGATATATTTGATACCTTGGCTGCCTACTTAAACAAATGTGATCTCTCCTGGAAGTCAATTGTGGGTGTTTGCACAGATGGCGCTCCATCTATGATGGGGTCTATCAAAGGTTCTGTCGCACTTGTAAGAGAGCAAAATCCTAACATGATTTCTACACATTGCTTTCTGCATAGGGAAGCCCTTGTTGGAAAGACATTGGGGAAAGAATTAAAGTCTGTATTAGACCAGGCTGTCCTAATGGTCAATTTTGTGAAGTCAAGGTCTCCAAAGACCCGACTCTTTAAACAGCTTTGTATAGTTATGGATTCGCAGTATGAATGTTTAATTTTACACACAGAAGTGAGATGGGTTATCAAGGGGAAGAGACATATAGGAATCACACATTCTGTAAATATTTTTGTGTTGGGTATGTTTCTAATTTTTAAATTTTGCCAAGACAGCAGTCTTATGGCCTACTCTTTACGATTTCCAGCTGCCATAGGATTTTTAAAGTTTGCAACTTGCACACGGGATCGCCTATCTTTTTGTGCTTTTCTGAGAAGGCTAGGCATCCGATCACACTATCCAGGAGACCAGGGGAAAGTATAACATCATTTGGACCACTGGTTCTGAAAAAAAAATTCCATAAATTATATTCTCTCCACTGGGAATCGAACCTGGTACCTTTAGAATTTGAAGTGGATGTCATACCTCTTAGCCACTCTGACTCCCTCATATTAACATAAACTCAGCGTGGGATCCTGTTTGCTTAACATATGATTTTCATAGCGGGTAGCTATTTGGCTATCTCTTGTATGGTTGGTTTATTGGCTGTCTTAGAATTCATTTTGTTTCTGGGGAATATTGTTATTGTTAATCAGAATCGACGTCATTGCACTCCGGGCAAACCCATAGGTGCTCAGTCTCCCGCAGCAAATGAAGAAGGGAATGAATGCTAATTGTTCCCGTTGCGCACTTGTTGTATACACGACGAATGCATCCTCTCTTATTCTGGGGAATAAAAAGAAGAAAACAAAAATTATTACTATCATGACAGTTATAACTCATTTTCTTGGCATTTGTGTCTTGTATATCTAGTGGGTACAAGTGAGGATTTAACAGTTTAAGAATAGGTAGTGACTTTTCAACCGCCCTGTAGATCTAAGCGTTTCTACCTTTCCAAAACGTGTTGAGTAGAGTCATGAGCTCAAGTTTCCTTCCCGAATATTCTTTCCTGGCTTTGCATTCATTTAAAGGATTCTCACATCTGGTTTGAAGCTGGAAAAGGGTGTATGTGTGGCATACGCTACATTCCCTGTCATCCATGTGGGCTGTCCAAATATGAGAGATAACAATGCTGTGCTCTGATTCTGGTCTCTCCAAATATGAGGCCTAAAATACTGGGCTCTCCAAATATAAAAGCTAAAAATACTGTGCTGTAATTCTGGGCTCTCCCAAGGAATTATCATGTACTGCACTGCACAGAGCCACCTCTCACCTCCCCTTACCTATCATCTGTTCATTGTGAGATCCTCCTGCACACAGCCAATCAGGTAAAAGCCAGAGTTAAGTCTTGGCTTCAAGTGACTTCCCCCAAGCTTAGTGTACAGTGCTGGGTTCTCAGCATGTTTCACCACACGGGGAATCATAGTAACACTGTAACCTACCATGCGTGTCATAGAAGGGGACTAAGGAGGGTTGGGCATATAACCAGCCACTCAATTCTGTAGAAAATGTATGCCACAAAAACCATGGATGTATGTGTGTGTGTGTAATTTAATGGTGAAAGTGTTTAGAAATGGATTTCTGTTGATGTGCATTGTGAGTGACTATTGACTTGGTCTATTTGATAGATATGACCTTTGTGTGTGTCTATTGACTTAGTCCATGTGAAAGAGATGACCTTTGTGTGTGTCTATTTGAAAGATATGACCTTTGTATGTGTCTATTGACTTAGATGACCTTTTGGACGTTACTTTGTTTTGTGGATTTCAGTCTTAGACAGTAACAGTATCATACCACAAGCTCTCCAGGGGGACACAATTCCTATAGTGGGAGATAATGCTGATTCGTCAGACCATGGGTACACCCTGGACCAAACTTGTAAGTTAGCTATTCTGTTTCTCCACTGTTGTCCTTTGCTGATTTCAAATATTTAGGCATGGTGTAGACTGAAGACTTGTGTTTAATTTAAAATAATGGTCTGTTGTAAAATTGCTAATAGTGCGGAGCGTAAAAGATTTATTTATAGTTAGATATGGTGATTAAAGCGTGGTTTGTTAGTGAGATTTATGTTTTATGAGAAATTATTATTTATTTCAAGACCTTTATAGAGATTTGGTTTGGTTTGATTTTTAAAGACTATTTTCATTGCATATGGACAACGCCAACAGTGCTCCAATATCCTCCCTTAGATCACTCAAGAAGGATCTCAGCACAGTGCACGAACTCTGTAGCACATATATATTTAGGAATCACACATTCTATAAATATTTTTGTGGTGGGTAGGTTTATAATATTTAAATTTTGCCAGTGCAGCGGCCTTGAGATTTAAAGTACAGGCAGTCCTATAACAGGTACTGATATTAGGGAGTGAAGTGTTAGAGACATCACTATACTAGGTCTCCTTGTTTATGAGGTGAGATGACTGGTTCCCTTCCTCGCTGCATTTGCTTTCCCTAACGTCAAGAGCAAACGCAGCGAGGGAAGGAACTGGTCTTCCCACCTCATAAGGCTGTGTTAGCATAGTGAAGTCTCCAACACTTGACTCCCCTACGGCAGTATCTGCTATGGGACTATCTTTACCTGTTTAAATTGTGCGCTTATGGGAATCTCCATTCTTTCACAACTTGACCAGATATCCTTCCTTCCAATATGCTAGTACTCTCTCCTAGGTGTTATCAAGTAATGTGTATCTTCTTCTTTGTACACTCTCAGACGTCCACTTGAATGTTTTCAAAGAAAGCAGTAGTCAGCTTGAGGCTATTTGAATCTCCATAGAGCTTTTCCACGAATGGTACTGGTGTCAGCCATATGAGCTTTCTCTGTTCCGCATATGTTGGGCATCTTTGAAGCAGATGTTCAGCAGTCATTTTATCAGTGCCACAGTAACACTCATTGGTAGTTCCTATCTTTAGCTTGTTGAATAGATGGTATCTCAATCTGTTGTGGCCCATGCGGAGTCTGAAGATTACCACTTGTTCTCTTCTGTTCAGCTGGTAGTATGCATCATTTTGTGTGTGACCTGGATGCTCTGCATCTCATTTGTTTCTGTAGCTGATTCTGACAAAACTCTTTGCCTCCTCGAAATGTAATGTGTATAACATCTCTGTAGAGGTGTCAGTATCTACTTTGATAGGCTCTGCTAGAACGCCACCCAGGCCAGCATCTTTTCCATCTGATAAAAACTTTATGGCTTTCTTTATTTGTTCCTTGTTTGGTTTGTCACAATTAACTTGGGGTCGGAGTGGCTAAGAGGTAAAGCATCCGCTTCTAATTCTAAAGGTACCGGGTTCAGTTCCAAGTTCAAGGAATATATTAGATGGAAGTTTTTTTCAGAACTAATGCGTCCTAATGTTGTCATACCTTCTCCTCTCCCCCCACCCCTACCCCCGGGTAGTGAGATCGGAAGCCTAGACTTCTTGGATAAGGGTGGAAAAAATAGGAGGTCCTATGTGCAAGTTGTGCACGTTAAAAAATCCATCGGCAGTTGGAAATCGTACAAAATATACCCTGGCAAAATTTACAAAATTAGGAAAACCTACTCGCCACAAATATATTTATAGAATGTGTGATTCCTTTATATACACATTGGGATCCTCGCCGGTGCTGTGAGTTCGTGCACTGTGCTGAGATCCTCCTTGTGTGACCTAAGGGAGGACATCGGGGCACTGGTTGAGTTTTCCTTGTGCAATGAAAATGGTCCTTTAAACTAAAACCCCCAAAAAAACCTGACTTGTAACTGTTTCTCTGCTGACTGGGTGTATCTTGGGAAGGTGGTCAGTTTAGAAGTTCCTCAGATTGTTTCATCAGACAAGCACCAGTGTAACAAGAGATGAGAAGATGATGCTGGTGATGGATAAGTAACACATTGAGGAAACCTGGGGTATAGCATTACAAGGCTGACCTTGTTCTAGAATCCCCAGGGTAAGAAAGGCAGAGGTAGACCAAAAACACACGGAGAAGAGAACTGGAAACAGACATGATACTGATAATGTGGAAAGAACTTGAGCTGTTGGCATGGAACAGGAGGTCTTTGCTTGTTAATGTTGAAGGCCTATGCTCCTTGGGGAGCTAAAGAAAATTGATTGAATAGTTACATTAAATAATTATAATGGGATAATAACTTGAGCCGTACATAAGATATAAAGTAGTACCGCTTTTGGCCTTAAGTCTTCTACCAACCATTTTACTATCACCAGCAACAAGCCTTTTAAGCTTCATAACTCCGACAACTTCTACATCAGACAAATCCAAGGATGTTGCATCGACAGAAGGGACTGACACCTCCATCCAGCCAACTTTTATACATATACCTGACAATATTCTGGCTTCACTGAACTTTAAGAAAGATCCGGTCAAGATAGGTATGATCTTTTTGAGTTATTTGATTCTGAGCAAACAATGTATACTCTTATGTATGTATGTGTGTGTGTGTATATATATATATATATATATATATATATATATATATATATATATATATATATATATATATATATATATATATATATATATTATATTATAGATATATGAATATTATATATGAATGTTTGTGTGTGCAAGGCCTACATAAATTGGTATGCATGTTGTTGTTTAACTCGGCTGAGCTTGTCGTTCTTTAACAGCCAATGCCAAGTTAATCTCCTTGGCATTATCTTCAGTGTAGATCATGTGTTTTCCTGTGGCTTTTCTGCCAATCCGCAACTTGTGGAGTTGGGGTCATGAGTTGCCAGCTTCTTTCCTGGGTATTCCAGTCTGGCTCTGCTGGCAGTTGAAGACACCTCACATCTGATATTTAGCTAGCAGGAGGAAAGAGCTAGGGGCAGCATACTGGGCATTCCTCACCATCCAGGGAAGCTCTCCAGATTTGCAGAGCTAAAATACTATGCTATGGTTCTGGGCTTTCTCTGGGAATTGTCACATTCTGTGCATAGCCACTTCCCAGCTGCCTTGACCTGTCATCTATCCATTGTGAGATCCTCCTGCATTGCAGTCAACCAGGTAAAAGCCAGAATTAAATCTGGGGCTCAAGCGATTTTCCCTAAGTTTAGTGTGAATGCATGTAGGACCACAGCACGAAACGTGGTCTTGGGCTACACTGGTGCAGCTGATCTGTCCCTGAGCGTTGACCGGGCAACTTGAGAATTTAAAGATTGACTTTCCTTGATGCACCACGTGGTAACTGTGTGTTTGACCACAGACCTGTGTGCCAGATCTTATTGCAGGATTTGATGAAAAGTGCCACTTATTGAAGCATTATATATCTCTTCACATACCAGGTCTTAAAGCTTCCGAGCGGGAGCTGGAGAAACTGAAGTGCCCCAAGTGTGATTTCCAGGGATATTATGTGCAGCAGTACCGTAACCATATTGCTGCCCATGGGGAGGATATTCAGAAATGTAAATGTTGCAGTTATCTCTCCTTGGACAGTGATGAGTTACTCGAGCACTTTAAGGTAAAGGTATTACAGTTTGTCACTGGTTCTGTTTTATTCCCACTTACAAGGAAAAAATGTGGAGGGTCTCTTCAAATAAAAGTCAATGAATAAAATAAAAAACTTGTGTAAAATTCATTGCTACAAAAACCACAGCTGCCAGAGCTTGAGAATGCTTGGAGCAAGGGCTTGAGAATGCTTGGAGCAAGAGATTGAGAATGCTTGGAGCAAGGGCTTGAGAATGCTTGGAGCAATGGTTTGAGAATGCTTGGAGCAAGAGCTTGAGAATGCTTGGAGCAAGAGCTTGAGAATGCTTGGAGCAAGAGCTTGAGAATGCTTGGAGCAAGGGCTTGAGAATGCTTGGAGCAAGAGCTTGAGAATGCTTGGAGCAAGGGCTTGAGAATGCTTGGAGCAAGAGCTTGAGAATGCTTGGAGCAAGGGTTTGAGAATGCTTGGAGCAAGAGCTTGAGAATGCTTGGAGCAAGAGCTTGAGAATGCTTGGAGCAAGAGTTTGAGAATGCTTGGAGCAAGGGTTTGAAAATGCTTGGAGCAAGAGCTTGAGAATGCTTGGAGCAAGAGCTTGAGAATGCTTGGAGCAAGAGCTTGAGAATTCTTGGAGCAAGGGTTTGAGAATGCTTGGAGCAAGGGTTTTGAGCAAGGGTTTTGAGAATGCTTGGAGCAAGGGTTTGAGAATGCTTGGAGCAAGGGTTTGAGAATGCTTGGAGCAAGAGCTTGAGAATGCTTGGAGCAAGGGTTTGAGAATGCTTGGAGCAAGGGTTTGAGAATGCTTGGAGCAAGAGCTTGGAGCAATGGTTTGAGAATGCTTGGAGCAAGGGTTTGAGAATGCTTGGAGCAAGGGTTTGAGAATGCTTGAAGCAAGGGTTTTAAAATGCTTGGAGCAAGAGCTTGAGAATGCTTGGAGCAAGAGCTTGAGAATGCTTGGAGCAAGGGTTTGAGAATGCTTGGAGCAAGAGCTTGAGAATGCTTGAGAATGCTTGGAGCAAGGGTTTGAAAATGCTTAGAGCAAGAGCTTGGAGAAGGGGTTTGAGAATGCTTAGAGCAAAGTCTTGAGAATGCTTGGAGCAAGAGCTTGAGAATACTTGGAGCAAGAGCTTGAGAATGCTTGGAGCAAGAGCTTGAGAATGCTTGGAGCAAGAGCTTGAGAATGCTTGGAGCAAGGGTTTGAGAATGCTTGGAGCAAAAGCTTGCGAATGCTTGGAGCAATGGTTTGAGAATGCTTGGAGCAAGGGTTTGAGAATGCTTGGAGCAATAGCTTGAGAATGCTTGGAGCAAGAGCTTGAGAATGCTTGGAGTAAGGGTTTTTAAATGCTTGGAGCAAGAGCTTGAGAATGCTTGGAGCAAGAGCTTGAGAATGCTTGGAGCAAGGGTTTGAGAATGCTTGGAGCAAGAGCTTGAGAATGCTTGGAGCAAGAGCTTGAGAATGCTTGGAGCAAGGGTTTGAAAATGCTTGGAGCAAGAGCTTGAGAATGTTTCGAGCAAGGGTATGAGAATGCTTAGAGCAAGGCTTGAGAATGCTTCGAGCAAGAGCTTGAGAATGCTTGGAGCAAGAGCTTGAGAATGCTTGGACCAAGGGTTTGAGAATGCTTAGAGCAAGAGCTTGAGAATGCTTGGAGCAAGAGCTTGAGAATGCTTGGAGCAAGAGCTTGAGAATGCTTGGAGCAAGAGCTTGAGAATGCTTGGAGCAAGGGTTTTAAAATGCTTGGAGCAAGAGCTTGAGAATGCTTGGAGCAAGAGCTTGAGAATGCTTGGAGCAAGGGTTTGAGAATGCTTGGAGCAAGAGCTTGAGAATGCTTGGAGCAAGAGCTTGAGAATGCTTGGAGCAAGGGCTTGAGAATGCTTGGAGCAAGGGCTTGAGAATGCTTGGAGCAAGGGTTTGAGAATGCTTGGAGCAAGAGCTTGAGAATGCTTGGAGCAAGAGCTTGAGAATGCTTGGAGCAAGGGTTTGAGAATGCTTGGAGCAAGAGCTTGAGAATGCTTGGAGCAAGAGCTTGAGAATGCTTGGAGCAAGAGCTTGAGAATGCTTGGAGCAAGGGTTTTAAAATGCTTGGAGCAAGGGCTTGAGAATGCTTGGAGCAAGGGTTTGAGAATGCTTAGAGCAAGGGCTTGAGAATGCTTGGAGCAAGAGCTTGAGAATGCTTGGAGCAAGAGCTTGAGAATGCTTGGAGCAAGGGTTTGAGAATGCTTGGAGCAAGGGTTTGAGAATGCTTGGAGCAAGAGCTTGAGAATGCTTGGAGCAAGAGCTTGAGAATGCTTGGAGCAAGAGCTTGAGAATGCTTGGAGCAAGAGCTTGAGAATGCTTGGAGAGAGGGTTTTTAAATGCTTGGAGCAAGGGCTTGAGAATGCTTGGAGCAAGGGTTTGAGAATGCTTGGAGCAAGAGCTTTAGAATGCTTATAGCAAGGGCTTGAGAATGCTTGGAGCAAGAGCTTGAGAATGCTTGGAGCAAGGGTTTGAAAATGCTTGGAGCAAGGGCTTGAGAATGCTTGGAGCAAGAGCTTGAGAATGCTTGGAGCAAGGGTTTGAAAATGCTTGGAGCAAGGGTTTGAAAATGCTTGGAGCAAGAGCTTGAGAATACTTGGAGCAAGAGCTTGAAATTCTTGGAGCAAGAGCTTGAGAATACTTGGAGCAAGAGCTTGAGAATGCTTGGAGCAAGAGCTTGAGAATGCTTGGAGCAAGAGCTTGAGAATGCTTGGAGCAAGGGTTTGAGAATGCTTGGAGCAAGGGTTTGAGAATGCTTGGAGCAAGAGCTTGAGAATGCTTGGAGCAAGGGTTTGAGAATGCTTGGAGCAAGAGCTTGAGAATGCTTGGAGCAAGAGCTTGAGAATGCTTGGAGCAAGAGCTTGAGAATGCTTGGAGCAAGGGCTTGAGAATGCTTGGAGCAAGAGCTTGAGAATGCTTGGAGCAAGAGCTTGAGAATGCTTGGAGCAAGGGTTTGAGAATGCTTGGAGCATGAGCTTGAGAATGCTTGGAGCAAGAGCTTGAGAATGCTTGGAGCAAGAGCTTAAGAATGCTTGGAGCAAGGTTTTGAGAATGCTTGGAGCAAGGTCTTGAGAATGCTTGGAGCAAGAGCTTGAGAATGCTTGGAGCAAGAGCTTGAGAATGCTTGGAGCAAGGGCTTGAGAATGCTTGGAGCAAGAGCTTGAGAATGCTTGGAGCAAGAGCTTGAGAATGCTTGGAGCAAGAGTTTTAAAATGCTTGGAGCAAGAGCTTGAGAATGCTTGGAGCAAGGGTTTGAGAATGCTTAGAGCAAGGGCTTGAGAATGCTTGGAGCAAGAGCTTGAGAATGCTTGGAGCAAGAGCTTGAGAATGCTTGGAGCAAGGGTTTGAGAATGCTTGGAGCAAGGGTTTGAGAATGCTTGGAGCAAGAGCTTGAGAATGCTTGGAGCAAGAGCTTGAGAATGCTTGGAGCAAGAGCTTGAGAATGCTTGGAGAGAGGGTTTTAAAATGCTTGGAGCAAGAGCTTGAGAATGCTTGGAGCAAGGGCTTGAGAATGCTTGGAGCAAGGGTTTGAGAATGCTTGGAGCAAGAGCTTTAGAATGCTTATAGCAAGGGCTTGAGAATGCTTGGAGCAAGAGCTTGAGAATGCTTGGAGCAAGAGCTTGAGAATGCTTGGAGCAAGGGTTTGAGAATGCTTGGAGCAAGGGCTTAAGAATGCTTGGAGCAAGGGTTTGAAAATGCTTGGAGCAAGGGCTTGAGAATGCTTGGAGCAAGAGCTTGAGAATGCTTGGAGCAAGAGCTTGAGAATGCTTGGAGCAAGGGTTTGAGAATGCTTGGAGCAAGGTCTTGAGAATGCTTGGAGCAAGAGCTTGAGAATGCTTGGAGCAAGGGTTTGAGAATGCTTGGAGCAAGGGTTTGAGAATGCTTGGAGCAAGGGTTTGAGAATGCTTGGAGCAAGAGCTTGAGAATGCTTGGAGCAAGGGTTTGAGAATGCTTGGAGCAAGGGTTTGAGAATGCTTGAAGCAAGGGTTTGAGGAATTTCATGAGGAATTGGAGAAGGAAGAGTATGGTTGGGGGAGTGAGGAAGGAAACTTCAGTAAGTGGCCGCTTGTCGTTAAGCAGCTCTGTCCCATTCGCTGTCCTCCCCACTCCTAGAGCATTTATTACTTACTTACTTACTTACTTAGTCGTTCCCCTTCTACCGTGAGGTGTAGAGGTTTGGAAGAGAGAGCGCCAGACTATTCTGTCGGCTGTCTTCCTCCTGGCCTGGCTCCACTCTAGTCCTCGGTCCTTCAAAGATTGTCTAATGTTGTCCTCCCAGCGGACTCTGGGTCGTCCTCGGGGTCTGGATCCCTGGCTCTCTGCCTCCCATGCCCGTCGTGGCAGCCGATCCTCTCCCATTCTGCAGACATGGCCAAACCATCTTAGCTGGGACTGTTCCACTTGGGTCTGTAGGGGGTGGCATTTTAGGCCTTGACGCATCGTCTGGCTGCGCACCACGTCTCCTCTTGTTACTTCAACCACCCCCCTCAGATACCTCATTTCTGAGGTTTGGATCTTGCTTTTATGGGCCTCAGTCATTGCCTATGACTCGCATCCATATGTCAAGACTGGGACACAGGTGGAGCGGCACACAGCCATCTTCGTTTTCCCACCAACCTCTCTCTTGCTGAGGAATCCTTGATTTATGGCCTGAAAAAGTCTCCCAGCTGCTGCCCCTCGAGTGGCCAACTCTTCCCTGACACCTCCCTTTCGATCTACAATAGCTCCGAGGTATTTAAAGTGGTCGACCTGCTCCAGGACCTGTTCTCCCAGCTTAATCTGATGTCTTCCTTCTTCTCGCGACATCACCATGGACCCTGTTCCAGAGCTGCCCATGACCATCCCTCTCCCCCCCCCCCCCCCCCCCCCCCCCCCCCCCCCCCCTCCAGACCCGCAGGCCGGACCGGAGACGCGCCTCTGACCCAGCAACCAGGGCAACATCATCAGCAAATGCCAGCTCCGAAATACAGACCTGTCTCATCTTCCAGTACCCCACTGAATACTTTCTTGTTCTCTCCCTACATGCCTTGATGACATCGTCCATAAGGAGTATGAAGAGGTAAGGTGATAGGATATCACCTTGTCTTACACCAGTGGTGGTCCTGAACTCCTCTGACCTACGGCCCGCCGTCCCCACACAACCTCCGCAAGACCTGCAGAAGCTCTGCATAGCATGAATCAGAGGTGCTGGAATATTCTTCCTTGCCAAACAGTCCCAAAGTTTGCTCCAAGGGACCCTGTCAAACGCCTTTTCCAGATCTATGAAACAAAGATGGATCTCACTCTTATACTCAAGGGCCTTTTCACTCAGCTGTCTGAGTGTGAAGATTAGGTCTTGAGTACTTCGGTTTGCTCGGAATCCGCACTGGACCTCATCCAATTGTGGCTCAGCTAGGCGTCGGAGTCTCTGCTCCAGGACTCCAGAGTAGATTTTTCCAGGGACACTGAGAAGGGACATGCCTCCACGGTTTCCACACTGTCGACTGTCACCCTTTTTGAAAATTGGTGCTACGATGGCGATCTCCCAATCCTTTGGTATGGTCTTGTTGCACCATGCTGCCTGTAGGACCCTTAAGAGCAACAGGTTGCCCGATGCTCCCATGCACTTAACCACCTCTGGTGTCACACCATCATGCCCTGCTGCTTTGCCCATCTTGATTTTCTCCAGTGCTGCCTTCAGTTCTTCCATCTTTATGTCATCTTCATCACCATTGGTTTCCTCTTCTGTGCTAGTGGTTATCATTTCTGATGCTTGACCTTGCTCACCATCAAGGAGTTCTGAGAAATACTCCTTCAATCTTTCCACCACTTCCCTCGGGGCAGCAAGCAACCTGCCCCGCCTGTCCTTTATAAATTTGAGAGGGCACTGCCTTTCCCTCCTCATGCTCCCCAGGGTCCTACAGAACAATCTCCGGTTTTCCTGTGCATCCCCTTCCAGCCTCTCTCCAAACTCTTCCCAGGACCCCCGTTCCGCTGCCAGCACCCCGCTCTTTACCTCCGCTCCGAGTGTCACACACTCTCTATATCCCTCCATCTGTCCTGTTGTGCCCCTAGCTCCCAAGCATTGCCTCCATGCCATCCTCCTCTCTCTCACTTTCTCCCCGACTTCCCCTGTCCACCAAGGCGTCCCCCCTCTCTGGCTCCCAAGTCGGACCTCACCACATGCCTCCGCTAGAGCATTTATTACTGGAATAAACTTTGATACATTACACTTTTAAGCAGGAGAGAAAGAATGAGAAACGACATTTAAAAAAAATGTAGGAACTACATCCTCCATCAGGTATAAAGAGAGACAGAAAATTAATTGATTTGGCCGTCTCACAAGAATGGAGCTCGATCAGTTACCTGGACTTTTCTACAGCAGTAGACTGTCTAGTTTCAGAGCTTGGGGAAGGCCAAGAGGCAGATGGATAGACAACATCACAGAAATCTTACAACAGCGCAGGCTCACAGCAGTCAATGCGGGCACGATTGGGCCAGGAACACAAACTTCAGCTCCCCACTGCACTTCACGGCAAGAATTGCTTGAAAAAGTAAAGTAATACTTTTAAGATGTACTGTTATTCTTTAAACTTTCTCGAGCTAGTGGTTGTGCTGGCTCACCATCGGTTCAATATATGGATATTTATAACTTGCATTTTAAAACTCGCCGGTGCTATGGAGTTTGTGCACTGTGCTGAGATCCTCCTTGTGTGATCTAAGGGAGGAGATCGAAGCACTGATGGAGTAGTCCGTGTGCAATGAAGATAATCCTTCAAACCAAACCAAACTTGCATTTTGGGAGTATTTGCTCCCTAAATTATCATTATTAAAGTGAAAAACTTGTAAATTAAGTGTGCCATGAGGAGTACTAAGACTTTTTTGGGTGCACGTGTTTGTCAAAGCCCTGTGTAATTGTTATAGTTATTGTTGCTCAGAATCGACATCACTGAGGTCAAACCCATATGTGACCACCAATAAAATGACTACTGAACATCTGCTTCAAAGATGCCCAACATATGAGCAACAGAGAAAGCACGTTCGTCCTTCACCAGTACCATTCCTGGAGAAACAAATAACCTCAAGCTGACCACTGCTTTCTGTGAAAATAAGGGCTCAGTCTCCTTCAGCAGACGTCACAAGGGTATGAATGCTGATTGTTCCTGTAGTATGCAGGTTGTATACACACCTGATCCATCCCCTCATACGTCCATCCCTGTTAGTTTTACATTTGATGGCCTATTCCAACAGTCGAGGTCGTGTTGGTTCATCGATAGCAGTGTCATTCTTTAACAGGTGATCATTGATAGTCCTTATCTAATTTTTTTTTTTAAATAGGAGTTTTGCCTTGTTTTGTTGAGGCAAGTCCTGTTCATCCTAGACACGAGGCACATCGGTTATATTAGGGCGCATGTAGAGATATAAAACTCCTAGGGGTCTGGTGTATAATTCTTAGCATCTCTCCCTTGTAAATATTAAGAGTCCCCACTATGGGTGCTCGTGAGGCTAATCTATCATCTCTCTCAATGCCGCACATTCGTGCATGACCAGGACAGGAAAGCCGCACCAGTACTTGAAGAGCACCTCAGTGTATGTTCTCCATTCATATCATAGCCATCCATTTTTTGATCTTCCAAAGCATGGACTAAGAGTCATGACACAATAATGAACAAACTTTATTTTCGAAGGGTTAGGAATTGGGCGCGCAAGCCTGTCTAACATTCTGCCCTTCCATTCTCATTTGTCATACATACTATATCCTTTCCTTCCCACAGGTTACTTTAAGCATTAATTTAAAGGCGTGCAACATTATAAATGTAATATAACAGCATACATTTACAGTATGCAATCATAATCAAATTTAAGTTTTTTTTTTTTTTTTTTTAAACAAACAAGAAAGTAATGAAGAAAAAAAAACAACAGAAGCAAAAAAAAAAAAGGATAAATAAAATAAAACAAAAAACAAATCCAAAAATATTTGTGCAGTAAATCAATAACACTAGTCAACAACCAAAATGTACCAGAAATGAAAATAGCTGATCTTAACTAATTTTGGTGTGCTGAAAACGAAAATGACATTAAAAAATGTTGATTGGCTCTAGTTTTCAAGATATATGCTACTAGTTTATTTCATTACGGTCATTTTATATATATGACGCAACTGTTGTGGGCGATTGCATAATTTTTTCTAATGACCAATAAAAATGTAACTAGAAGTTGATGATGCAATCCTACCTATGATTACATCACCTTTGTGTATAAATATCTTATCTCTGATAAAATTTGGAGAGAGCCCACTGATCATCTCAACAACTGTTACTTTTGCATGGTCCCTCCAATTGGGAAAGGCATATCAAAGAAGAAAAAAATGGACTCTGGAATATCCAAACGTCCCCTCTGCAATACGTCCGGTACCACAAGGCGATGACCTACCAGTTCCCAAAGTGCCAGAATCATTTTCAGCTGCTTCCACTGATGAAGACGAGGACATTGGTGGTCCTGAACCATCAACCTCAAGCGACCCAGATTTTGAGCAAACTACATCCACTAAATCACACTTAATAACCCAAGGTGAACTGAATGATCTTGTAAGAGATCTGAATTTACCGAAAAACAAGGCGGAGCTTTTGGGTTCCAGACTGCAACAGTGGAATCTCCTGGCAGAAGATGTTACAATTTCTGTGAATAGGAACCGCCAGAAGCCGCTTATTATATTCTTTTTCAAAGAGGGTGACCTTTCTGCGTGCCACATTTCTGGTTTAATGGCAGCCCTCAAAATCAATTACATACCGGAAGAGTGGAGGCTTTTCATTGATTCATCCAAGACGAGTCTTAAAACTGTTTTGTTGAATAATGGTAATGTGTTACCGTCAATTCCAGTTGGTCACGCAGTTCATATGAAAGAAACTTATGAAAACATTAAGCAGCTTTTGAAGTGTATAAACTACGATCATCATCTTTGGTCACTTTGCGTTGACTTAAAAGTGGTCGCTCTTTTGCTTGGACTACTCTGTGAGTGGGATAGCCGTGCACGAAGTGACCATTACATCAGAAGACATTGGCCAATCAGGCAGTCATTGCAGCCTGGCAGTAAGAACGTTGAGAACCCAGCACTTGTCGACACCAGCAAGATTTTGTTGCCACCCTTGCACATTAAGCTGGGTCTCATGAAAAACTTTGTCAAGGCAATGGAGAAAACAGATGAGGCTTTCAAATACCTCATCAGAAAAATTTCCAAGACTGAGTGAAGCTAAAATAAGAGAGGGAGTATTTGTTGGTCCGCAAATTCGAAAACTTCTTCATGATGACGAGTTTCTTTGCGTGTTGCATGGCAAGGAAAAAGCAGCATGGCTAGCATTTAAGTCAGGGGTGGACAATTTTCTTGGAAACAACAGATTTGATAATTACAATGAAATTGTAGAAAATCTCCTTCTGAAGTATAAGAGTCTTGGCTGCAACATGTCTTTGAAAATTCATTTTCTGGATTCTCATCTGGATTTCTTTACGTCAAACTGTGGAGCGGTGAGTGATGAGCATGGTGAACGATTTCACCAGGACATTGCTGCTATGGAGACAAGGTATCAAGGCAATTGGAGCCCTTCAATGCTTGCTGATTACTGTTGGACTGTGACAAGAGACACCTCATCGATTGACTACAAGAAGCAAGCAAAGAGAGCTCGAACAGCGACTGAATAATGACGGAATGGGTTCAAATGTGCCTTTTTAAAACATGATATGTGAACTTTAAATAATGTTTTTATTTTTTCTATCATTTTATGTTGAAATATCAATTAATTGAGTATGTAACCACAATTTTTATAATGCTAAAGTAGAAAGACTAGCTGTTCACCCCAGAGAATTAAACAAGCATACATTATTTGTATTACTGTAATGTAAATTCATCATTTTAAAAAAAAACCAGAGCCAATTGGTGAATTTCATTATGATATTTGAAATCAGCATGTAAAAATCAATAAGAAATGGTATATTTAATTTCTGGTACAAATAACTTTTGAAAATTTGTTGACTAGTGTAATTCGAACATAATCAGATTAGAGAGGCATGGAATCAGAACTCATGAAGTATTTGAACAGTCTGCTCTTGAATGAGGTGAGACTTGGTGTGTGTTTCTTTGCTCTCCTTAACTCGGGCAGAATCAGTAAGAGAGATAGATAGACAGAACTTTATTTTAATAACTGCCTTGTAAGCCTGGTGCAAGAATGCATGAAGCGAAAAAACAGGTTGAAGTCCACATCTCTAACATTATCTATTATATATAAATACCATAATGTATGTTTTTAAATGTATTCTTTTTCATTAGGAATATCACCAACGCTGCATTTGTTCTGAATGTGGCTACATGGCTGAGCATGCTTACATAATTAAGCGACACATGATGCGACACGACACAAAGAGCTGTACATGCAATTTGTGTGGGAAGGTTTATAAGGTAAAGGATGTGAGCTCACATATTTTCATGTAGAAAATATAACAATGCTTTTGAATTGAAAGTATATCTCTTATTTGTTCAAGGGGAGAAGCAGCAGTGAAATGTTATAATAATTATAATAGCCCATTCAGTCATGACTGACTATGGGAATGCGACCCTGAGGTGACAGCCCTCAGCTGCTTATTTTCCTGATGTTTCTGTTGACGTTTTCTCCTCTCTTCTGCTTGCTGTGAGAGCTACTTTTCGCCAAATCTGAGGTGGCATCGTTGATAGCATCGCCACTTGGTGTGATTGGCAGTTTCATCCTCCCACGTTGCTGGATTTATGTCCAGTGCCCTCATGTCTCTTGCACACATCTTTGAATCTCAGCTACGGTCGCCCAATTGTTCTTTTGCCATCTGCCAGTTGTTCGTAGAAGATATCTTTTGGGATGCGATTATCTTCCTTGCGGCGGACATCGCCAAGCCAGCAGTCTGCGCTGTCTAAGCAGTGTATACATGCTTTGAAGGCCAGCACATGACAACACCTCAACATTTGTCACTTTGTCTTTACACGAAATACCAAGGATGTCTCATAGACACCATAGATGGAAGGTATTTCCTCTCCAGGGTGCGAGCTTGGGCACAGTTATATGGAGATCAAGCTGTTTCCCATGCAGCATGTTCCCCCTCTCCACGCAGCTAGTAGATCCAAAGGAACGGCAGTAGCCGATACAGTTTGGTACCAGTCACATCATAGGAGTTGCCAGAATAATGTCGAACCAATATTAGACTGCCTTAGGGACTTCGACTTGGGATTTATCCTTAATGTTTACTCCCGACTCCTTTTCCATAAATGGACATTCCTGCAAGACAGCAGTGGTTTGAGTTTTAAGTGAGAATTTATAACTTGCATATCAGTGAAATGTTATTTTCATAAATAATTGTGGGACTTCAATTAAAATGAACAGGCTTAATCTACAACGATAACTGTTATGCTGAACAAAGAGTCTCATGATATTGTACTATTGGTCATCATGGAATCTGTGGCCATATTGGATTTTAATTCAGGTCCGTATCTCTTTATCCGAAATCCTTGTGGACAGCTGTGTTCAGAAACCGGATTTTTTCAGATTTCTGATGACGCCCAAAGTCGTCCAAAATAGCCAAAAGTCACCCAAAAAGTGTTAGAAAAATTGCCCTAAGCAGCCCAAAAGTCGCCCCAAAAAAAACTTTCGGTTTTCTGAAAAAAAGAATGTGGGTCTGTACCATATTTCAGTATGCTAAGGCTTTTTTTTTTTTTTTTTTTTAAAAGAGTTATGACCATCACCAAGTTTTAATAGAAAGTTTATCAAAAACGTTTCCTCAAGTCTGATTTTTAAAAAAAATAACTTTAGTAGATTGAGAGCTATAGGTCTTTGAATTTCGTATCTAAAAATATAGTACAGTTGACATTCAAAAATCCAGCCATCGATAATCCGGTTCCTTCAGTTTTCCGGAATGGATTTCGGAGCGCATTTTTTAATTTACCTCGTTGGCGCATGTCACGTAGCGTTTAAAGGATAAGAGAATTATTTAGAGGAAATAATAGATCTGATGTGGAAGATTTGGCTCAAGGAATCCCTGCTGGGTTTTCCCACTTCCGAAGGGTGACGAAGAGGGTAAATTCTCCTAACTCGACAGGTCTGGAAAAGATTGTAAGGAGATATTTGGTCTCTCGCTACCGTCGTCCCCTTCTCAGTTATCTATTATTATTATTCTTTAAATTATATTATATTTTACGAGCCCCCCCTCCCTTATAAAGGAAGATAAACATAGACAATATTCAACATCTAATGGAAGGAACAAAGCGTGGGGTACAGTATATACACCCAATTGGTTTATTGCAATAAAGTGAATAGATGGTGAATGATAGTATTGTCGATGGAATTAGTGTCTGCTGTATGTATTATGTGTCTCACAATTCAAGTGTTTTTTCATCATGGATGACTAAACTAGGCATTGATGTAGTGAGGTTCCTTTTTCGTGGACTTAGCTTTTCAGCCCCCGGCTGATAGTGAAGTGAGGTTAGTTCTCCGGTCTCCTGACGTTGCCCCGGTAGGTCTTGAATGGTTCGGATTTGCCTTCTCTGTGCTCGACTCCGTATTCTGCGCTGAGATTGGACTGTCGTGCAAGGCTCCACCATAGACTGAAGACAAATACGACGGCTTCATTAATTTTCTAGCTTTAGAAAGCAGTCTTTCCTTAAGCCGTTTCTCTGCTAGTCATCTCAGATTTTAGTCTCTAACATCATATGTCTAGAGTCTAATCTTGAATTCAAGTTTCTCCTGTCTGTCCTTTATTATATTTCTCTGCCCCAGTGGCAGTATTATAATTCTTTAGACTGATTTATCGTCAGCTTAACCCGATGAATTATTATAAATGTCAGTTAAACCCACCAAATTTATCATAGAAATGTCGGCAACAGTATTCTAGTTCTGTGCCTCTAGCCTAATCGTCATGTCATTATGATGAATTTATCAAATAATTGGACATCCGTGTTTTTAGAATTGTCTGACAACATTATCACACACTTCATGTCTGGTCGCCTCGTCATATAATTTATAATGAATATATGTCACGGTCTGTCAACATTATCGTTAATATTAATTTCCGTTAGTCTAAACGTCGGGTCGAAATTAATCAAATAATATGGAAATTAATAGCTATATATATATATATTCCCGTTATACATTATTATGAACATGTACATATCCCGTGGGATCATAAAATATACCCGATCACATGTGGCTGGATGTGATCGTACAACATAAATATGAATAAAGTAAACATACCAATCTTGCGTCGATTTTGCAAGGTACTACACATTTCATCACATTATATTCTAGCGAGATTTCACTTACCTACTCAAAGATGGACGCTAACCCGCAATTAGACACGTGGCTTCAGTGCTTTTAATGCGAGAATTCGCCGATAATTGGGTTAGACCTAGCTTTCTTGAGGGTTCCTGGGGCGTAAGTGAAAAATGCTGGCTTTGCCGCCTTTTAGCGGGGCATTTCCGCTTGGACACGTGATCCATAGCGTGCATCATGTGACATTAGCGTCAAATAAACGCTCCAATCAATAGCGTTAAAAGTCACGTGGGGTCGTCCTAAAGTGGCATAAACTGGTTTTATCAGCTTAAGCAGTCTTAAATTAAAACAGGTTCCTAGCTACCGAGGTCATTGGTCAACAATGACGTCGTATCTAAAAATAGCGAGGAGAAAATACTGAATGCTAGGAGAATTTCCGCCAGTGACAATTCCCGGGACTTTGCGATCATGCATTGAGGATGAGAAAAAAACGATGTCACGTAAATAATAAAAAAAATGAAGAGAAGATTGGGCAAGTTGTCACACAAGCCCCTCCTCAAGTTTGACGTTCCGTCCAACTCCTCTTGTCCTGTCTTCCTCTTCTTTTCCAGTTTCTCATATCTCCTCGGTTGCGTCCGGATGTCTGCTCAAAAAATCTGCCCCTACGTTGTTCTTCCCAGGTATGTATTCTATGTGAAAGGAATATGGCTGCAACAGGAGTGACCATCTCATAAGCCGGGCATTAAGGTTCTTCGACGCTGCAAGAAATATCAACGGTTGGTGATCACCCTGCACCGTGAACTTTTTCCCGTATAAATATGGTTGAAACTTCTGCACAGCCCATATTAGCGACAGACATTCTCGTTCGATGGTAGAGTAGTTCTGTTCAGCAGGGTTCAATTTCCTACTAGCATATGCGATGGGGAATAGAGTTGCAGAAGGTCTATCACTAGGCTGCAGGAGAGTGGCTCCTATCCCTATATTGCTAGCATCTGTTCGCAGCGTAAAGTTCAGAGTTAAGTCAGGCAGTCGCAGAATTGGCCTAGCTGTGAGTTTCTTCTTCAGCAGCGTGTAGGCATTTTCGCACTCCGCTGTCCAGGTTACTTTGTCCGGGTTCCCATTCTTGGTTAATGCGGTCAATGGCGCACTCAGGGTATTAAAATCTTTAATATATCTCTGGTAGAAGCCACATAGAGACACAAATGACCTTACATCCTTTTTAGTCTGGGGTCGTGGGGCCCGCTGTAACTTCTCAATATTACGCGCATCTGGGAACATGCATCCATGCGAGATAGTGTGTCCCAGGAATTCTAGTTGCTCGCAGGCAATTTGACATTTTGTAGGGCGAGCGGTGAGTCCTGTTTCTCTAAGTCTTTCGAAGAGTAGGGAAACTGCGTCCAGGTGCTCCTCAAAGGTGTTCGTGGCAATAAGTATGTCGTCCATGAAATTACTTATCCCAGGGTGGTTCAGGGGTTCCAGTAGCTTCCTCATCATACGAGTAAAGACGCTTGGGGCGTTGCTTAGCCCAAATGGCAATACATTAAACTCGTAATGGCCTTCAGAAGTACTAAATGCTAACATATGTCGAATTTCCTCTTTTACCGGGATCTGGTAGTACCCTTTGCTAAGGTCTATCTTCGAAAAGTATCGTGCTCTACTCAGCTTGGTGAAAAGCTGATTCTGATCCGGTAAGGGCTCCGCTTGAAATTCCGTTACAGCGTTGAGCCTTCGGTAGTCTATGCAGAGGCGATGTTCTCCTGTGGATTTTCTAAGCAACACTACACTCGCACTATAAGGCGACTCTGATTTTGAGATAATATTTTCCTTAAGCAGGTACTCGATTTCCTCACTCAATGCCTTTGCTTTAGCATAAGGAACAGGATAGTTCTTAACTCGTACCGGGGCGAGGTCTGTTAGCTTCATATCAAATTCTATCAGGTTGGTCATGCCAGGTTTATCCGTGAGTGTACTAGGGTGTTTTCTCAACAACTGTTGAACCCGTGCCTGCTGATCCTCCGTTAAAGTTGAACTAATCTGAACATCTTGATGAGTTTCGCACTGACGAAGAGGGTATTCACAGGAGGTCAGGGGTTCTGCCTCAGTTTCCGTCGCAATAGCCAGTGTCAGGAAATGTGCTGGTTCTGCACCTGGTCTTTCATAATATCGCTTCAGCAGGTTTATGTGGTAAATTTTCTGCTTCCCCTTTATGGCAATCTTGTAATTGGTGCGCGACATTTTCTCAACACTTTTATATGGACCTCTCCACCCGATTTGCAATTTATTATTGCTACTGGGCAGGAGTAATAATACCTGTTCTCCTACTTCTAGCTCCCTATCCTTCGCAGTGCGGTTGTAGTAACGCGCATGTTTACGACGGGCACGGCGTACATTTTCCTTTGCCAGTTCCCATCCTGTTTTAAGGCGTTGGGTCAACTCCTTCACGTATTGGGATGCAGAGGTGACCGTCTCATCAGCTTTATCATCTGTCCAAGTACGTAACAGTGCCTCTAAAGGTCCTTTTATAGGTCTACCAAACAGCAATGTGGCAGGAGGCATCCCAGTAGAATTGTGGGGTACTTCGCGGTAAGCAAATAGTGCTGCGGGTAAGTATTGATCCCAGCTCTCTGGTTTTTCCTGCGCAAGTTTCCGAAGGATGGAAATAAGGGTCCCGTTAAACCGCTCCACCTGGCCATTTGCCTGGGGGTGGTAGGGAGAGGTGTGGATATGTCGGGCCTGAAATATCCTAAACACTTCCTCGGTGAGTTTTCCTCGGAATTGGGAACCATTATCTGTCAGGATCTGTGACGGAAACCCTAGCCGAGTAAATATGGTGAGCAGAGCCTCAGCAACATGCTTAGAATCACAGGCGGGCATAGCAATTGCCTCTGCCCACATGGAGCAACAATCCACTAACGTGAGTATATAACTGTTTCTCTTTTTGCTACGAGTAAGTGGACCCACAATATCCACCGCTACTCGTTCGAAGGGTGTGCCCAAGATTGGCATTTCTCCCAGAGTGGCTGGGGCCGTCCAGTGTTTCGGCGCTGTCCTCTGGCACTGCGGGCATGATTTCACATATCTCTGGATATCGGCGTTGATACCTGGCCAATAATAATGACATGAAATACGCTGAATCGTGGCACTTATGCCCATGTGGCCACTAAACGGAAGGGCATGGCCCATTTCTAGGACCTGGGCTCGGTATGCTGATGGAACCACAAGTTGCCCATGTTCCTGTCCTCCATTTCCTGCTTTCCGATGCAACAGCCCATTTTTCTTGTAGAAGTCTCCCTTTGGAGAGGAGTGTGCGCTCTCGGTAGTTTTTTGTAGCAGGGTGCTAGAGATTGATCCTCCGTTTGTGCCTTTTTTAATTCCTCAGGAAGGATGTTGGGTGGGGATTCCAACTCCGTATTCCGTTTGGCCTGTCCTCTAGTGGTGACAGCCGCCACAACCAGAGGGTGAATGGGTTCTCCCAAGAACACATACCTACACCCTAAGATCAAGGGATAAATAGGGTCATCCAAGATCGCTGCACGGATTTCCCCAGTCACATATTTTGATTTGACCTTAATCTTGGCTATGGCCAAACGCATAGGTGCTGCACTTTTAGTAGGTCCTTGTATTTCTATAGTGTCTTCTGTCATCTGGTCAGGCTTGACTAGGGATGCACAGACAACTGCGTCGAATGCAAGGCCTGTATCATAAAGGCAGGTCACCTCTTGGTCATTTACGAGGACTGTCTCAACGACCGGGGGATGTCGGGGTTTGTCCAGAGGTTCTTCCGGTCCATTTCCCCTTGCGGCACTTTTACGTAAGCAGGCAGCATGATGAGGTGGGTTTTTCCGGTTGCACTCCTGCGTATTGTGGGTGATGGTTCTACAGTGCTTACACCATTTTTCCCCTTGCCTCTGCTGCTGGAAATTAGATCTCTGAGTAGTCTTGTAGTCTGGCTTGTCATGCTTTTTGAAGTTAGTATACGGTGGTTTCACTTGGGGGTCCATGTGTGACTGAGCTGTCTGTCTAGGTACGTAATCTGGTTGTTTCCGTCTGGGTGGTGGATTCTCTGATAGTGCTGCCTGATATCGTTCCGCTAACTGGACTATGGATTCTAAAGTGCTGGCCCCATTCTCTGTCAGGAATCTTCTCATGTCGGAAATCATGGTGTCCTTCAGTTGTTCGATCATGACCATTTCCTTCAGGCCTTCCCAATCATGAGTAAAATTCCCTAGGGCACCCCACTTCTCCACGTAGGAATCCAGTCTCGCAGCAAACTGAGCAAAGTTCTCTCCGACTTCCCTCCTAGAGTTACGGAACCTCTTCCTATAGGCGTCAGCATGTAGCTCATAACGAACCAATAGTGCCTTTTTCAAAGAGTCGTAGTCATCCTGTAAACCTGGAGGAAGCTTGCTATACACGTCATAAGCAGTTCCTCTAAGCCCTTGCGACAGTTTCAGGTTCCATTTGCTCTTCTCCAAACCAAACGTGGTGGCAAACTTCTCAAATTTGTCCAGATACCTATCGATCGAGTCGGCTTGTTCCGAGAAAGCTTCGAATGGAAACGTCAAGGGTCCCAAAGTTGACATGAGTGAGGATGGCAAAGGTCCTGTGCCCCCTGCGTGCAAGGAGGGCATATCATCTGACCGTGGCGATAGGTTGCCTGAGGAGGTAGATGCGGTCGCACCGGCTACCGGTTCAACTCTTTGAGCTTGTCCCTGCATCTCTAACTGCTTCATCTTCAATGCATGCCCGCGTTCATCTCTCTCGCTTCTTTCTCTAGCGTCTACAGCTTTTATCCTCTCATCTATTTCTGCTAACTTTATTCGCTCTTCTCTTTCAGCTTTCGCTGTTTCTCGAGCGTAATACTTATCAGTCTCGACACTGACATAATTTGCAAGGTCCACCCCACTCTAACCTAGATCTCGACCGGCCTCCCCTAGTGCTGCCTTAAGCTTAACTATTTCAGCCATCTTTTGCAGTTAAAGTCCACACTGAGTAAGCTAGTGCTACCTTCCAATAGTATTTCTAGCAACAAGTAAATACTAATTATTTATCCGACTGCTGTAGAATGAAATTACTACAGTTATGGAGACTTAAGGTCTGTAATTCAATGAAATACAAAATCAAGAACTAACTTAATTAAACACAACATATATAAAGGGATTCACCAATCAATGCCTGAATTTCTAGAAAAAATGTTTTTCTGTCTTTCTAGAGCTCACTGTGTGAAAATACATGTGTTAAAATGGTATACTGTAATGACTGAATGGATGATACTATCCCAGAGGTATGATAAAATACATAAGTTCAAATCCCGGACCGAGACACCAGTGTCACGTAGCGTTTAAAAGATAAGAGAATTATTTAGAGGAAATAATAGATCTGATGTGGAAGATTTGGCTCAAGGAATCCCTGCTGGGTTTTCCCACTTCCGAAGGGTGACGAAGAGGGTAAATTCTCCTAACTCGACAGGTCTGGAAAAGATTGTAAGGAGATATTTGGTCTCTCGCTACCGTCGTCCCCCTCTCAGTTATCTATTATTATTATTCTTTAAATTATATTATATTTTACGAGCCCCCCCTCCCTTATAAAGGAAGATAAACATAGACAATATTCAACATCTAATGGAAGGAACAAAGCGTGGGGTACAGTATATACACCCAATTGGTTTATTGCAATAAAGTGAATAGATGGTGAATGATAGTATTGTCGATGGAATTAGTGTCTGCTGTATGTATTATGTGTCTCACAATTCAAGTGTTTTTTCATCATGGATGACTAAACTAGGCATTGATGTAGTGAGGTTCCTTTTTCGTGGACTTAGCTTTTCAGCCCCTGGCTGATAGTGAAGTGAGGTTAGTTCTCCGGTCTCCTGACGTTGCCCCGGTAGGTCTTGAATGGTTCGGATTTGCCTTCTCTGTGCTCGACTCCGTATTCTGCGCTGAGATTGGACTGTCGTGCAAGGCTCCACCATAGACTGAAGACAAATACGACGGCTTCATTAATTTTCTAGCTTTAGAAAGCAGTCTTTCCCTAAGCCGTCCCTCTGCCCGTCACCTCAGATTTTAGTCTCTAACATCATATGTCTAGAGTCTAATCTTGAATTCAAGTTTCTCCTGTCTGTCCTTTATTATATTTCTCTGCCCCAGTGGCAGTATTATAATTCTTTAGACTGATTTATCGTCAGCTTAACCCGATGAATTATTATAAATGTCAGTTAAACCCACCAAATTTATCATAGAAATGTCGGCAACAGTATTCTAGTTCTGTGCCTCTAGCCTAATCGTCATGTCATTATGATGAATTTAACAAATAATTGGACATCCGTGTTTTAGAATTGTCTGACAACATTATCACACACTTCATGTCTGGTCGCCTCGTCATATAATTTATAATGAATATATGTCACGGTCTGTCAACATTATCGTTAATATTAATTTCCGTTAGTCTAAACGTCGGGTCGAAATTAATCAAATAATATGGAAATTAATAGCTATATATATATATATTCCCGTTATACATTATTATGAACATGTACATATCCCGTGGGATCATAAAATATACCCGATCACATGTGGCTGGATGTGATCGTACAACATAAATAAATATGAAAAAATAAACATACCAATCTTGCGTCGATTTTGCAAGGTACTACACATTTCATCACATTATATTCTAGCGAGATTTCACTTACCTACTCAAAGATGGACGCTAACCCGCAATTAGACACGTGGCTTCAGTGCTTTTAATGCGAGAATTCGCCGATAATTGGGTTAGACCTAGCTTTCTTGAGGGTTCCTGGGGCGTAAGTGAAAAATGCTGGCTTTGCCGCCTTTTAGCGGGTCATTTCCGCTTGGACACGTGATCCATAGCGTGCATCATGTGACATTAGCGTCAAATAAACGCTCCAATCAATAGCGTTAAAAGTCACGTGGGGTCTTCCTAAAGTGGCATAAACTGGTTTTATCAGCTTAAGCAGTCTTAAATTAAAACAGGTTCCTAGCTACCGAGGTCATTGGTCAACAATGACGTCGTATCTAAAAATAGCGAGGAGAAAATACTGAATGCTAGGAGAATTTCCGCCAGTGACAATTCCCGGGACTTTGCGATCATGCATTGAGGATGAGAAAAAAACGATGTCACGTAAATAATAAAAAAAATGAAGAGAAGATTGGGCAAGTTGTCACAGCGCACCACTGTTTTCTGGAGCCGTTTATGTTTTGATGCAGCTGTTTGGGTCTTGCTTGCACGTGTTAACAGGCATTCCTGCTCATTCCTTCTCATTTTATCATTTATTTGCTGCTGTATAGCCCCATTATGGATTCAGCAAATAAAAGAAGTGGTGTAAAACGTAAACATTTAATTTTCTTTCTTTAAAGGACTGTACAGGTAGTCATTTTCTATTAAATATATACAGCATATATAACCAAAAACAATCCGGCATTTTCAACAATCCGGCACTCCTCAGGTCCGGAGGTTGCCGGATTTTTGAATGTCAACTGTACCACATTTTGCCGAAATTTACAGCATTATTTTGCAGTGAAACAAAATTTAGATACAAGATATCAGAACTGATAAATGTTTCATTAACATCTTCATCACGTGTGCTCCTTGCGGAGCATTGAGTCGATCCCCTTGCAGGACGTCTGCACCAGGCATTCATGTGTTCTTGCAGTGGTTGTTTAAGAAGTAGTCTGTTTTACGTGATGAGGTTGCCAGCCGCCATACGTAATCTCATATTAGTCACCTTGTACTGCCTGATGATTCTGTCTATCTCCTAGGAGACCCCAAGGGTCAAAAGTTCATAGTGCATTGGAAAGTTTGCCAGATCTCAAGTTAGTTGATGAATAAATAAATAAGTTATGTTGTTGTTTAACTAGGACAGCTGGGCTTCTCACTCTTTAGCAGCCAATACCAAGTTGAAGACTCCTCTGTATTATCTACACTGTAGATCTAGGTTTTTTCCTGTGGCTTTTCTGCCATTCCGAAACGTGCTGAGTTGAAGTCATGAGCTCCAGTTTCTCCAGCTTGGCTTGCATTTAAAGAATCGTCACATCTGGTCCCAAGATGGAGTAAGAAATGTGTGGCATACTGTGCATTCCCAGCCATCCAAGGGTGCTCTCCAACTATGCAGAGCTAAAATACTGTGCTCTGGTTCTGGACTCTCCCAAGGAATTGTCACGTCCTGCACAGAGCCACTTCTCAACTCCTTCTCTCTATCACTGGGTCCACTTTCAGATACTCCTGTATGCAGTCAACCATGTCAAAGCCAAAGAATCACGTCTGGGGCTCAAGTGACTTCTCCAAGCGTAGTGTGCAATGCTGGGTTCTCAACAAGTTTCACCACAGGGGGAATCCCTGGAACTGTGTGGATGATTTCAAAAGTCAGTGAGGGTGTAATTACCCTCACAGACGGAGGTTCACTTCCACATCTGTATGCTGTAGCATTGTGCATAGCTGGTGGTCATATAAAGATGACTCCAGATATGCCTCCATGCATATAAATAAGTGTTGCTTGGCGTGTTTGCAATCGTGTTCGAAGAGTGTCGATAGGTGTTGTCAAACATGAAGACAAACCAAAGGTCAACTCGACCTACGCAGTGGTGTATTGATTTGGAGTGAGGATGCAACAGTACACGAATGCTGGAAAATGTTCTGAGAGTTGACAATAGGGCAATCTCACTCACTCGTGGCAGGAAGTGTAAGATGAACTACTGTCCCTTAGACTAATAATCGTGATTTCAAAGATAAATATATTTTTATCAGACAAATAATTACATTTTTCATTTGTATGCGTAAAAACAGTAATCTGTGCACCACACAAAAGAATATGTGCGCAACAATAAGTTATAAGTTCTTGTTGGTATTATTGATCCAGCGGCTCTTGGGCTCTCTCCCTTCGGCCCAATGCCATGTAGTGATATCTTATGTTTTCGCAAGTTGTACTGTTTCTTCATATAAGGTGATCCACTTTATCTGTCCTCGGAGGAAAAAGCATTTTCCTAACATCATCGAGTGCTGGGCAGTCAGAGAGGTGATGTTGTAAGAAAATTAGTGGTACAAAACAAGATTCTGACAAATGATACATTTTGTTTTTTTTTATGAGAAGAGCGCAGTTTCACAAAGAAATGCAGTTTCACAAAGAAATGCAGTTTCACAAAGAAATACAGTTTCACAAAGAAATACAGTTTCCAAAGTCATGTTCAGAATGCGTTCTGAAAAACTGATTTTGTTATATTTAGATTTCAGTAGATCCTAAATTGTGAGAACGTGAGCTAATCGCAAATTTGTTAAAAGGTCAAGGTAGTCCCATAGCAGATACTTCTGTAGGAGAGTGCAGTGTTAGAGACTTCAGTATACAAGGTCCAGCTTTGGGGATGGGGGGGGGGGTGTGTGACCAATTTCCTTTTCTCACTTCCTTTGTCTTCCCTAACTCAAGAGCAGAGTCAGATACCCATTTCATTTACAGCTGGGTCGACTGGAGCATGATGCTACCGGTGGATCCTAAATTGACAGAAAATGAACTAATCTCACTTTTTGATATTTTTTTAAATGTTAAGCTAAACTCTTGCCTATTTCCTTTTCCTTGGAGCTGACTTGACATTTGAAATCAAGAAATAGGCATGTCATCTTCTTCAATGCCTTGTGGTGTAGGAGATGATGTCTCTCCACAACTTCCTGCCTCCAGTACAATTTATCAATTCTGCTGATGACTTATTTCCATTCCACAATGTCAAACTGTCCAGTATTTGTTCTCTTTGACTTCCTCTATCTCTTTTTCCCTTAAGGAGCATGAGACCACCAAGGCAGTTGGTCCCCTTACAGCGGTTTCTGTAACCGTTTGCTATATGATGAGATTGCTGGCTCCATACAAAACCTCACTTTATCATCTCTTATGAAATGCAAAAATTCTTTGTCATTGGAAGTAAAAAAGAGAGTTCTTCAGTGTTATATAGAACCCCCTCTGAAGACGGCAAGAATCTGCCTGAATGGCGAGAGGACACCTGTCAGCTTACAGGGAAAATAGGATACTCGCGTAAAATCAGTCTCAGGTTAGATATACTAACTGGAGATTTCGCCTCGAGTAATAGCGGCCGTACGTTAAAAAAAAAAATAAAAAAATATATATATATATATATATAAATATATATATATATATATATATATATATATATTATATATATATATATATATATATATATATATATATATATATATATACACATGAGTATATATATATAGAACAAATCCTGACATTGGGAGTGAGTCTTGGACAATTAGTAAACAAGTAGGGAAGGCACTAGAGGCCACAGAGGTGTTGTTTTACAGAAGAATGTTAAAAATACCATGGACAGCCAAAAAGAGTAATGAGGATGTGCTGAAAGAGGTCAATGCGCAAAGGAAACTTATTTCACAAGTTAGAAAGAAGCAGTCCACTTTATTTTGGGCATGTTATGAGAAGAGGAAAACTGGAATATATCGTAACAACAGGTAAGATTGAAGGAAAAAGAGATAGGGGAAGACAAAGAGAGCAAATACTCGACAGTTTGACATCGTGGCATGGAAAGAAGTCAACAACAGAGTTGATAAATTGTTCTGGAGGCAGGAAGTTGTGGAGAGACATGATCTCCTACACCACAAGGCATTGAAGAAGATGACATGCCTATTTCTTGATTTCAAATGTCAAGTCAGTCCTATTGTATGACTCTGAAACATGGAGAATAAAACAAAAACAACCACAAAGTTACAGGCTAATAAATGGGAGCTTGTGTAGAACAGAAGAATTGAAATGGTTTGACCAGATCACTAATGTGGAACTGATGACAAGAACCAGACAAGTGCCAGTGGAACAAGAGATGAGAAAAAGACTCTAGTGATGGATAGGCCACACACTGAAGAAACCTGTTAATAGCATTACCAGGCAGTCCTTGTTCTGGAATCCGCAGCGTAAGGGGGATAAAGGTAGACCAAAAAGCACCTCGAGAAGAGAACTGGAGATATAAATGAAAGACACAGATAAATCTTTATCTGATCTCACGCTACAGGACGACTTGGCTTGAGCTTTTTTAAGGCCTATGCTCCTTGGGCAGATGAAGGAAGTGACATGCCTATATTTGCTGACCTATATGACCCCTTATTTCCACACAATCTACCAAAGGAAAATTCTCGTAACCTTTTGGCCAAATACCATCACCAATCAATAACTGCTTACACGGAGCAACCAAGTGGACATGCACACCATCATAGCTGGCAGACACTGGAGTTGGGTTGGCCATGCCCTCAGAAGAGACCCTGATGACATCACCAGAACAGCTATGCTATGGACTCCTGAAGGAAAGTGAAAGAGAGGCCGACCAAAACAACCTGGTGGAGAACTGTGGAGGCTGAGATGCAAAGCATGAACCAGAGTTGAGGGCACGGCATGAAGGATGGCCGCCGACCGAGCAAAATGGGGACAGTTTGTTGCTGCCCTAGAAGACACCACTAGACGAGATGGCCACTGACTGCTTTGTCAGTCAGGGGCTAAGAATCCAAGAAGAAGATGACCCCTCAGTATCAGACTTCTAGAACATTCAATAAAGACTGGCCTAAAGTATATAACAATTAGAAATCAGCAAAAGAAAGAATACAGATTGTGATAAAATCGCAATGATTGTCGCAGAACGTTCTGCAGTGAATATGTGTATTATAGGATTAGGGTTTGGGTTAGGGTTAACCACAACCCTAATCCTAACTCAAAAATGCCCATATTCACTGCGGAGCATTAAGCGACAATCATTGGGATTTTACCGTTTTTCTTAATGGGTGCTTCCATAGAATTGAAGGTCACCTATGTGGAGCTGTTGACAAAAAAAAAACTAGACAAGTGCCAGTGAAATAAAAGATGAGAAAAAGACGCATGCGAAAGATAGTTGATAGTATTACAAGGCAGTCCTTGTTCTGGAATTGCCCAGGGTAACAGAGGTTGAGGCAGGCCAAAGAACACATGGAAAAAAGCATTGTAGACAGACATTAAAGGAATGAGGAAGACACTGAAAGACCTTTATCTGATGGCACGGGACAGGAAGACTTGGCGTAAGTTTGTTGACTGCCTATGCTCCCGGTGAAGCTGAAGGGTGATTACGACTGAAGAGAAATTAAACATAACTGTCGGTTTTAATGGCTGCTGTTTGATTTTCATTCTGACAGGACATGTACATCTTAAAGATGCATATAAAGATGGTGCACATGCCTGCTGAAGTTTTGTTTGAATGCAACGTGTGCTCGAAAAAGTTTACCCGCAAGGCTCACTTAAAACGACACCTGCGCATACATGAGCCGGAGAAACCTTACAAGTGTCCTCTTTGTGACTACCGGTAACGGCCGTGATGTTTTTTTTCTAGATTCGGATATGTTTGTATTTTGAGCTATCATCATCATCAGATCGCTTGCTGTATCTCGCTGCAGGAAGCCCACATTTATGTGCTCTTGCTTCAGCGGTCTCTGCAGTTATTTGTTTTACACGATAAAGTTGCCAGCCCTAGGCACAATCTCTTTACAGTTGTTTCTTAATCAGACGACATGCCTGGGGGAATCAGTAGTTTTAATCTTTCTTGGTCCCCTCTGAGACACCACACACACCCACACACCCCCGCAACTACAGAGGGCATATTGAATTGTCATCATCATTTTACTTGTCGCTCCTTACAGAGCATGGAGACACACACACACTCCCTGCACCGATTTTTGAAAGTCTTGAACTTCTTGGTTGTCTTCTCTTTGTTGTCTCTATGTTTCAGAGCTACACAATAGGCCTGACTTCTGACTTAACATTTCAGTTAAAGATTCTTTCAGATTTATTTTATAGTGAGGATTTCTCTCTCTGTTTCTGTCTCTTTCTGTATGGAGGCTGTGATGAGCTAGTTTTTCATTACAATATACGTATTCTTAATTTTGTGATCAGGCTGTTAATGTATGCTGTTATACTACCTTGTAATGTTGTATTGCCCTTAAATTAATACTTAAAGTACGCTGGAGAATGTTTGAGTAACAGTAACAAAAGATGAGCAAGAGGAAGGAAGAATGCAAGAGGGGACTGTGTCCGATTTTCAACCCTTGGCAAATTAATTGCTTTCGTTTATGTCTATCTAACTGTCTACCTAGTCTGATTCTGGTCTTGAGTTTGGGACGGCAAAGACAGCGAGGAAAGTAACTGTTTACCCCACCTCATCTTGATGAACCTATCATTTCACTCATTGCAGCAGTATCTGCTATGAGACTCAAAGCTGATCACCTCTCGTAAAGTTTTTTGCGTGCACTGGAAAAAACACTGAGTCATTCAATAGCAGACCGTTTGAATATTTCATGAGTTCTTATAACACACCTCTGAATATGTCTCAGATCACTGATTTACTGTATGAGAAATTCGATTTTTATCAGCCTTGTTGTTTGTTTGTTTTTTTTAAATTTTATTATTATAATTTTTTTTTTTAATTCTTTACTTTTTTTTATTTTATTTTTATTTATTTATTTTAAAAACATACTTTAATTATAATGATTATATTACTTTTATAATGAAAAATGTCTTAATAATGCTTAAAGTAAATGTGAGGATGAAAGGATACAGTATACATGATGAGAGAGAGAGAGGAAGGGCAAAATGTCAGACGGGCCTGCGTGCCCAATTCTTAACCCTTTGAAAATAAAGTTCGTTCGTTTGTTCGTTCTTTCTCTCTCTCTTTCTGTTTCTGTCTCTCTGTCACTGTCTCTCACTCACTGTGTTTCTCCCTGTCTGTCTTTCACACAAATAAACAAATTCACTCATTTGTATTATTCTTATAATTAAACTAAAAGTTAACAGATAGTTAAATTTACATTTGTAGTTCTGTTAAATTTACTTTAAAGGCAGGAACAAAGAATAATATCCATAAACAAATTTCCTAGCGTTATTATCATTTTACAAATGCTTGGTACATCTTGTATTTATTGTGAAACAAATAATTTCCTTTTTTTCTGCTATTTACAATCACCCACAGAGGCTGTGAGAGGTCTGACATTTCTAAGCATATGCTGATACACGAAGAGCCAAAACACACATGCGAACGCTGTGGCAAGACATTCAGGCATATCAAAAATAAGGAGCTGCATGTTAAAAGGTAGATGTGGCAATGTTTGGATTGTTGTGCACTTCTAATTTAGTGGTTCGCTGATCCACAGAGAATGCAGGCAGTTCGAGCCTGGCCATCATTCATTTTGATACAAGACTGTGGCTGAATATATGTCAATTTCATCATTAATTTCTTTGTTTGTTTCCTATGGAGCATGGACCCACTGCTGCAGCTTCTCCCCTTTCAGGAAGCCTGTACTTTTTCTTCTTCTTTGTTCGTCCTGAAAAGGACATTGATTGCGTTGTGTCCGTTTACAGCAAAGCTGCGATATTTGCGCCTTTCGGCCGACACATCTGACTTCAGCATGGCATTTTTTGGGACTGGGTCTGCCTTCCCTCTTCGATCCCTACTCTCTCGGCCAGACTGTAGTGATGCAGCCTGTTTCCAGGACCACCACTTGGAGGTGGAGTAGGGTCTTGGTCAGCTCTGCTTCTCTGACCCTGACGCAAGCAGTCAAGCTATGAGTCGCTGACTGCATTCATCTCGTTTGCTGAAGCCTGTACAAAGCATTAACATGCTCTTGTGGTGATAGTTTCTGAAGTAGTTCTTTTTACACAGTTTAATTTGCCAGCCCATTGACAGCCTCATGATAGTCCTCTTGTAAGACTTGTAAGGCATGTAAGACATGTATGAGCAAGCAGTCCTCCCGTTCTTTCTTTGTCTCATCTGAGACACCTGGGAACTTCTGCTCTCTTTTTTTTTTTGTTAGAAGTCTCAGCAAAGATTTTTGCAGTGGTTGTCAACATTTGTAGTAATCCAGTTCACATAATGAGGCCCAAATCTCCGGGTGTGCCTCATATTCCACGCCCCTTAGTACCATACAGGTACACCACTGATATTCCAGCTTCCTTGGTTCCTAAACCTTGCTGCTCTATCAGTTTGGCCCAGATCAACAGAAGCCACATAACTAAAATACACCTCTGACCCACTAACACAGGACAACATGTGTCAGTTTAAAGACGAATTTCTCTATATTATATTTTAGATAGTTTGTACTAACCTAACACCATGTAGAAACATGGACAATGAACAAGCAATTAGAAGAAAGAATTTAGGCATATCTTCTTCTTCTTCCTCGTTCGCCTTCAGACCTCCACATTTATGGCTCTAATAAAGGCAGTAGTCAACTCAAGGTTCCCGACATCTCCAAACAGTTTTTCATTGACAGAAGTGGGTTGTTGCCATATGCTACTCCGTTCATTTCTGTAGGTTGGGCAGTACTGCAGCAGGTGTTCGACTGTCATCGGGCTGGTACCGCAGGTGCAGAGATCTGTAGCACCAATTTTGTATTTGTGGTATAGATGGTATCTCAATCTGTTGTGTCCAGTGCGTAGCCGAAAAATGATGACCTGTTCTTTCCTGGATAGTTGATGATATGCATCATTTTTCAAATGGCCCGGGTGCTCTCTTTCCCATTTGGACTTGAATGTAGCCTTTATAGTTCTCTTTGCCGTTGCGTAAGTTGTCTCTATATCATTTTGTTGTAAGGCACCTCCTTCCTTAGCATGTTTGTCTGCCTCCTCATTTCCTGGTATGTTGCAATGGGCTGGTATCCACTGGATAGTACACTTGTTGAAGCATTTGGCCAGTCTTTCAAGGGAGATTATCAGATCTTGCAATCCTTTAGCTTGGAGGCTCTTCAGCGCTGTTATTACTACACGTCTCATGGAAAGAGAAGAAAACAAATAAAGAGGTCCTAGAAAACCTAGGAATGGAATGAGAATTAATGAAAGAGACCAAAATTAAGCAGCTAAAATATTTTGGCCGTGTAAAAAGAGACAACACCTTAATGAAGACCGTAATAGAAGGCACAGTTGAATACAAACATGCAAGAGGAAGACAGAGCTGTAAGTGGGAAGATAACATCAATAGATAGATGGGAAGGACTCTATCAGAGTGCACCATCAAGACAAGACAGAGCTGTAAGTGGGAAGATAACATCAATAGATAGATAGGAAGGACTCTATCAGAGTGCACCATCAAGACAAGACAGAGCTGTAAGTGGGAAGATAACATCAATAGATAGATAGGAAGGACTCTATCAGAGTGCACCATCAAGACAGAGACAGAGTTGCATTGCAGCTGACCTTCAATGTGAAGATGGCAGTATGTTAATGAAGATTTTTTTTTTTTTAACATACGCCCGCTACTACTCGAGGCGAAATCTCTGGTTAGTAAGTCTAACCTGAGACTGATTTTTACGTGAGTATCCTATTTTCCCTCTGTGCTGACAGGTGTCCTCTCACCATTCAGGCAGATACTTGCTGTCTTCGGAGAGTACCCATTAGAGCTGGGTCAGCTCAGGAGCCGTTCGGGTTATTGCAATCCCTGGTCGACGACACCCTTTCAAATGTCTTCGCCATGACTCTAATTATTCCTGTCCAAATCCCAGTCGATGACACACCTTCAAATGCACTCGCCCAAGTTTGAACCTGGATCACCCGATCGCTAGCCCAGTGTGATAACCATTACACCAGCGCGGCTCCCTAATGACGACTAACTCTGTGACATCATTCTGGGGACAGAGACTGTGGAGTCAGCAGAACTTCTCGAAGTGTCTGACGTCTAGCTTGAGAAGCACTGCATTATGACACATTGTACTGAAACCTGTCAGTAAAAACATAAACAATAAAGTGAAAGAAGTGGGAAGGGAAATTTTAAGAGAAGAAAAAAAGAAGACTCATTATTGACTCACAGGAGGCTGAAACACTTGGGAGTCATGGCCCAGGTGCTGCGCCCCACCCCCCCCCCCCCCCCCCCCCCCCCCCCCCCCCCAGAGTGTAAAGGAGAATAAGAGGCCGAAACACTTGATCGACGGGGGGACAGCTTCTGGTGATCAGATTGCCTCCTGTTGTATCGCTCTGTATAAAGTTTCTTATCATCATCATCATGTAGGAAATAATTAAATGTCTTGGAATAGTGGAGAGAACAGTCACTTTTCTTTTCTCTTTTTTACTCCTTATGGATCCACCACTGCAGCCAGCACCCCCCCCCCCCCCCCCCCACAAGAACCCTGTATCAAAGTGTTCATATGTTCTCTCAGCGGTGGTTTCTGTAGCCGTGTTCTTTACATCATGATGTTGCCAGCCACATGCACAACCTCATATTTGTCACCTCTTACAACATAGCCGAGGGCACAGTCCCCCTGTTCTTTCTTTGTTTCCTTAGAGACCCCCCAGGGAGCTGCATCGGGGGGTGGGGGGGGGGGGGGGGGAAAGAGGGCAGTCATCATCATTTACTCTTCTGCTCCACAAGGAGCGTACTTAAACCAAGCCCCTTCTTGTCCTGTGCCATCAGCTCAAGATCTTTCCCTGTCTTCTTCATTCCCTTCATGTATGCCTCCATATTGTTTCTTGGTCTCACAACCAGTACCGAACGTAAAACTCAGTCATTTATCATCAAGAAATAGCTGTTTCTTATGTTCACAGAGGTATTTGTCTTTTGAGTGGCTACAGCATGAATGGAGAACATAAATAGAGGCCTCAGACCTGCAGAAACTGGTATGGATCTACTGTCCTGGTCAAGCTGGGGTACACAGCAATGAGAGAGATGACAAACTAGCCTCGAGAGTACCCTTTTTGGTTGATTATGGATATGGGAGAGATGCTTAAAACAGTTCAATCAGTCAGCCTTTGAAGCTAAGATTGCTGGAATTTATCATGAAACAGGGATGCAGAATAGCAGGGATGGGCATCTGAGAGGTTGGATCATGCTTGTATACAATCAGCACACTAAAGCAACAATCACCATTCATATCCTTCGACTTTTACTGAGGGAGACCAAGCACCTGTGCATTACCCAGAGTTCAGTGATGTTGATTCTGAACAGTAATAAAAGATTGGCAAGTAAAGGTGGAAAAGCTACCTAAGCCTGATACAAGCAAAACTTTCGAAGAGGCAGAGAGTTTTATCAGAATCAGATACAGGAACAAGTGGGATGCCACATACAAAATGATGCAAATTACCATCTCAGCAGAAGAGAACAGGTAGTAATCTTCAGACTCTGCATGGGCCACAACAGGTTGGGATACCATCTGTTCAACAGGCTAAAGATAGGAATTACTGATAAGTGTAACTGTGGCACAGATAAAATGACAGCTGAAATTCTGCTTTAAAGATGCCCAACATATGAGGATCACAGAAAGCACATACGACCATCACCTGTACCATTCCTGAAAAAACTCTATGGAGATATAAATAGCCTCAAGCTGACCACTGCCTGGATATGAACCCGAGCTGGGGCACTGCATGAAGGATGGCTGCCGACCGAGCAAAGTGGAAGCAGTTTGTTGCTATCCTACACGACTCCACCAGGCGTGATGGCCATTGACTGCTTTGGTAGTTGGCGGCTAAGGATCAAAGAAGAAGAATTTACCACTGCCTTCCTTGAAAATATTCAAATATACATCTGAGAGTGTTTGAAGAAGTACAACAAAAACAGTTTGTCCTACAGAATAACTAGATAAATGTCCAAGACTGAATATTCTAAAAACAAAAGTTCTTTAAAGAACATTAGAATTGCCTGTTAATAATAAAAACTTCTCTTTTTTTTTTTCTTTTTTTTTTTTTATAGACATTATGGCCAACGTGATTACAAGTGTGGTGTGTGCGATTTCTTTGGTTACACATTTACCGACATAAGAAAACACATAGAGCGTAAACATCAGGATATAAAGACTTTGATCTGTGACAAGTGTAACAAGCATTTTAGAAATGAAATGGCCCTGAAGGTAAGTTTCAGTCACTTAGTATGTGCCTTTGACTGCCATGCTTCCATTCTTGTCCACTTTTGCTTTTTGTTTTTTTCTTTGTAAGTGTTGTCTTCCTATTTAAAGAGTGGTTTGTGAGAAACTCCCCAACATAGTAACTCTCTAAGTGAAAAGTCCTGTAATGAAAAATCCCACCAGCTTTTTGGGAAAATATGAAAAAGGTGCGCATTTTACTGTGGTTTTTTTTTTTAAGATGATTGAAGTTGAGTGGGCTAGAATCAGCTGAACTTTATTGGCTCCGTTCATCCACCATCTTGGTCTACCCTGTTCAACCTAATTGTCGGTTATAGTTAGGGTATTTAATGTCATTTCATTCTTAGTGTTGTGTTATATTCAAGTTCCTGTTGTACTTTGCTATTGATAGTGTCAATTTATATTAGAATTTGTTGTTTTCAAGTCATGTTTTTGGTTACTTCATTTTTTTCCTTACATTATGAGTAGTCAGTAGTTTTTCTTTTAAATGTTTAGTTCCTTTTTTAACCTCTACACCTCACAGTAGAAGGGGAACGACTAAGTAAGTAAGGTTCCTTTTTTTTTTTAAAGCGTTACTTTTTGTTTATTAATTAATAATGGTTTGATTTATTTTTCTTTAATAGTATTACTTTTGTTATTATTATTATTATTAATAATATTGTCACTGTTATTAAGCGTACATGGAGAGGGTCTTTGGTATTCTCAGCCAGTGTACATGGGATGGGATGCCCCAGGAAAGGAGGATTTCAGGCACCTCGAATCCTGTGTATCGGAGTTGGGGACATCCAGATGCTGGGATTGGCAGCCAGGTCCCGTACTGTGAAAACTAAATTGAACACCTATTTAAGGGGCATGCACGCTTTTCAATTTTTATTTTTTTTTGGTGCATTGACCATTAGTCATGATACTGACCATTAGTCATGATGCTGACCATTAGTCATGATATTGACCATTAGTCATGATATTGACCATTAGTCATAATACTGACCATTAGTCATGATACTGACCATTAGTCATGATACTGACCATTAGTCATGGTATTGACCATTAGTCATGATACTGACCATTAGTCATGTTATTGACCATTAGTCGTGATACTGACCATTAGTCATGATATTGACCATTAGTCATGATGGGTTTAAATACAAAGATCTAGTCATGTTGAAACGGAATGGAAAGGAATAAAATGACAACAGCAAAATTAGTGCCATCATAAGGACATGCAGCAGTTGTTGTTGTTTAACTAGGGCTGCTGAGCTTCTCGCTCTTTAGCATCTAATACCAATTTGAAGACTCCTTGGTATTATCTACACTGTAGATCTAGGCTTTTCTGCCATTCCAAAACGTGTTGAGGTGGGAAGTCATGAGCTCCAGTTTCTCCAGCTTGGCTTGCATTTAAAGGATTGTCACAAGCTGGTTTGCATGCTAGGAGGAAAAAGCACATGGCATACTGTGTATTCCCCACCATCCAAGGGGGCTCTCCAACTAAGCAGAGCTAAAATACTGTGCTCTGGTTCTGGGCTATCCCAAGGAATTGTCATGTCCTGCACAGAGCCACTTCTCAGCTTCCCCTTCCCTATCACTGGGTCCATAGTGAGATCCTTCTGCATGTAGTCAACCAAGTAAAAGCCAAAGAATTACGCCTGGGGCTCAAGTGACTTCTCCAAACTTAGTGTGCAATGCTGGGTTCTCAACAAGTTTCACCACAGGGGGAATTTATGGAAATGTGTGGATGATTTCAAGAGTCAGTGAGGATGTAATTAGCCTCACAGACATACGTTCACTTCCACGTAGACATATTGTAGCACTGTGCATAGCTGGTGGTCATATAAGGATGACTTCATGCATAAAGCGTGCAGTAAAATTATTTCCCATCATGTTTTGGTGGGTTACTTACTCATATTTACATATGGTTTTAATAAATTATGAGAACTGAAACATACATTACTTTTCTTTTTTTTTCGGTCTGGTGGCTGTTAGATTAGTATGTCCTATTTTACCCAGTGTAGGCATGAGATAAGAAGCAACTGATATGAGGTAGTGCTTGCGACTGCCAGACTCATCAAGGAGAATAGAATGTTACATAAACCTTTGGTGCAGGCTTCCTGCAAGAGGGCCAGCTGCAGTGATTGCTCCATGCTCCATAAGGAGCAAACATAAAGGAAATTATGTCCACTTTAAAACAAGGTTAAGTGGGTCGCTAAGCTGGTAAAAATGGACACCAGTGACTGGAAGGCAGCTGTATGTGACAGGCACCCTCTGGAGACACACTGCTACAGAGGGAGAGAAAGCAGACAGAAAAAACCTACAAGCTCAGTTCAAAGTTGCGGAGCCGCAGTAGAACAGTGGTTAGTGCACTGGCTTCCCAGCTCAGTGGTCCATGGTTCGATCCCCAGTTGAGGTGGGATTTTTAGACCGCAAACGGCTCCAGATTCGACCCAGCCTCATGAATTGGGTACCAGAGCAACTCTGGGAAGGTTAAGGCGGCCGGGTTGATGCTGACCACATTACCCCTAGTGTGCCGACGGTCGAGAAAATATAGGCCTAACACCATATTCCCAATATGCTTCAGTGGGCGTGTAACGGGATCCTTTACCTTTTTTTTAAGACAAGTATAAGTGGGTCGCTAAGCCGATAAAAATGGACACCAGTGACTGGAAGACAGCTGCATGTGACAGGCGCCATCTGGAAACATACTGCTACAGAGGGAGAGAAAGCAGACAGAAAAAAACCTGCTAGTTCAGTTTATAGATACTGAACAACTGCAAGCAAATTTTTATAATGTTGGAGTACATCAGGGATTATCCTGAACTAAGTCAGCTCACAAAGGAAGTTTTTTTATAAATCAGATTATAAGGAAGCAATCCACTCTTTTTGGGGGGCAGGTTAGAAAAAGAGGAAAGCTGGAATGTATTGTGATAGCTGGAATGTATTGTGAAAGCTGGAATGTATTGTGATAGCTGGAATGTATTGTGAAAGCTGGAATGTATTGTGATAGCTGGAATGTACTGTGAAAGCTGGAATGTGCTGTGATAGCTGGAATGTACTGTGATAGTTGGAATGTAGTGTGTTAGCTGGAATGTATTGTGAAAGCTGGAATGTATTGTGATAGCTGGAATGTATTGTAATAACAGGAAAGATTGAAGGCGAAAGAGATAGAACAACAAAAAGTCAGTATGCTGGACACTTTAATGCACTGGCATGGAAAAAAGTCAACAACAGAATTCATAAATAGTAATAGGAAAAAGGAGGTTGTGAAGGGAAACAACTACTATGGCATCCATCATAGTGCTTAAAGAAGTTCATCAGCAGGTTTCCTCAATGTGTGTCCTATCCATCGCCAGCGTCTTCTTCTCAGCTTCTGTTATAAACTTGCATATATTGTTGTTCTTCCTCCCCCCACCCTTTCCCACAGGAACATCAACAGACGTGTAATGTGATGATGATAGAACAAGTGCTGGCTATTCCTACGTCAACTGGTGGTAAAAGCCAAGCCACAATCCAGATCCCAGCCAACCTGGGCCCAGATGGTCCGATTATTCTCGATGGTCAAGCCATCACCATGGACAATCGGACGATCTCTGTCAATAAGGATGGTAGAGTCAGCATCATGGTCGATGGTGGTGAGCTGCAGCGGGGAATTTTTCACCCATTTTTTTGTTGTGTCCTATCTACTTTTGATAAGCTGTATTTGTAGTTTTTTTGTTTTAATTCTCACAGGTCTCTTCCAGCTGCTCCGTGTAAATCTCATGGTTTAGTTGGTTTCTTCCAGCTGCTCCATGTAAATCTCATGGTTTAGTTGGTTTCTTCCAGCTGCTCCATGTAAATCTCATGGTTTAGTTGGTTTCTTCCAGCTGCTCCATGTAAATCTCATGGTTTAGTTGGTTTCTTCCAGCTGCTCCATGTAAATCTCATGGTTTAGTTGGTTTCTTCCAGCTGCTCCATGTAAATCTCATGGTTTAGTTGGTTTCTTCCAGCTGCTCCATGTAAATCTCATGGTTTAGTTTGTTTCTTCCAGCTGCTCCATGTAAATCTCATGGTTTAGTTGGTTTTTTCCAGCTGCTCCATGTAAATCTCATGGTTTAGTTGGTTTCTTCCAGCTGTAAATCTCATGGTTTAGTTGGTTTCTTAGCTGGTTTCTTCCGGCTGCTCCATGTAAATCTCATGGTTTAGTTGGTTTCTTCCAGCTGCTCCATGTAAATCTCATGGTTTAGTTGGTTTCTTCCAGCTGCTCCATGTAAATCTCATGGTTTAGTTGGTTTCTTCCAGCTGCTCCATGTAAATCTCATGGTTTAGTTGGTTTCTTCCAGCTGCTCCATGTAAATCTCATGGTTTAGTTGGTTGGTCGCTTCCAGCTGCTCCATGTAAAATCTTAGTTGGTCTTTCCAGTTGCTCCATGTAAATCTCATGGTTTGGTCTCTTCCAGCTGCTGCATGTAAATCTCATGGTTTAGTTGGTCTCTTCCAGCTGCTCCATGTAAATCTCATGGTTTAGTTGGTCTCTTCCAGCTGCTGCATGTAAGTCTCATGGTTTAGTTGGTGTAAATCTCATGGTTTCATTGGTCTCTTCCAGCTGCTCCATTTAAATCTCATGGTTTCGTTGGTCTCTTCCAGCTGCTCCATGTAAATCTCATGGTTTAGTTGGTCTCTTCCAGCTGCTCCATGTAAATATCATGGTTTAGTTGGTTTCTTGCAGCTGCTCCATGTAAATCTCATGGTTTAGTTGGTTTCTGCTCCATGCTGGTTTAGTTGCTTTTTCTTCCAGCTGCTCCATGTAAATCTCTTAGTTGGTCTCTTTCTCCATGGTTTAGTTGCTTTCTTCCAGCTGCTCCATGTAAATCTCATGGGTTAGTTGCTTTCTTCCAGCTGCTGCATGTAAATCTCATGGTTTAGTTGTTTTCTTCCAGCTGCTGCAGGTAAATCTCATGGTTTAGTTGCTTTCTTTGCTCCTGTAAATCTCATGGTTTAGTTGCTTTCTTCCAGCTGCTCCATGTAAATCTCATGGTTTAGTTGCTTTCTTCCAGCTGCTCCATGTAAATCTCATGGTTTAGTTGTTTCTTGCTTTCTTCCAGCTGCTCCATGTAAATCTCATGGTTTAGTTGGTTTCTTCCAGCTGCTCCATGTAAATCTCATGGTTTAGTTGGTTTCTTCCAGCTGCTCCATGTAGATCTCATGGTTTAGTTTAGTTGGTTCTTCCAGCTGCTCCAAATCTCACTGTCCATGTGTAAATCTCATGGTTTAGTTGGTTTCTTCCAGCTGCTCATGTAAATCTCATGGTTTAGTTTGTTTCTTCCAGCTGCTCCATGTAAATCTCATGGTTTAGTTGGTTTTTTCCAGCTGCTCCATGTAAATCTCATGGTTTAGTTGGTTTCTTCCAGCTGCTCCATGTAAATCTCATGGTTTAGTTGGTTTCTTCCAGCTGCTCCATGTAAATCTCATGGTTTAGTTGGTCTCTTCCAGCTGCTCCATGTAAATCTCATGGTTTAGTTGGTCTCTTCCAGCTGCTCCATGTAAATCTCATGGTTTAGTTGGTCTCTTCCAGCTGCTCCATGTAAATCTCATGGTTTAGTTGGTCTTTTCCAGCTGCTCCATGTAAATCTCATGGTTTAGTTGGTTGGTTTAGTTCTTCCAGCTGCTCCATGTAAATCTCATCTCTTCCAGCTGCTGCATGTAAATCTCATGGTTTAGTTGGTCTCTTCCAGCTGCTCCATGTAAATCTCATGGTTTAGTTGGTCTCTTCCAGCTGCTGCATGTAAATCTCATGGTTCTTCCAGCTGCTCCATGTAAATCTCATGGTTTAGTTGCTTTCTTCCAGCTGCTCCATGTAAATCTCATGGTTTAGTTGCTTTCTTCCAGCTGCTCCATGTAAATCTCATGGTTTAGTTGCTTTCTTCCAGCTGCTGCATGTAAATCTCATGGTTTAGTTGCTTTCTTCCAGCTGCTCCATGTAAATCTCATGGTTTAGTTGCTTTCTTCCAGCTGCTCCATGTAAATCTCATGGTTTAGTTGCTTTCTTCCAGCTGCTGCATGTAAATCTCATGGTTTAGTTGGTTTTTTTCCAGCTGCTCCATGTAAATCTCATGGTTTAGTTGCTTTCTTCCAGCTGCTCCATGTAAATCTCATGGTTTAGTTGGTTTCTTCCAGCTGCTCCATGTAAATCTCATGGTTTAGTTGGTTTCTTCCAGCTGCTGCATGTAAATCTCATGGTTTCGTTGGTCTCTTCCAGCTGCTCCATGTAAATCTCATGGTTTAGTTGGTTTCTTCCAGCTGCTCCATGTAAATCTCATGGTTTAGTTGGTTTCTTCCAGCTGCTCCATGTAAATCTCATGGTTTAGTTGGTTTCTTCCAGCTGCTCCATGTAAATCTCATGGTTTAGTTGGTCTCTTCCAGCTGCTCCATGTAAATCTCATGGTTTAGTTGGTTTCTTCCAGCTGCTCCATGTAAATCTCATGGTTTAGTTGGTTTCTTCCAGCTGCTCCATGTAAATCTCATGGTTTAGTTGGTTTCTTCCAGCTGCTCCATGTAAATCTCATGGTTTAGTTGGTTTCTTCCAGCTGCTCCATGTAAATCTCATGGTTTAGTTGGTTTCTTCCAGCTGCTCCATGTAAATCTCATGGTTTAGTTGGTTTTTTTCCAGCTGCTCCATGTAAATCTCATGGTTTAGTTTGTTTCTTCCAGCTGCTCCATGTAAATCTCATGGTTTAGTTGGTTTTTTCCAGCTGCTCCATGTAAATCTCATGGTTTAGTTGGTCTCTTCCAGCTGCCCCTGTAAATCTCATGGTTTAGTTGGTCTCTTCCAGCTGCTCCATGTAAATCTCATGGTTTAGTTGGTCTCTTCCAGCTGCTCCATGTAAATCTCATGGTTTAGTTGGTCTCTTCCAGCTGCTCCATGTAAATCTCATGGTTTAGTTGGTCTCTTCCAGCTGCTCCATGTAAATCTCATGGTTTAGTTGGTCTCTCTTCCAGCTGCTGCATGTAAATCTCATGGTTTAGTTGGTCTCTTCCAGCTGCTCCATGTAAATCTCATGGTTTAGTTGGTTTCTTCCAGCTGCTCCATGTAAATCTCATGGTTTAGTTGGTTTCTTCCAGCTGCTCCATGTAAATCTCATGGTTTAGTTGCTTTCTTCCAGCTGCTCCATGTAAATCTCATGGTTTAGTTGCTTTCTTCCAGCTGCTCCATGTAAATCTCATGGTTTAGTTGCTTTCTTCCAGCTGCTCCATGTAAATCTCATGGTTTAGTTGCTTTCTTCCAGCTGCTCCATGTAAATCTCATGGTTTAGTTGCTTTCTTCCAGCTGCTCCATGTAAATCTCATGGTTTAGTTGCTTTCTTCCAGCTGCTCCATGTAAATCTCATGGTTTAGTTGGTTTCTTCCAGCTGCTCCATGTAAATCTCATGGTTTAGTTGGTTTCTTCCAGCTGCTCCATGTAAATCTCATGGTTTAGTTGGTTTCTTCCAGCTGCTCCATGTAAATCTCATGGTTTAGTTGGTCTCTTCCAGCTGCTCCATGTAAATCTCATGGTTTAGTTGGTCTCTTCCAGCTGCTCCATGTAAATCTCATGGTTTAGTTGGTCTCTTCCAGCTGCTCCATGTAAATCTCATGGTTTAGTTGGTTTCTTCCAGCTGCTCCATGTAAATCTCATGGTTTAGTTGGTCTCTTCCAGCTGCTGCATGTAAATCTCATGGTTTAGTTGGTTTCTTCCAGCTGCTCCATGTAAATCTCATGGTTTAGTTGGTTTCTTCCAGCTGCTGCATGTAAATCTCATGGTTTAGTTGGTCTCTTCCAGCTGCTCCATGTAAATCTCATGGTTTAGTTGGTCTCTTCCAGCTGCTCCATGTAAATCTCATGGTTTAGTTGGTCTCTTCCAGCTGCTCCATGTAAATCTCATGGTTTAGTTGGTCTCTTCCAGCTGCTCCATGTAAATCTCATGGTTTAGTTGGTTTCTTCCAGCTGCTCCATGTAAATCTCATGGTTTAGTTGGTCTCTTCCAGCTGCTCCATGTAAATCTCATGGTTTAGTTGGTTTCTTCCAGCTGCTCCATGTAAATCTCATGGTTTTTTAGTTCCAGCTGCTCCTCTCTCTTCCAGCTGCTCCATGTAAATCTCATGGTTTAGTTGGTTTCTTCCAGCTGCTGCATGTAAATCTCATGGTTTCGTTGGTCTCTTCCAGCTGCTCCATGTAAATCTCATGGTTTAGTTGGTCTCTTCCAGCTGCTCCATGTAAATCTCATGGTTTAGTTGCTTTCTTCCAGCTGCTCCATGTAAATCTCATGGTTTAGTTGCTTTCTTCCAGCTGCTCCATGTAAATCTCATGGTTTAGTTGCTTTCTTCCAGCTGCTCCATGTAAATCTCATGGTTTAGTTGGTTTCTTCCAGCTGCTCCATGTAAATCTCATGGTTTAGTTGCTTTCTTCCAGCTGCTCCATGTAAATCTCATGGTTTAGTTGGTTTCTTCCAGCTGCTCCATGTAAATCTCATGGTTTAGTTGCTTTCTTCCAGCTGCTCCATGTAAATCTCATGGTTTAGTTGCTTTCTTCCAGCTGCTCCATGTAAATCTCATGGTTTAGTTGGTTTCTTCCAGCTGCTCCATGTAAATCTCATGGTTTAGTTGCTTTCTTCCAGCTGCTCCATGTAAATCTCATGGTTTAGTTGGTTTCTTCCAGCTGCTGCATGTAAATCTCATGGTTTCGTTGGTCTCTTCCAGCTGCTCCATGTAAATCTCATGGTTTAGTTGGTTTCTTCCAGCTGCTCCATGTAAATCTCATGGTTTAGTTGGTTTTTTCCAGCTGCTCCATGTAAATCTCATGGTTTAGTTTGTTTCTTCCAGCTGCTCCATGTAAATCTCATGGTTTAGTTGGTCTCTTCCAGCTGCTCCATGTAAATCTCATGGTTTAGTTGGTCTCTTCCAGCTGCTCCATGTAAATCTCATGGTTTAGTTGGTCTCTTCCAGCTGCTCCATGTAAATCTCATGGTTTAGTTGCTTTCTTCCAGCTGCTCCATGTAAATCTCATGGTTTAGTTGCTTTCTTCCAGCTGCTCCATGTAAATCTCATGGTTTAGTTGCTTTCTTCCAGCTGCTCCATGTAAATCTCATGGTTTAGTTGCTTTCTTCCAGCTGCTCCATGTAAATCTCATGGTTTAGTTGCTTTCTTCCAGCTGCTCCATGTAAATCTCATGGTTTAGTTGCTTTCTTCCAGCTGCTCCATGTAAATCTCATGGTTTAGTTGGTTTCTTCCAGCTGCTGCATGTAAATCTCATGGTTTCGTTGGTCTCTTCCAGCTGCTCCATGTAAATCTCATGGTTTCATTGGTCTCTTCCAGCTGCTCCATTTAAATCTCATGGTTTCGTTGGTCTCTTCCAGCTGCTCCATGTAAATCTCATGGTTTAGTTGGTCTCTTCCAGCTGCTCCATGTAAATCTCATGGTTTCATTGGTCTCTTCCAGCTGCTCCATGTAAATCTCATGGTTTAGTTGGTCTCTTCCAGCTGCTCCATGTAAATCTCATGGTTTAGTTGGTCTCTTCCAGCTGCTCCATGTAAATCTCATGGTTTAGTTGGTTTCTTCCAGCTGCTCCATGTAAATCTCATGGTTTAGTTGGTTTCTTCCAGCTGCTCCATGTAAATCTCATGGTTTAGTTGGTTTCTTCCAGCTGCTCCATGTAAATCTCATGGTTTAGTTGGTTTCTTCCAGCTGCTCCATGTAAATCTCATGGTTTAGTTGGTCTCTTCCAGCTGCTCCATGTAAATCTCATGGTTTAGTTGGTTTCTTCCAGCTGCTCCATGTAAATCTCATGGTTTAGTTGGTCTCTTCCAGCTGCTGCATGTAAATCTCATGGTTTAGTTGGTCTCTTCCAGCTGCTCCATGTAAATCTCATGGTTTAGTTGGTCTCTTCCAGCTGCTCCATGTAAATCTCATGGTTTAGTTGGTCTCTTCCAGCTGCTCCATGTAAATCTCATGGTTTAGTTGGTCTCTTCCAGCTGCTCCATGTAAATCTCATGGTTTAGTTGGTCTCTTCCAGCTGCTCCATGTAAATCTCATGGTTTAGTTGGTCTCTTCCAGCTGCTCCATGTAAATCTCATGGTTTAGTTGGTCTCTTCCAGCTGCTCCATGTAAATCTCATGGTTTAGTTGGTCTCTTCCAGCTGCTCCATGTAAATCTCATGGTTTAGTTGCTTTCTTCCAGCTGCTCCATGTAAATCTCATGGTTTAGTTGCTTTCTTCCAGCTGCTGCATGTAAATCTCATGGTTTAGTTGCTTTCTTCCAGCTGCTCCATGTAAATCTCATGGTTTAGTTGCTTTCTTCCAGCTGCTCCATGTAAATCTCATGGTTTAGTTGCTTTCTTCCAGCTGCTCCATGTAAATCTCATGGTTTAGTTGCTTTCTTCCAGCTGCTCCATGTAAATCTCATGGTTTAGTTGCTTTCTTCCAGCTGCTCCATGTAAATCTCATGGTTTAGTTGCTTTCTTCCAGCTGCTCCATGTAAATCTCATGGTTTCCAGCTGCTCCATGTTCTCATGGTTTTAGCTTTCTTCCAGCTGCTCCATGTAAATCTCATGGTTTAGTTGGTTTCTTCCAGCTGCTCCATGTAAATCTCATGGTTTAAGTGCTTTCTTCCAGCTGCTCTCATGGTTTAGTTGGTTTCTTCCAGCTGCTCCATGTAAATCTCATGGTTTAGTTGCTTTCTTCCAGCTGCTCCATGTAAATCTCATGGTTTAGTTGGTTTCTTCCAGCTGCTGCATGTAAATCTCATGGTTTAGTTGGTTTCTTCCAGCTGCTCCATGTAAATCTCATGGTTTAGTTGGTTTCTTCCAGCTGCTGCATGTAAATCTCATGGTTTAGTTGGTTTCTTCCAGCTGCTCCATGTAAATCTCATGGTTTAGTTGGTTGTAAATCTCATGGTTTCGTTGGTCTCTTCCAGCTGCTCCATGTAAATCTCATGGTTTCGTTGGTCTCTTCCAGCTGCTCCATTTAAATCTCATGGTTTCGTTGGTCTCTTCCAGCTGCTCCATTTAAATCTCATGGTTTCGTTGGTCTCTTCCAGCTGCTCCATGTAAATCTCATGGTTTAGTTGGTCTCTTCCAGCTGCTCCATGTAAATCTCAAATAATTAAAAAGAAAAATAGAAGAATAATTTAAATTTTAATAACAAAAAAATTTATATAAACCCTTAACAATATATTAATTATTATTTTTATATTAAAATTTATTTAATTAATTTAGGTTTGCGTTTTTTAAAACATAATAATTTAATTTTTAATTTATAATAATCGATTAACAAATACAATTTTAACATAAACATTTGAATAATTTATTTATTAAATAATTAGGTGGGATTAATTATAATGGAACATAAAAATTTATATTCAATTAATCATAAAATATACTCTATATTTATACAAAATTACACAAATTTTAATTAATTACACACTATATTTTAAAAAATAATATTATTTAAATATTTAAAAATTTACAAAAAATATATATTAACCAAATACAATAACAAAATCAATATCAGCTTTATATTCGATTATTTCATCAATACAAATCCATTTTCCACCCATTATATACACTGCTTATAACAGTTAACCCCAAATTATTATTCTTATTTTATACAATTCCAACATAATTAAAATACAAATATTTACTATATATTGTATTTCTAATCATTTAATTTATAATCATTAAATCCAAAAACATCGTTATCAGCGTATGGTAACTTGACATAAAAACACATACTCAAATTTTATGTTTGAAACATACGAAAAATTAACAATAATACTAAAATTATTGTATACCAAATATTAATTAATACATATTTCATATAATTTTTTATGCACCCTCTTTTATACAAATACCAAACAAATCAATTTTAATAAAAAAACCACATTTATATATCCAAAATTGTTAATCCACTTGCAATATTACCAATTTAAAATTCAAATCTTTTTATGTAAAATGCCAATCATCAAAATTATCATCATAATATCTTTGTCCCCATTATTTATAAAATAAAAAATTTTTTCTTCTATTCTCTCCATGTTTTTAATTACATATTAAATAACAATTAAGACCCCACGTTTTATTTAATTTTGTGGATTACCAAATTTTAAATATATAAAATTTACCAAGAAAATGTCAACTATCTTTTTGAATCGTATGTAAATATTAGCCCTTAATTATCATTTACGTTTTTTCCAATTGAGTCTTTATAATCCTAATAAAACCTTTTACTATGGTTATGTATTTCATCGTAAGCCCCACTATTTTTTTTCCAAATACATAAAAACCCACTATTCCAACTACCTTAAAATTGGTTTACACTTAATTTTAATATCCAAAACCCCATTATAATCGGTTTTATCCAATTTATTTAACTATTTTTTAAATTATAAATGTATGACCAACCAATAAAAAAACTCAGATTATTTTACCCCATTAGGTAAATTTTATTGATTAATTTTATTGTAAATATTAAAATATATATATCAATTAAAAAATAATCACCTAAAAATACTGAAAAATACCCACTTATCACCATACTAAAAATTTATATTAATATATTAGTTATATACATACAACCAAATCACCACCCCCAAAATAACCCGAGTCTAACGTTTTCAATTCATATAACAATTACTCACTCCCATAATGTTCACACTTTCACCCAACTTCCCCACCCCATAAAAACCAATAAATTAATAAATAAATAAAATATTAATTTAACTAATAAACCCCACAAATAAAAACTATAATTCATAAAAACCCCATAATAAAAATTAAATCCCAAAATTATTCAAATATTATATAATTGAAATTTCATAACCAAAAAAACAAAATACTAACTAAATCTAAATTCAAAACAATACCATATCTACATACCCCCTTAAAACTAATCAAACACAAACACCAAACCCAAAATAAACTAAATATAAAACCCCACCCAAATTTTCAAAATATCCCATCAAAAAACAACCATCCCCTAAAACCATAACCCCCCACAAACAACCCTCTCCCCACCAAAAAAACACAAAACCCCAACCCAACCCCATCACCAAACCTTCACAACAAAATTTTAAAAAACACATTCACCTCCCCCCCACACAAAAAACCAAAAATCTCCCCCCCAAAAACCCCCATTTTCTAAAAAAAAAACTCAACAAAAAACCAATAAAAATAAGCTTAAAACAACAATACCACCCCCCACACCAAAACCCCCCCCCCACAACCCTAAACCCAACACTGGGCAAAACCACACCCCCAAACCCAAACCACACCCCAACTAAAAACTACCCAAAAAAACCCCACCAAAAAAAAGAAACAACCCTAAAAACAAAAAACCCCCACAACCAAACCCCAAAACACCCCCCCAAAACCAACAACCCACAAAAAACCAAACAACCCCAACCCAACCCCCCCCCCCCAAAACCAAAAACAACCCAAAAAACCAACAAAACACAAACTATTTACCACAACAACCCATTAATCCCCCCACCCCCAACCCCACCCCCAAAAAAACCCCCCCCACCCCCCCACCAAAACAAAACCAAACCACCACCCAAACCCCCCACCCCCCCCCAACCACCACCCCCCCAACCAACCCCCCCCACCCCCCCCCACCCCACACCACCAACCCCCCACCCAAACCCCCATTCCCACCCCCCCCCCAAACCCCACCCCAAACCCCCCATCCAAAACCAAACCCAAAACCCCCCCACCCACAAACCACCAAAAAAACCCCACCCCACCCACAACAATACCCCCAATCCCCCCCAACCCACATAAAACACACCCCACATCAAATCAATACCCAAAAAATAAAAAAAAAAAAAACTCAATATCCCCATTCAAAACAAACAATAAACCTAATCCACAAACACACAAACCAACTAACA
>JAMPIV010022112.1:0-183511 GCA_024509875.1 Oreohelix idahoensis
TTATTGTTAAGGATGTATTGAGTTGGTTGTGGTATTGATTTTTGTAAATTATACAATAGGTGAAATTGTCGGTAAGGGAGGATTCTGGTTTTCTTTGAAAAAATTTGATAGCTGTTAAGGAAGAAATCTTTCTCACATGTTCTCCTTACAGTCCATTTTGTTCTAAAATCAGTATTGTACTCCGGCGTTTATGTGTGACTGATAATCGTTCGTCACTGAATATAGGTGATCCATTGCACGATAACAAACATCTTTTCCAGCTGATATAGCTAAAAATATTGTTCTAAGTATCTACAAAGGCTATTACCAAATTCCTGTAAGCCGAGGTTCTACCGGTACTCTTTTACACCTCGAAGAACCATTATGAATTCAACCATTTACCTTTGGCTTAAAACGCCCCTTTTTTTCCTATGAGCCAAGTTTTGGATCCCTGAATAACCCATTATAACCAATTTCATGACGACATTCTTATTCTACTGAACATCGAAGAACACATAAACCTCTTAAATGCCTATTGATAATCAGGAACAAATTGAACGCTAAACCAACAAAATTAAGTGTTGTGTGTAAAGAAACTCGAATTCATTGGACTACACAGTGGGTAATCGACATGGGAAACATGACGCCCTGACCCCCAAGAACCTGATAAATTATACAGAAAAGCTCCGAGGCCACAAACCAATAAAGATTGTGAGGGTCTTTTTGTATCTTTAATGTGGATTTTAATCAAAAATACATAAAGAACTTTAAACTTCAATTTGTGCACCGCTGTCATGACTTAAAGCTAGAAAATGTCATACCTTGCAAAATCAGCTTTGTGTCCGGGGCGCAGTGTGAATTGGCATACCAAGAGTTAAAATAAAGATAACTCACTAAGCAAGCGATTATTGAAATTGCCATATAACTAAAGTCAAATTTGTGGTGAGAACGGATGCCGATTAACATAGGATTATTAGGCCACTCGATTGTTTACAGAGGTCCTACCTCACCAGGAAATGGATAACTATGAAACCCAGTTGCTTTACGCTAGCCCAAGTTAAACAAAGCTGGAAAAAAATTACTCAACAAGTTGAAAAAGAGTGATTAGCATTGAACTCGTGGCCATGGGAAAAAAGTTTCCAAAATTATCTTTAATGGTAAGGTCATCGTGTAGTGTTGCAAATCCAATCACCACCTTAGTTTACTTGTATCAAAACGACATGCCAAGCATTGAAAATGCACGAAATTTATTAAAGGTTGTCTTTATTTATCCCAACCTTGATACATTTATCCATCGAAATAATACCCTTGGATGTGCGGAAAATCGTTGGAGCGGATTTCCTGAGTAGACATTCCTTGTTAGGCAAATCAGGAAAAACCCTATTGTTTAATAGTGACTTTGATTTTACGGCTAGATATGATCTCACAGATAATAATCGACAATCCTGTGAAATGCATTTGTTTTAGGAACAGGAGGTGTAGAGTAATGAAATCTGAGAGAACTCACCGCTAAATTCCACAGCACGTTCAAGTTGCGCATACCCGAAGTAAAGGGCCTAAAACGATTTTGCGTCTGTTTAACAATATATTAGACTATTACTGGCGGTTTGAAGACCCCCCTGTTTCTCGACCCCTCGTTTTTTTCTAATATTCACAAGCTGGTGTAGCAGAACGAATCATGAGCGATATAGATACAGGCCACGAACAATGTGACTGGCCCGTAAGGTTAACGTCCGGATAAGGTAGTTGTAACATAAAGAAAATCCACAGGGTAACGTCCCTATTTTTTCTGAAAATGCCGTACTGAAATTTAATAGTGAGGAAGAGTCCTTCATTTGAATATTTGAGGTCATTTTTATTTGAAAAGAACCCTATTCATTAAACATCTCTGTTGGCTGTAGTATCCCCCCCCAACCTTGTAGACCGTACCACTTAGTATTGGTAGTCGCCACTTTTAACTATAATTTATACACTTAAAGAGTCTCCTTATCGACAAGGCACTCAGATTGTACGGTTCTTGCCCTGCTCAATTCTCCTCACAAGCCGAGTTGATTATGCATAACTCGCAATATTCCATCTGCTTCAGTGTGTAGATTCTTTGATTGCGTAACATACCCATTTGTGAACCTTTATATAACATCCAATATTCTGTCACCATTTTACGATCATTATTATTAGCACCTACATTGAATTGTATCTACCTTAAAGGAAACATTTATCTGGAGGAAGGCAACATCAATCTGCCTGCCTATGTTTCACAACGTTCGTTGGAACTGTATTAACGGCTGTACTAAAAAAGTCCAGCACACAGCCGTTCGGCATATGGGGAGAAAAGAAAAATTAATATCTCCTGACTGAAAAAAAAGTTATTGTTATGACCCCTTGTAAACCAGGAAGATTACTCCAATCACATCAGCAATGGGGGGGGGGTGATTGTACAGGGGGCTTAGGGGATAATGGAAAATTTCCTTATCAAGAAATGTCACGGGGGGGTTGCTAAATTATTTATCCACTTGCACTCACCAACCCAAACCCTTGACCCACGTCTAACTAATTTTTTATTACACATACTGATGTCTATGATTATGCCATCCCCGGAATCCAATGAAGAAGATTATTCCGTGCTGAGTGGGGACCCCATTTGTATGGGTTCCAACTTGTCTCTACCCCCCGATATGACAATGAGCACGCAGAAACCTAACACATGTCTTAATTCTCAGTGAGCCTACAATTCTGAGTGTCTACACTGTATTTTCCTATAAAGCAAATCGTGCGGCATGGACCGCTTTGATACATACTTCAGATAACACGCCTGTGTCCAAGACCTCAGATAAGTATTGTCTTGGGAAATTGATATCACAAACACATCCACTCCTCTCAGATTTCCCATATGAATGTATCTAGACCAGTGTAACCAAAAACGTTCAATACAACATGTACCATTTTCTTGATAAAAACTCCTTCAAACCGCTTTATTTACGACATTTCCTGGTAGGGTGCAAAGGAAAACCATTCTTTACATTAAATACTTCAAGGCCCCTGTACAACACGTGACTTCTGATGTAGACGCCACTGATCTCTGGTCTGTAAGTCATAACAGACAAACTTTTCTTTTTCATATCATAAACCAATTAGTATTTCTGGTTTTCGGGCCCACTATGGCCCAAATCTGCGCTTTATACTTTACCAGTTAAGTACAGTATCCTAAGACAACGCGTGAAGGACCACACTGAGTGATGTTCCTTCCCGCCAATAAATGGTCTCCCTTAATTCAGACCAACTCAAAATCAGTTACCATAATAATCGCCCTAATAATGACAATAGCAAATTGTAATATAAAGATTCAATATTGGTGACAGCAATCAAAAAATCGACTCACTAAACATTGACCCATATTCGTATACTTATTCCAAAAATCACTGCTTTGCAACATAGCAACCAAGAAGTACTCTTGCTTGTCTTTAAATACTTCTTCCAGTGTATATCAGTTTATTCGGTAACCAAGTCTCTCCGAATACCGAACTACAGATAATATGTTTAATTCAACCGTTTGCTATGATACTGACTCCAATCAGAACTGTTTAAGTACTACGTTCCTCTTTCAATGTTAAACTGACCTCAAATATTCAAATTAGGTCCTCCTTCCCACGACTCCTATTTAATTCTACTGCATCCCGTTTCAAAACTAATATAACTTTACCTATTTTCCTATTTTTAAACTCACCTTATGCACGTACAACCTTACGGCGCCACTCACTTTGCGTGTGTGTATATATATATATCTCTGCTAATCACTACACGTTTGAATTATGTCCATAACGCGTCGAGAACAAAGGGGTCTTCGAAACCCCTCATTACATTAATGTTAAACCGACGCATATCGTTAGGCCCTTAACTCGGTATCACATGAACGCCTGTGAATTAACTAGTTCTCACAGATTTCACTACACATGAGAACGTTATCTAATTCGTTTTATTACCATACATGGAGTTCTGATGAAATATATGCCATGTTATCAATAATGAAAGATAATATCAGAGATCTAGAATCATAGAGTGGGCCCACATTGATTGTAATCCAGAGATATACATCAACGAGTGAAAGTAGAGCATGTTACCTAACACCTGTCCATACGGTTACATTTCCTCAGTGAGGCCCCTAAATTACTGAGTGCCCTACACCATGATTTACCTATAATGAAGCAGAATCTGTGTCTTGTCAGTGGTAGACTGGCGTTTTTATACATACTTCCAAACATGCCCTGTGTTTCCAAGATACCTCAGATAAAATTGTCATGTGGAAATTGTTATCACAAACACTCCACTCCTCTCAATTTTCCATAAGATAAGTATCAACAGTAAACAAAAACGTTCAATAAACTTGTACCCGTTTCTAGAGCAAGAAATAACATACTTTTTTCCAGCCTTGAAACAGATAAATATTTGTGGAATATTACAACTCAATACAGTTTGTAAAAATAATTGGTTTTAAATATTTTATATCATGTAGTTATTATTCGGTGTCTGAAGAATAACAAATACAGGAAAATAAATATAAAAAAATAAGTTCATTTCCAAACTTACTCAGGACTTGTTATCATTGTTTATTAAATAGGTGTATTGTTGCCCCTTTCATACATGCATCTCTTTTCTTATTCCCTTGACACTTGCTAGACTACTACACACACCAATACACTTCCAGTAGGAAGAATGTATAATCGGTGATCGTGGTGGAAGCAACAAGTAGCCTCACAACTTATTATAATTTAAGAAACCTCGACTTGCATAGCTACCTCACACCAATACCCATTTAATAAATATTAAACCAATACTAACAACTAATCACCTCACAGGGAACTAGATTTCGCTTCTGACTGAGAATTTCTTTGGAGAGCCCAGTACCAAAGCACTGTATATTAGCTCTGCATATTGAGAGCCGCCTTGGATGCGGGATTGCACAGTAGCCACGCACTCTTACTCGTAGCTTGGACCAGATTGACGATCCTTTAAATGCAACCAAGCTGGAAAAACTGGAACTCAGACTTCAACTCAACACTTTCGGATTGCAAAAGCCACACAAGAAAAGCCTAGATCTACATAGACAATACCAAGACTCTCAACTTGTTTGCTGCTAAAGACAAGAAGCTCACAGCCCGTATTAAACAACACAACTTATAGGGATGAAAAGTCTTTACAACCTTAGCGAATTGCACGGATCAGAAACTTGCATACGTTTTGTGAAGCCTATCCCTTTGGAATTGAAAGTTTACAACGTAGAAATAAGAAAAAATAAATACGATAATATGTAATGCAGTGCAATACTCTAAACGCTCGAATGAGAACGACATGATCAAAAGTAAAGACGATTATATTTAAAGAAGCTTTAATTACTCGTTAAATTTTGTACATTAAGTGTCAAGTAATATTAAAAACGACAAGAGATAATCTAATTATTCAAATAATATGTGGACACAAGCTCTCAGCGCGCGCATGTTTAAAACTAACACAAAGCTGGTTCTAAGGGTAGTTATAGATTTATAATTCATTCATGAGAAAAATGAATAACAGGATAAAACGGCAACCTGATACTAATTAAAGCATGATAACAAAGAGAATAAACTAAAAGGAAAAAAGGGCCTAATAATATGAAAAAAGATTAAATAATATAAAAGAAGAACAGAAAAAAAAAAGAAAAAAATAGAAAGAATAAGGAAAAAAAAATACAAACGAAACAAAGAGATGAGAAGAAAACGATGAAAGTATAAGATTATCATACAAGTTTTGTCAGCAAATATTTGAAAATAAAAACACAACATAAAAAAACAAACTTTACTTCTAACCAAGCCTACTAGTCCCATATAAATTATATTTCGTACCTTAGACTTGCTGACCAAAGAATGTGTAATTATTACGCAAAATCCATAAATTAACTAATTATACCATATTAACTATATGACCCGACCAACTGTCCAAGTTAAGATCATCCTGCTTATAATTTTTATCATTGTGTAAAAACAATGTGGTAAAATAGTTTTATAAGTACGATACCTTTTTTTGATTTTGAAGGAAGCGAATATGATTGTGGACCTAAAACTAAAAATTTATTGCCTTGGAAACATGTAGAGTTGTTATTTGAAACGATAATTCTATAATTAAGTACCATGGTCCCATTACAAAGCTGTAGATAAGTTTTTCAAACGGACTGTTCACTGCATTTTCAAATTAATTTTGTGCAAACTAGATCGATGAAAACGGAGAATTTTCTAACATAGAAAAGCCTGACATAGGCAGATCAAAATTGCCATATTGCCTAATCATCTATTGTTTTATTTTCATTCATCTGTGTAATGATTTTCTTAACATTTTTATTTTAAAATAAATTTTGAATGAAATACATCATACGACTGGTAAGTAAGTGATCTATCAAACGCAAACAGAGCTAAGATTGTTCCACACATGAAAGACTATCAAGAGGTGTAGACCAACTAATTATATAGGATTATCATCAATCAGGAGCAATAATAACTATCCATTATATGTGTGTGAAAAGTGGGAGGTTATAAATATTTATATAGGGAATTAGTTGTACTGACTGGAATCACTGTGATGTATCTATAACTAATCAAAAGTGTAATATAAATAACCTTACTTCGCACATATATTATCTCTCAGTCAAATTATTTCTAATATGTGATGACACCTTTATATTGTCTAGGTATTGTGATAAGTTAAGTCCAAAACAAAACAACAGACAATATTCAAATTAAGGTTTCACGACACTGACAACTCGGACACTCAAAATACATATAACACTCTATGAGGATCTCTTAAAAGGAGTCACTGATCACTTTTTCAAATAACCAATATTATTCTTGCTGTCGATGAATGTTATAGTGTCCTGATTCATATACAAAGAACCAGGAGTCACTATCCAATTTTTAATTACTAGTAAATATTACAAATTTATCAATATGAATACCATTGTAGTTGAAGCATAATTACTTGCACCAGAAAATCCTATGTTGTCTTAATTTAGTATATATATAACTATTACTTGTGGCTTGTCCCTGTAGTTCATTGCTCTTTGGATTGTCATCATGTCTTCAATAGTTTTGTCTTTATTCAACGATTTTGAATGTTTCTCATGTTCTAAGATAAAACAATTCGAAGCTTTTCCCCTCTTAATGTTTATGCTACTTGAGCGTCCCGATTTTTAAGATGTGGTACATAATGTGCGGAGCTCAGCTGGATCACATCACTGAGGTTTGCGTGTTGGCGCAGGAAAAGACTCCTCTGCTTCGATTTCTACCCCTGGGCTCTGGAACACTTTCACTGATAGCTAAATGAACCAAGATATGACTGTCCGAACTGGATTTCAGCAAAGCTCTGTCCAGGTGCTGCGCTGTATACCATCAAGACCACGGTCCCCTGAAAACATGAAGGATTGTACCTTCTACGTCATAACTAAATGATACTCTCTTCGAACTCTGACACTAATACTTCACATTAACATTGATTCAAGAGCGTTAGGCCAACTGTCAGCTTCATCTGAAATACTTTATACCAGTATTAACCTCCTTAATGGTTACTACGCCTCTGCACTTCCAGCATTATTTCTTTCTAGTCAATCATCTAGGTGTCAGTGTACTGTTTTGGCCAATTCCATGTGCCGTTTTTACTGTCCTCCGTCACCTTCTGTTCAGGCTGGAGCATTATAGGCTTTACATCATGTTTGCTACTGAACTACACATATATACAGGCATAAATTAACAATTCACATTCAATTTTCATTAAAAGATACTGAATGTTTCAAGCTTACCACAATTCAGGGAAATAAACACAGATACGTTGACTAGCAATGAATTCTGGCACAAATACTGGCACAAATGCCCATCTGCTTATGTTCCAGGCTTTTATTTAGCAAAAATATGAGCTGGCTTCAACGCACTGTTGCTTTATCAAATCGATTTACATTTTTGGTCTCGAACTATTAACGCGCTAACGTGAGTATACATCTAGCGAGTCTAGCTCAATGTGAGCCCACGTTTCGACAAGTGTTTATGAAATAAATGGTACCTTAATAATCTACTTCTCCCCTAAACAACCAATGAATATGAGGATATTCCGACTTAATCTGTTTTAGCCTACATATTGTAATGCTCCTGTCAATTCAAGTTATACATGTGAGCCATTTCACCTTCAAGTTTGGTCGTGATTAAAAAAATCTAGGCACAGACGTTCAATCGTCGATTTCTTATCAGTCTAACAGTTCGCCCACGCAGTTTATTTTGCTATAACTTGTTAATTCCTGAGACTATTTCATAACGTTTTTAACAGATTCTTATTTCACAAACCGATGGAACCCAAATATACATAATTTAATAAGACTAAGTTGCCTGCTTCATTATATCAATTTCTTATACCTCGGGTCGTTGTTATTTATTGGTGTAGGCCATTATGTTTACCGCAAACTGAATTGTTACTGCTTGAACAGATCATACAATTGTCATATTTCCTAATAACTTCAGATTTTCATGTTTAACGTTTTCAGTTTTAAAACCTAACTCGGAAGTTAGTGTTTTATCACTGTCATGCCCGAAAAAGTAGTGCATGTGCCTTACACGCGTGATAGTATTTATTGTTATCGCGTTACGCTTGTTGTGGCATTAATAGCGAACACGCGTTGTTATATTTGCATGCTCCTTCCTTTATCTCTCCCCTCTCTCTATTCTATTTATCTGTCTGTTTTTACGCACTTGTAACGTAGTTATGAATTAATAGGATTAATGCTTAGGTCATTACGTTCAGTTGGCCTCTCAATGTTTTTCTAACAAATGCAATACCCTTTTAATGTTTTAGAAACGCGCGGTATTTACGCAGTAAGCTTTAGTTTAACTGGAAAGCGTTACAATTTGCAGACGAAAGCATAAAAAACAAAGGGGATTTTTTCGAGTACATGCCATGGTGACAGCAAAAAACTGTTTATATTAACCATGCTCTTTGCTTATAGAAATTTATTTGTTAGCTTTATACGACATACCTAGAGGAATTTATATATGTGATTAATATAATCACGACATCTCACCCTCGTTAAAACAGACAACCCGAAAGGTCATCCTTTATTCTATATTTACACAAAGATAAATTTCAATTATTAGTGCTCTCTTTGTCTATCGGTGATTCTCTTATTTAGTTGTCACATGTTTCTGATGTGCACTTCCATAAATTTCCGCTCCTCAGGAACCCAATGACCTTTTAATTTGTTATATGCATTACTGGAACAGCCCTATAAATACCATAGTGCTTTTGCTTAATAAATTTCGCCATCGCAACCCGTTATTCACCATTTTCTCTGTCGCTGAATTCTGAAACGCAATGACATGTTCCAGAGTAACATTATAATATTTCCCTCAAAATGTACGTATAGAGGAGATAACATATACCTGGTGATTTTCAAGTTTGCCCATAGTGGATCCCAAGACATCTTCTTAGTTATCGCAGTGTATAAACATTTCGGAAAATCCTCATCAAAGAGCAACTCATGGATTTTCTGCTAAGCAACAATCTCCGAAAACTGCATTTTTAAATTCCATTAACCCAATCATCTGATAAAAGCTCAGTGATTTACTGGAAACTATACTCCAATCCTTTACTCATGATCCACTTTTGAAGAATATATTACTTTATTTTAGTCTGCAAACACTGATTTTTGATCCGGCAATGGATTCCACCTTCTGCCTTCTGTAATAGCAACAAGTCTCCTTAATCTATACACAGTCTAGTTCTCCAGAGGGCTTCCTTAAGAGTACAAACACCTGTCTATATTTACGAACTTTCACCTGTGCCGAAAATAATTGTGGATTGTTCCTGTCAAATAGATGAGACTTAACTATCTCGATTCCTTCACAAAGTTTCAATCCTCCTTAGCAAACGGAACGGGCGAATTTATGCGTTCATCATACAGAAAGGTGTGGGGTGTCCTATCAGTTATCATATCATATTCCAAATAGTGTTTTGTATACCGCCCTGGTCGTGTGTTTTTCTGTTAACACCTCTGCATGATTATTTAGAACCTGTTGCACTCTCTCTTTCTGAGTTTTCGTTAAATGTGTACTGATTTTCACCTGTCCTCTGCAACATTGGGGTGAGCGTCACATGGGTGTTAATGGATAGTGCCTCCTGCAAAATGATGGAAAGTGGTTCCTTTTTCATCTCTAAATGCGGCGATGGACAGAGGTCAACAAGAGTGAAAACTCGCTCCTGAAGTGTCTCTTCACTAATATTTCTTCAGAATCACATGATAAGATCTTTAAACTCTTTCCACTTTCTAACTATTTTCTCCAGCTTATAATACCACGCCAGTACTAGCACAACAGCCTTCTCTAATCTTGTATATGGACCCTGCCTTCCAATGTTGTAACTTATTCTGACTCCCGGGCAAAAGATGACAGTTATCTTTCTCTCCCCACAGCCCAAAATTTCTGTCTTTCGCCTTCCTGTTTTATAAGATATTTGCAGCATGTTTTCTTCACTAGCTTGTTTTCAAATTTTCCATTGGCAACCTGTTTCCAGCCAGTTTTGGTTTGTTTTTTAAACCGAGTGGTCAGGCTCATATCACATATTGGTATCTAAATATAATATTTTTTCCTCTGCCTTTTTCATCAGGTCCACCGTTGCGTAAACAACTTACATGTATGACCTCTTTAATTGTCGAAGTGGAACCTATTTGTCCACTGACAGCACCGGTAGGGTCTCTTCCACTCGAAGCTTTTTAGTGATGATTGTGCGTTCCAGAATTATCATTCACAAAACGACCGCTACCAATTTTTCTTCTGTGGGCTTTCTCCCCACTTAAAATTGATGAGAATTGTTTTGCCTCTCTGTAGCCATCCCTTCTATAAACAGTTTGTATTAATACCGATTGAGGTATTGTCAGGCCTTTTCCCTGGTAAAATGGGTAAGACTCACTTTTTGCACTCTCCGCATAGCTGGCCATTGCCAAAATAACAGTGTAAGTGAAGCTTGTCCGTGAAAAGGGGCTTCCCATTTTCCATTTTCTTCCACTTTTTTATTTTCAAATGGCCTATTATTTTCCAGTTTTACCCTTTATACTATGAGTCAGGCCTATTTTGCCCCATGTGGCGTGTCCAGTTCCTGATCCATGGTTCCCACTTGTGTATGTTGCCCTCATGATGCTATGCTACACCTCTGCCTAGATCTCAATGTTCTCACATGTGACCACCGCCAATAATTAGGCGGCGTGCAGTTAGTCGCCTTGTCCAATTTTTATATAAATCATGTCCCCACCTTCCCTGTCAAAGATAGGTTAACTCATTGCATTGTAAATTTCTGCAGATCTTTTTGGAAGCCGATCGGTCACATGTTAGGCAAGCCCTTTTACACACTCAAGTTTATCTTTTTGTAAAGAAAAAGTGGCAAAGCTTCCTGGAAAGATCCTGATTTCTCCTGTTTCTTCATGTAAAATCTCCCTTGCCTAGAACCGCCTGTATGACAAGTTTTGGAATTTTTCTGAAACAAGTACTTGACCAATTTTTTATCCCCAAGCCTGTGCCTACAATCTCTTCTGCAGGTGGTGATCACTGGAAATCATAATATTACCGCTCCTCCTGTCTTGGAGGTCGACCAGCTACCTGAAGTGTTCCATTATACCAGCCCTATCTATCTATCTTCTCATCTATCTATCTGTCCTATCTGAACAATCACCACTATCTATCTACCTAGCTGCTTCCTATCTATTGGGATTATCTATCCATCTATCTATCTATCCTACATCCTATCTATCTTTACCTATCTATCTATATCTACGGTATGTAAGGCTTCAAATTGGGCTATACATCTTCTAGCTATTGGAACTCTCCTTTCGCTATCTCGCTATCTATCGATCACTGTGGAATCGCAAAAGATTGGTCCTATCTAACGCTGTCTTATTATCCTAATACCTGTTACCTACTGCTTGAGCTATTGATCACCTTGTCAGCTTCCGTTTTTGGTTGATGCTGATTCACTTTGAATCAACATTGTTTCCATGCTTAGAAACACTTTCTCACATGTTACTGCGCTCATAAACAAGCTCTATACGTCCATTTCGATTGTAGTGACTTGGCAACGTTTTCCTGTTGATCTTGATGTTTTTCCCACTAGTAAATGGCTGATACCTCATCTAGCAATCTATCTGGTGAACAAGGTAGCTATGTGGATTATCAGACGCCTGACAGTAGTCCGTCATGCATTGCAACTTTAGGATGCCAATGAATCACAGAAAGTCTTCCCCATTCATGACTCAAGGATCACCCGATCAAAGTTACAGCTAAATCCTCTTTTAATGCATTGAGATCCTTTTACATGAAGTACCTAACTTCCCATCCACCTCTCAGTGATTTCATTTATTCCGCTCCAATGAGTCAGGCTCCCGTGCATTTCTCAGAGTTGTTGTATTTGTCCTACAACATGTGACCCACCCCCACAGAACTAAACGATGTTATCGACATATCGATAGACCACTTGCCAGTGTAGTCAACATCCCCATATGCCACATCTGTCAATTTCCCCCCTGAGACATCTATGACAACACTGTTGGGTCCACTGAGTTAAGGGCGCGGGGTATCACCCTACCTGTGCCTTCCCATGAAGCTTCTTCTTTGTAAGGGCCAACCTTATTTTCCTTTTCCTATTTAGGTGTACTAGACCTGACCATGTAAGGTTGTCCACAATAATACACAGGTTTCCCTAAGGCTCGACAACGGTCCAGTGGTCATGAATGCCATCTAAACCTTTATTCATTGCGAGACACCCACCTTTTTCCTTTGGATATTTGACCCTAAGAGATTTTCTGTCTTTCTATCAATTTCCAATTCATCCTGAGGAATGATACATTATATTTTCATACCGTAGGTCCACCGGCCTCCTATGTCTATTGTGCTTACCTGCAATACCAATTGGATCCCTAGTAAAATCAAAAACAAGCGATTAAAGTTCTGGGGAATGCCCTAAAGTCTCATCCAGATTTCATTTCTTATTTATCATATCCTATTTACCTCTGCTTGATGCAGCAAAATGATACCTTTCAGCAATACATTTAGCAACTCACTCTCATCTCTCTGCACCTACATTTCCATGAGAAACTTTCTCAGGTCTGGAGCCATGGACTCTCTTAATTGCTCTATAAGGACCATTTCCTTAAGATCTTTGGTTTTCCCCAGAGAAGTCCATTTCTCCAAGTATGTCTCTATTCGTGCAGAGAACTGGTGATAGGTTTCACCTGACAGTAGTTTAGCATTCCTAAATTTTTTCCTATAAAATTCTGCATTCTTTTCATACCTTAACAAAAGAGCCTGCTTTAGCATGTCATACTTTTCCTGATCACCTCTGCTCATTTTTGCAAAAACTTCATAAGCTGCCCCACGAAGTCCCTGAGATAACTTTAAGCTCCACCTTTCTCTCTCTAACCCATACGTGGTAGCTAATAGTTCATACCTATTTAGGTAGCTCTCTATATCATCGTCTTTCTCAACAAAATGATCTAAATGAAAATTCACAGCTGAGGTTGAGGCTCCTTGGCTAGCAGTGGCATCAGAGGCAAAGGGACTGGCACCATTTTCAGGAGCATGGCCTTGAAACTCAAACTCCCTTAGTCGTAACTCATGTTCCCTTTGTAATCTTTATCTCCTGCTTCCCTTCTGCAGCTAGGCTTTCTCTCTTCCCTTTCTCAGCTAATTCTTCTCTCTTCCTTTCTGCAGCTAATTTCTTCTCTTCCCTTTCTGCAGCTAATTTCTTCTCTTCCCTTTCTGCAGTCAATCTTCTTTCTTCTGCTTCCAATTTCTTAGCCTCAGCCTCAATCTGCAACCTCTTAGCCTCAGCCTCAGCCTCAAATTGTAACTTCTTAGTCTTCAATTCTAATTTTCTTTCGGCCTCTTTTTTTTCTAATCTTCTTTCTTCGCGTTCAATAAATTTGTCACATTCCGTAGTGACATAGGCAACCATAACTTGCCCATCTAATCCTAACTCTTTTGCAGTCTGAACAGCAGCAGATCGAAATCTCTAAATATATATCTAATGGACAACACAGGCACCGTGAGCTCAACCTTATTTAATTCCACCCAAGGATACCTTTTAATTCTTATATTCCCTGAAGTGAATTACCCCCAATATTTTTTAATAGGGAAAGATTCAAAATCCCAAGAGCGAGACCCCCAATATATGTGGTGAAGTGGGATGTTATAAATATTTATAGGGGACTTAGTGTACTGACTGAGATCAGCTGTGAAGGTATCTATATCTAATAAGAGTAGTGTATTATAGATAACCTTACTTGCTGCCACATATATATATATATCTCAGTCAGAATTATTCTGGAATAGTGTGATGACTACGTTGTATGTCTAGGGTATGTGTATGATGAAGTGTAAGTCATAACAACAACAGACAGATAAACAATTTAATTTATTCCACCACACTTGACAACACTGTGACACTCACATACATAAAACACTCTACAAGGATATCTTAAAGGAGTCACTGATAACTTTTCAAATAACAATATGTATTCATTGCTGTCATGAATGAATATGTGTCCTGATTCAAATACAAAGGGAACCAGGAATCACAATCAATTTTAATTACAAGTTATATGTACAGAATTTATCAATATGAATATTGTAGTGACATATATTATTAAAAGTATCCTATGTGTGTCAGTTGTGTAGTAGTAATATGAGGTAATACTGGTTTTGTTTTGTTCAAGCTCTGTTGGTATTTGTCATCATGACTTCAATAGTTTGTCTTTATTGGAACTAGTATTGGAGATGTTCTCAGTTCCTGATATTAAAACAATTTACTTCCCCTCTTAAGTTTATGTTACAATGTTAATTTAAGATGGGGGTACATAATTTTGAGCTCAGCTGGCCACATCAGCTTATCTTGCGTGATGGCGGCAGGAAAAGACTCCTCTGCTCGATTTCTCCCCTGTGCTCTGGAGACACCTCACTGATAGCTAAATGGACCAAGGAGTATGCTGTCCGACTCTGGATTCAGCAAAGCTCTGACCAGGTGCTGCTCAATACCATCAAGACCACGGTCCCTGAAAACAAGAAGGATGTACCTTCTACTTCATAACTAATTGATACTCTAGTTCTACACTGAGCACAATACATCACAAACATTGAGTTCAGAGCGTTAGGCCAACTGTCAGCTTCATCTGAAATACTTTATACCAGTATTAACCTCCTTAATGGTTACTACGCCTCTGCACTTCCAGCATTATTTCTTTCTAGTCAATCATCTAGGTGTCAGTGTACTGTTTGGCCATTCCATGCCGTTTTACTTTCCTCCGACACCTTCTGTTCAGGCTGGAGCATTATAGGCTTTACATCATGTTTGCTACTGAACTACACATATATACAGGCATAAATTAACAATTCACATTCAATTTTCATTAAAAGATACTGAATGTTTCAAGCTTACCACAATTCATGGAATAAAACACAGATACGTTGACTAGCAATGAATTCTGGCACAAATACTGGCACAAATTCCCATCTGCTTATGTTCCAGGCTTTTATTTAGCAAAAATATGAGCTGGCTTCAACGCACTGTTGCTTTATCAAGCTTATTTGAACTAGTGGTCTCGAACTAACGCTCCTAAGTGATTATATCAGCGAGTCTGGCCAATGGAGCCACGTTTCGACAAGTGTTTGAAAAAATTTTACCTTCCTACGTCTCCCCTAACAACCAAAGATAGTATTTATAGTCCGACCAATCGTGTTTAGTCTTATATTTGTTGCGCTCCAATCAATTTGGAGTTTACATGGTAGGCTATTTCCGTACGTAAGGTTTTTTCAAACACGTTATAAAAAAATTTTATGAGCAGAAATGATTTCATGCTGTCAGGCATCCCCACTATTTTATTTTGGTTATAACTTGTTAATTCCTAGACTATTTGCGTAACGTTTTACATATTCTTTGTCAGCAAGCCCTAAGGAACCCAAATATACAAATTTAAAAGAGCTAAGTGGCTGCGTTCAAAATATGCAATTTCTTCTACCTCCTGTTTCGAAGATGTGCTGTCTGGGTACTGTAATGTTTTCAAACGTAAACCCATCTATTGTTATCTTTTCTAATAAGCGTTTTTCGTGATTTTAAAACCTAACTCTGGGAAGGTTAGTGTTTTTATCACTGTCCGTCCGAAAAAGTTAGTGCATGTGGCCTTACACGCGTGATAGTAGTAATTGTGTATCGCGTTACGCTTGTTGGGGTGGCATTAATAGCGAGACGCGTGTTTAATTTTGCATGCGTTCGGCTTTCTGCCTCTCCCTTCTCTCTATCCTGCTTTATCTGTCTTTTAGTTACGCTGTGTATAAAATGGAATGAATGAAATATTAAAATTAGGTCATTGAAGAAAGCGGGTAATAATATAGTAGGCTTTTACTATCAACGTGAAAGCGTTACAATTTGCAGACGAAGCATAAAACAAAGAGGATTTCGAGTACATTCCTTGTGACAGCACTGTTATTTTACCATTGCTCTTTTCTTTATTAGAATTTATTTGTTAAAGCTTGTGGATCGACTCCTCGAGACCAACTCGTCTAGCTGCTATACTTAATTTTCATACAGGGGTGGCCGACTGAGGAAATCTCACTTGTCGTCTATCATCTTCCTCTTGTGGAGTTCGTCTCTGTTCTTTCTTTTCCTTCGTCTCTCTAATCTCTTCATCTACCTCCTTTTGCATATTCTTCCATTGTGTATATTCTTATGTGTCCTCGTCACACATGTATCGTCCCAATTCCATCCTGAATATCTAAACTTAATAAAAATCTTCATCAGAGTCCCAGTTCTGATACTTGGTCCTAACTCAACGTATTGATTAACTGCTTTTATTTATAGCTGGTACTTTTTCTGCCCTGTATAGTATGATCTGGGCTGTCTCGTCTTCTCGGCTTTGGCTTGTACGCTAAAGGGTTTTGGAAAGGAGCATGAAATGTCCAGTGAATTATCCTCTGGCACCTGTTTTCTTAGAAAGTGATCCTACATAGCTTATTTAATGTGCCTGTACTAGTTGCGTCGGTGTTTACTGCGTTTCCCTCGTTCCTTCCTAATTTTATCCGCCTGTTTCTTGTGAAGGAGGAAATGATGTGCTTCATGGAGTGGTCCCCTCAAGCACCACGGCCTTCACTCTGTTCTTCACTGTACAGTCGTTTCCATTGATATGATGGGATGTTGTAATGATATGAATGGAAGATACTTCCTGTATATGCGATGAGGTTGTTTGTTGTCCATGTGTGGCCTTTCTCGCTCTTGTCGTGCTGCGAGCTTCTCCTGAAATTTTGGGTCTTCGTCGCTGCGGGTGTTATGTTTCTTCCCCCTGTGTACCGGCGGGGGGTGTTTCTCCTTGTTTCTGTTTGTGTTCCTGGCAGTGGCCATAGCACGTCTTCCTCCGCGATGTTTTGTCCTCTTTCTTCAAGTGTTGTAGGATATCCTGATGTTCCACAGATACTTTGTGGTCGTCTGATTTTCATAAAGGCTGCTCTGTAAATTTTGGATGGTTAGCAGAGCATTGCATTGGTGTTCCCGCCGTGGACTCATTGTGATCAATGTACATCATTCTTCCAATCATTCTCAGTGGTTTCATCTGATAACTATTTGTCACAGTTACGTATGTCTATGTATTGTCTTATGTGTCTAGATGTCTTTCTTCCTGATTTCGCAAATACTAAATTTCCTCAACATGCTATACGGTTTTCACTATCTGTTAGTATGAGAGACTGTCCGCAGTCCTTTTGAAGCCGTTACAGTTAATCTTACCAAGTTGATGTTCTAGTCTGTCTCAGTCGGTTCGCTCGTGCTGCCACTATCTTGTGATTGGAGGGCTATGTATGTTTTCTGGTTCTTTTATAGATGGGGGGGGGAGGTATAGTATGCTGGTGTTTGCCATTTTACTGATCTCCAACCTTGATCCGTTTCCTCTACGTATAGTAGTATGCAGCGTGTGCTGTACCTGTATCATTGCTGTCTACAGATACCCTGATACTAGTTGCGGGGTCTTCCACGAATCCTTGTCTTTAGCCTGATATTGTTCCTAGATTATCTTGATCCATGGCATTTCTACCCATTTTACTCGAATGTACAAGCGCTTTCTATAACTGTAGTTTGGATATCCTTGGTCTTTGTTTGGCTTCCAAATGTGTATTTATATTCAAGCAATCAGTTGTAACGCTGTGTCGCATGACGTAGTTTTACTTATGCGCGTAGGGCATCTGTCTCCAGTTTCTCATGTCTGTGGTGGGGAAATACATGATTCAAATTTTTACCTGTTCGTTGTTTTACTGGACATCTCATGCTGAATGTCTATCCTGCTTCCTGATCCAAGCGCCGATAAATAGTTTATCTGGACAATCAACCCCGCGTGTCTGTAATTCTATTTTGCAAACCCCTTTTCAACCATGCATCGAGCTCAGTGTCCGATACCGCATCCTATTATATCTTATTGTCTGTATTGTTATCTTTTCCACTTCTTTGTTGTCATGTGATATATATTTTTTCAGCTCGCTATGCGTTCATATTCATCGCTTGTCTATGTCTTCTCCTACTGTTTCTCTTTCACTTTTTGTTTTGTTGAGATTCCATTTCTGTCCCGTTATACTTTTAACTCTGTTCTTGTCCATTCTGTCTAATTGTTTACACTTGCGTCTCAAGGCCTAACAAGTTCCAGAACTATGAGCACTATTTCCTGGGGCTACATGGTTGTCTCTTTCTCTAGGGCAGGAACTGTAATTTCCCTGGTCGTGTGTGCAATATTTGTGTACGGGAGCTCTCCATGACCGCCTGATATGGTGGCGTGAAAGTCGTATTATGTGTTCACTGTTCACGAGGCCAACTGCCTCGATGGTATATCCTCTACAGTATTATTAAGAAAAGTTACTTTTTCAAGGTTATTATTTTTTTTGAAATATTTTCTAGCAGATATTCTTGCCTTTAAGGCGTTTACCGCTGAATTCAAATAAAGGGACTAAGTGGTATCGCAAAAGCGTCCCAAGAAATGACTGTGTCGGTAGAATAGCTAAGGTCCCTGTTTGTCGGGGCCGATATTTCTTTTACCTTGATGATGTCAACTTGGGACGTCCAAATTTTGTTCCTCCCTTTCCCAACTCCAATTGCGTCTTTCTAAGCCTTGCTAGTTGCAAGCACTAATGTTCAGCCTCATAGTTTTTCTTCATTGTGAATCTATCCGGTGCCTCAAACCCGCTTTCCGAGGTTCCGATGGTCTTCTCCTATAGGCAACATTAATTTCCATTGGCGTGTAGTGACCCAGCGGCCTGGCGATCCATTACTCGAGTAACTTACGCATCAGTTTTTTATCCCTACTTTTTATCTTTGGAGATCTCTATATTCCCTCCACACGCTTCGTATCTCGGTAATTTTATCATCAACTAGCTGTTTATTACAAGGAAGGCATACTTCTGATTTCAGAGGGTCCTTTTGGTTGCCTGTCAATAACTGGTGCCAGACTAGCTTTAGTGGGCCGATATATTCATGCCCACATCACGATTTGCAATTTTTCGGAGCCAACTGTAAACCACCATCAACAAACCATTTATAATCAAAATAAAAGACAGAGTATAGCTGATATTAACAGTCCATCAGTTGTCCCCATAAAAACGTACAAACAACATGCAGAGATGATGAAAGTAACACATTCTACCCAGTGTAATACTAGAATGACCTCAGTTAAACAATACAACGACACCCTTATATAATAATATGTTGTATTATGGTCATAAGACCCATTTGGTGTAAATTGGATTGTATGTAATTAATTTTCTATGATTTCACTTTTTATTGTCCCAGTGTCCTGATTCCCAAAGTAAATTAGATTCAGGAAAATAAATTGAATTAACCTTAACTTTCAAAACCACTGGACTTACTAAAGATAGTCTTTTAATGTGTAGTTTGTATGTAGGGTCGTGGGTACCGGTGTGTTGTATTAGATAAGAAAATAATTTGTGTATTTGTTTTATCATGTTGTAGTTTTTGGTTAATGCAACCTTACACTTACCATTTCCCATAAAACTAAACAACCAAAACGTAGTCATCTTACTTTTCCTATCTAGAATAGTCTGAATGAGATCATAAGTGGTTGGTAGTAAGAAAGGTACCCTGAACAATTTAATCTAATATTTAGTATATTCAGGACCTTCACACAGCTGAGACCTCATGTCAGTAACTCTATGATTTCTTAACAACAAACTGTAATTAAACATCATACCCACCACAAGGCCCCATGATTTGTCTTGAACCAAACGGCAACACTAGGGGTGATGTGGTCACATCACGACCCGACCGTCCTTATCCTTCCCAGAGTTTGCTCTGGTACCCGATTGTGGCTGGGTCGACCCAGGAGCCGTTTGCCGACCTAAAAAAAAAAATCCCACCCTCATCTGGGATCAAACTATAGACCCTCCTGAGCTAGGAAGACAGTGCACTAACCACTATTCTAACCGCGGCTCCCTTGTGTCGAACGGTTGTTTAAATTGTAAATAAATCGAAACCTGTAAGTAAAGGTACTGTGAGTAAATGTTCATAGTGATTCCGTGAACATTAATCCTCAGCCGTTCTACCGAGCTCTAACCCAGAATATACCAACAGCGCGTCCCACACGTAGAAAATAAATCTTTGATAGAGTTATAATGCTCCTCGCAGCACAAGTTTTACTTGATTTCTGGTATTTGATAACCTGAAAAGTGGTCACGCTCAAGTTCTTCCCCTGTTGTATATGGGTACTTGACCTCTGCTCATGATTTAGGGAATAGCAAAGGCAGCGAAGAATTGGAACTGGTCATAAACGACCTGATAAAAAGCTGGCGCCTACTATTGTGAAGTCTCTAACGCTTCACTCCTCCTACGGCAGTTTCGTCGGCGCTATTGACTGCCTTAGCTTTATCTTTAGAGTTATATCCTATTAAAACGTCGTTCCGAATCTCTACCAGCAGAATGTTTTTAAAAACAAAGAATCAAGGAACAATTCGATACCCAGCCCTATAACAACATAAAGATTTATAATGTAGTAAGGGGGAAAAAACAGTTTTTCTAAGCTACAGTTTTTAACAGAATAATAATACAGACAAGATTTGTAGTTTTAAGTAGAGCTGTAATTTCATAGACAGCACGTGAGGGTTGAAGTTTGTAGAACTAAAACAATACTTTGCTTGAGTACCTTTTATCGAGAAAAATTAACATCGATACCCGCGTGGACATAAATGCCCACCCGCAAGACTCTTGAAGTCATGTGCACTAGTAGTCGATACCTCGCTACTGCAGCTTTTATACACAAAATGAATTCTCCCTGCCGCTGCTAGTTCGCCATTCCGCGCTCACTCAGAGATAATATCGGTTCTTCAAGCCTGGTCCTCGCGCGCAGAGCTCAGTCCGAAGTAGATGCCATCAAGTTCGACTCGTGATGGCCAATCTCAAATTGTAATGGCTTGTATAGAATTCAGACAGGCTGTTTCTTGTAATCATTGGTAAAGGGACTTCGCTAGAGGAAGGAGCCAAAGGTAAGTGAATTATGTTCTTTTCAAGGACTAGGTGCAGCCTTTAAAAACAAATTTAGGCGTGGAATTGAAGTAGTGAATGATGTTTTATTATTATAACAACCTGTACCCCTTTAAACAAATCGTGGATTTTTGTTTTATTTAGTGTAAACAAAGATGCATGAATGTGATTCTTATGACTACCTACACCCGTGAAACATATGTGGTTAGAGGTTATTAAGTGTTAAAAGAAAATGTATGTAAATGATGTTTTCTGAACATACGTTACAAAAAAATAAGTGTAACCAAGATTGCACCCCATTTATTGTGAAGGGTACGTGAGCAATGTTTTATAATAAAAATCAATATCTGTTTTTAAATTTTTTACTTTAAGTTTTTTTTTAGGCGATAATCCCAGTTTATTTGAAGTAAATTTCTAATTGCTAGTGTATGATACAGCTACGCTTGACGTTCTGTTTAGTGTTACAGTTTTTCTTGGCCTTTTATAATTTTTATAATTGTGTCATTTTATAATTTATTTCTTTATTAACACATGAATAACTTTATAAGGTGGATAGGCAGTGTGTCATTACTTTCATGTTAAGACTCTCAGGTTAATAAGGTATAATGTGATTTATCGTTTTGACTGTTTTCGTACTCACCCTATATGCCTGCTTCCAAAGAGCATTTAACTTACAGCGCTCACATATTCCCGTGCATTGAACATCGGCAACTAAAACCACCACCCCGTTAGCTTGACATTAATAGCCAAACCGTTGCTATTGTTGTTTTGACTCCTGTACAAGAAAGAGGTGTTTCTCGTTTCTACAATACTCGGTTCAACCCTATGTGAGTTACACTTTGGTTCAATTACTGCTCTAAAACATGGATTGTTTCAGAGGGGGAGAAGAGGACGGTTGCCTTCTATAAGACATACATTGAGAAAGCCTACTGATAGCATTACACAACGGCCTTTGTTTTGGAAACCCCCCCAGGTTAAGAGGGGTAGATGCAACTCAAAAATGCCCGGGGCACAGAGAATTATAGCCTGTTATACAAGGAATACAGAAGACATGGAGAGATCATAAACGGATTGCATAGGACATAAAGCCGCGGCACGAGCTTGCCAATGCTCTTCGGGCCTTAGAACTCAGAGGAGATCCAGGCCATTTCACATTGAGAGGCATCATCTCCCTTTTCACTCCCTATGGAGCATGGACTACACCGCTTACAGTGCATTCATGTGCTCTAGCAACAATGACTTCTATAACAACTTCTTTTTACCATTGAGGCTCCCAGCCTCACAAAGAAACCGCATAATAGCCGTCTCATTTACGACATGCTTAAGCAGCGGTAGCCATGTTCTTTCTTTGCCTTCCTAGAGGCCGCCGGGAAACTACAGTAACCTATTACATACTGTTTAAGCAACCACATTTTATTATATCTTAAATGTGATTATTTTCTCGTTGTGTTTTCTTTGAGGTTAGTTAAACCTGAACTCAGCTATACTCCTGCTCTGTGTGTTCTATCTCATTCTATTCCTCTTTGATATCCCATCCATTACCTCTGTGTGTTCTATCTCATTCTATTCCTCTTTGATATCCATCCCTCACCTCTGTGTTTTCCACAAATGTTTTAAGGGAACCCCCGAGGGATCGCAAACGGGTTACACGCCAGACGGTTTTTTTTTTTTTTTATGCTATCGTACTTTCTCTTTGATCGTCCCACTGACAGTGCTTAGAGCGCTGGTATCTCGCGGCAAAGGTGTCAGCTTCGGAATACGGCGGCGTCACGCTCCAGTCTACCCAGCTGAAAATGGGTACCATACTTTGCTCGTGTGTTAGGGAAGAAAAGGCAATGAAGGAGGGAACTGCTCACCCCACATCTTGAAGCTAGACGTCGTATAGTGAAGGCTGTAACACATCAATTCCGTACAGCAGTATCTGCAACAGGATTACCGTTACCATTTACTTTCTCTTAGCTCCACACAATAATTCATTAAGATTTAATACATGACAGGAGTATACCCATAAAAGGATACGCGATTATTGGAAGTTTAGGACACACGGGCTTAACCTGACAATTTGTCCATAGCAATCTGTGTTCCAGGTATTGTATTGTAATGTTATTGTGTATGTATATAAGCTTTACTACGTCCTCTTCACAGCACACATAAGTTTCACAATGCACACAATAAAGCTTGATCATTTTGCCGCCATTCAACTTTATTTACTAATGCTCGTACATGCGTAGTTTCGTATTTTAATGTATTATGTTACAGTATGACCATGAGAAGTTTCATTATCTATTAAGTTAAAGATTCCTTGTTAGGTCTTTTTGTGTGTTCAGTAGATTCACTGTCTTCTCTTTTATTCTTAACCGTCTAAAGTTTTCTTATTCGACTGTTTACATGATTTAGCGTGTTACCAAAGCTAAACCACGTGGTTCTTGTGGGTTTCTGATGAGACACAGAATAGACCAACTGCTCCATCAGGCATGTCGTACAAGTCGATAAAAAAGGGGTTTTATATGAGGCTAGCAACATCATCATGTTAAAACTAATTGCTACATAAAGAACTAAAGCAGGAGCATGTGAACACTTGGGGCAGGCTTTCTGTAAGGAGGCCAACTGCAGTGGACGATCCAGTGGCGTCACTAAGGGGATGCGGGTGGTGTGGACCGCACCGGTGACGCCATCAGAGGGGGTGACACCAAAATGACTATAACATTTTTGTGCAGTGTTCAGCAGAAATTTATTAACAAAAATATCCCTGTAGTTACTAACGTTAACATGAACATAAATTTTTTGATTTAATTTTTTAAACGTTTTTACTTCTAATTCTATTGTTTTCTTACCGAATTTTCACTTTAACCACAATGAAAACTATTTAAATGTAAATAAATTTAGGCTGTACGTAAGATATTGTAATTTAAAGGTGTAATTTTAATTTTACTAGCTGTTTATGTCACTACTATTGCCATTACATTCATTGATATACGGGAACTACTATCTACAAGTAACATTAGTACACAAACATTACTAAGGATTCTGTGTGGCCTGGTACAGGAGGAGGTCCATCGGGGTGACACCATGAGATAACCGCACTGGATGACACGAACCCTAGTGACGCCACTGGTGGATCCATGCTCCGAAAGAGCAAACAGGAAGATGATGATGAAAACAACACGACCACTTATGCTTGCTTCAGTGTCTCTAACGAAAACTCTAATTGCTTGCATGTGGCTCTCAGTCTAAAGTGGTTCTAATGGATATCTGATTAAGTGACACTGCGTTCATTTATTGGGAGCAAGCTGTGAGCTGAAATGTCATTGGTTGAAACATCCTTACATTAAGTTTCAGCCGAGTCCCTGAAAACTCGTTCTTGCAAGCGGCAGTTATTTATTTTCAAATCGCTAGATCTTACGTGGGTTCAAAAACTTGGTGCTTGAACTGGTTAAAAAAACTGCAGGCGTGGATCCTTTAGTCTGCGGAGACGAGAAGTTGAGTTTGAAGAGCAGAATGTAAGCTACGCTGTTTAAACTAGATTGTGTTTGTCTGCTGCGAAATGAATTTGTCTATTGATACTTTCTAAATATGTATGTATGACTTCCGTCGTTCGGCTTCATACATTTCCCTGTTTTCGTTTTTGTTTCATTACTTGTTCATATATTTCCATTTTTTCTAGAAATAGTATTTCTAACACATATGTATCCTATAGTGTTTTTTTAATATTACTTGCTAATATATTTCCAAGTTTCCAGTGACTTTCTTTCTAATACATGTGTATCCTATAGTGTTTTTAAAATTACTTGCTCATATATTTTCATGTTTCTAGAAATACTATTTCTAATACATGTGTATCCTATAGTGTTTTTCTTTATTACTTGCAAATATATTTCCAAGTTTCTAGTGACTGTCTTTCTAATACATGTGTATCTTATAGTGTTTTTGCTTTATTACTAGTTCATATATTTCCAGGTTTCTAGTGATAGTGTACCTAATACATGGGTATACTAGTTTTTTCTTTCATTGTCTGCTCATACATTTCCAAGTTTCTGGAGACAGTTTTACTAATTCAAGTGTATCCTATAGTCTTTTCTTCTGTTACTTGCTCATACATTTCCAGGTTTCTAGTGGTAGTCTTTCTAATACTTGTGTATCCTATACTGTTTTATGTCTTCTGGTTTTTTGCAGTTCCTCTACAAGGTTTGTATCTTACCCTCTTGTCTTATATAACTGGGTATCTTCTAGTACAATAATGTCTTTTCGAAAGCTGTCTTATATAATCGGGAATTTTCTTGTGTAATACTGTCTGTTCAAAGCTGCCTTATATTTTTGTCATGATTTATCAAAGACAGTTTTCCTCAGTGAATCTGTACACGTAATGTAGACAAAGTTGGAGGAATAGACACTGATATCAAAATAAAAATGCAAACGGCAAGAGGAGCTTCTATTACAATTGGAAATATGTGGAGTTCAAAAATTAAATCAAGTCTAACACAGAAGTTAAAATTCCTCAACTAAAATATCAAGGTTATCTTATCGTATGGCAGTGAAATATGGAGACAAACATGAATGACGATCAGATTGTTTAAACTTTGAGAGCTTCTATAGAAAAAAGGTGGAATGAAATAGAACGACATAGACAAATATGTGGAACTGTGGAAAGAACAAGAAAAATACCAGTGTACCCAAGAGGTGATGAGAAAACGCTGCTGTGTGAGAGGACACACATAGAAAAAGAAAAGATCAACATATAGAATTACAAGGCAGACCTTGCTTTGAACTCTAGTGTATGAGACATATAATTAGACCACAAAACGCACACACATGGAGAAGACAGATATGGAAGGGTTAAAAAGACATGGATGGAGAAGACAGGCATGCAAGGGTTAAAAAGACATGGCAAGACCTTGAAGAAGGTATACATGACATTAGACCGCAACCAGACGATCCGTCAAGGCCTAAAATCCCATCCGCTGCAGACCCAAATAGAACAGTCCCAACTAAGATGGTTTGGCCATGTCTGCAGAATGGGAGAAGATCGGCTACCACGACAAGCATGGGAAACAAAGAGCCAGGGATCCAGACCTCCAGGACGACCCAGAGTCCGCTGGGAGGACAACATTAGACAATCTTTGAAGGACCGAGGACTAGAATGGAACCAGGCCAGGAAGAAGACAGCTGATAGAATGGTCTGGCGCTCTCTCTTCCAAACCTCTACACCTCACGGTAGAAGGGGAACGACTAAGTAAGTAAGTAAGACATTAGACCGTGGTGTGAACTTGTTAAAGACCTGGTCTTCCCTTGGATCTGACAGTTAACCATATACCTTGATTCATCATTTCCATGTTTGCTCCCTATAGAATTTGGATCTCGTCTCCTTGCAAGACGCCTACAACCTAAACATATATGTGCACCTGAAATGGTAGTTTCTGTAGCAATATGTTTTACATGGTGATTTAGCCAGCCCCATGCACCATATCATATCAGTCGCTTCTTCTAACATGCATGATGAACCAGTAACCATATTCTTTCTCTCTATTTCCAAGGAGACCCCCGGAAACTACACGTGATTCTCCGACATATCTTCCTTTTCTAATTGACATGTTCTATACTCATCATTTGATTACCTAGAATCCTCCACATTTCTCTAGTATATACCGTCTCCACATGTCCAGCTCTATAGTTCAAGTGATCCATAAATATTATTTTATTCAGTTGCATACATTAATTTCCCGTTTCTAAATTGTTCCTACTCAATTAACAATACATTGTTGATCGTAGGGAACGTATAAATGTGCAAGCCTGTGGATACAATAAGGTTTTGAAAGTGGCTGTGACATTTTACTTAACACTTCGAAATAATTGTGACGAATGACTAGTTTTAATGTAAAAGCTACTACATTAATTTAATCCTTGTGTGTGACAAACGCACGCACATTCCGTGGGCACGTGGAATCTTACCGGATTCTAGGTCCAATCAATAAACTGTCTAACTAACTCCTGTGGAATAACATTTGCAGAAATCATTACCATAATGAACAACATAACAATGCCAATTTATAAGAAATATTTGTGATAGACAAAAATGAGTTAAACAAAAAGAGTTCTTGTCTCTTGCTGTACGGTTATTGGGATCCGGGATCGACACTTGATTGCGTCATGTTCCAGTCTACCCAGCTGGAAATGGGTATCTGATTCTGCTCTTGGCTTGAATTAGGGAAGGCAAAATATGCAATTAGCCTCAAGCTAACCAATGCTTTCGTAGAAAATATTTAAGAAGACGTTGAGAGTGTACGAAGAGGAAGAAGCAGTTTGGGGAAGGCAAAGGCAGCGAGGAAAGAATGAACTGGTCACTCCACCCGATAAACCAAACTCAGTTTTAGTGAAGTCTCTAACATTTCACTCCCTTTACCTCGTCAGAAACTACAACTGTCCTGTTGTGTCACGTGCCAGATATAGTAGAAAACGCGCCATAGAGCTGGACATAATGATAGATCTGTATATGACCTACATTTGTCATGAACATTTTACACACAAAACGTCAAGACAATTTTTAGAGCAGCTTCTTTGTGAGGGAATGAGACTGGAATTATTAATTTTTTTACACGCAGGATTAGCCAACCATCTGAAAAAAACAGTGAACATTGTCAGCACAATATTGTAAGCAATATTATAAATTACCTACAAATTTATTTTTAAAATGAAGACTTCAGGTTATCAGAAATTATCATATAGAGGGTGCAAATACTAATTACTTAGTCGTTTCCTCTTCTACCCTGGGGTGTAGAGGTATGCCAGAGAGAGGGTCATACTATCCTATCGGCTGTCTTCCTCCAGGCCTGGGCTCCAATCTAGTCCTCCGTCCTGCAGAGATTGTATAATGTTGTCCTCCCAGCAAACTATGGGTCGTCCTGAAGGTCTGGATCCCTGGCTCTTAGCTTCCCGTGTTCGTCGTAGTAGGCGATCTTCTCCGATTCTGCAGTAAACTGGTGTAAACATCATATTTTAATATTCCCTGTCCATCAAGGTCCAACAGTGTTACGGAATTGCCTCCTCTGCTTTGCAGTAGTGGTCCGACAGTAGCTAAAACTCAATGTAATCATTTTGAATGTACTGCATGTTAGTCAGTTTACTAAATACACTCTAAACAGAGCTATACCATAATAAGAAGAATTACACTAAGTAAATCAGGGCGGGGGCTTGAACGAGCTGAAATTAATAATTGCTTAATTCTTCATAAAAGGCGGCGGACCGACATAAGTTAACAATTGCTCTGCCAATGCAGCATTGTTCTTGACTTCAGAAATATCTTATGAACACTACCTTGAGATAGAAGCATCGTTATCCATTTGATAATGACAGATTAATAATGCGAAAAGGTCAGGTTATATGGCCCTTCCTGCCCCGCATTTGTTTTGTTACGATGCTAAGAAAGCTCCAATCGTTTCAATCATGCGTGGAAATAAAATGCGTGATGCAAAGGGTCACGTCTGCCATATATGGAATGAAAACATCCGATCCTCTCTTGGCCATGTTTACAAATAACTTATTATTACTTTAATATAAAGTAATGTCTTTGTAACAAGGTGTGCCGGAAAAGATGATGTCATGCATGTCTGTCCAAAATGTGTCGCACAGACGAGTAATCTCGTTGTCTGTCGCTTGAACACACAAAATCCGTCTCTTTACCATCTTGGCAGAGAACGTACCCTGGCCTTATCAGCGATTAAACAACTGCGCTGGGCGAGTTTAATGTTACTCCGTAGCCTGATGTCAGGGACACTCGAAATTAACCAACATGGTTTTCGGCTAATATTATCTTATCAGTTCCTTCCCCAGCAGTGATAGTCAGGTAAACAGACAAGACGAATTATCGCTTAGATGAGTGTAAGAATGTAGAAAATACATAATATCTGCTACATAGCAAAGAAAGAAAGAGGTGTTGACCATTGAAAGACATGTAATTAGTCAGTACAACAAATGTCACTGATTACTGCCGTAGTGAAGCAGAGATCGACCCAATAATGTCACAAACTGTAGCAGTGGTTTTCGGAACGTGGAAAAAATATTTATATTTATAAAATGTACACCACATTTGTGTTTACAGTTTGAACATAAAATACAGTCTTCTGTATAAGAAAGCAGTTTTAATTCATGGCTATAAAACACTGTTTAGAGGAGGGAGTTGAGGCTTTCAAAGATTTCAAAGCGGAATGGGGCCATCTAGAGGGGTGTGGCACACAAAATATTAGAAAACCACTGTAAAGCAGCATATACACGAGCTAATAACCATCAGCGCGATTATTATCATTATCATCAAGCAATATAACGAAAGCAGTTAGAGATAGTATTTATCCAGAAAAATCCACCCCACCGTCCCTTCCGTACTTTATGGTAAGTTATTCCGAGGATGTCTCTGAGTCTCCCTTTTCGTCTTCTTCTTTGCATTGTACTTACCGGTACCAGTTTTCCAGGTTTCTTTCTTCTTTCGCCATTAATTTTTATGTCATATTTAATTTGTTTTAAAACTTGAATCCACATACATTATATCTCATTATTCATATTCCGTTATCTGACTATCCAGTGTTTCAACATTTCACGATCCCTTTGTCAGAAAATCCGAACTGAAAATGCTGGATTCTGAACAAGAAAATCTATTCCAAATGCCAAGAAGACAGGGAACCCTCCAGCTGTATTAATCTGTCAGGAAGTGACTTTCAAACTGTCCAATCATTGTTTCAATAAACCACGTGCCCACCAGCAAAAATCTCAAGGGCACATGAACGTGACGTTAATTGCTAGCTATCCAGGCATGTCACACAAAAAATCTGACACTTCCGGCTTTTTTAAAAATCTCTAGATTAAAATGGCGGTAAGTTTTCATTATCGGTCTGTCTGTGCCGGTTGAAAAATCAGAATTTGCATGTATTCGCTGTTGGTTAAAAGGATAAAGGGTGGCTCGCCATGAAGCTATTTGTTATCAACAGTAACATGACTATAGATAGTCATGGAATTATTTGTTATCAACAATAGATCGCTTTGAAGTTATTTTTTAAGAACAAAAACATAGCTTGCAGATCGCCTGGTAGTTATTGGTTATAACCAAGTAAAACAGATTGTAGATCATCTGTAGTTAATTATCAACAGTAAATCATCTGTAGATCGTAAGGCAGTTAATTGTGATCAACATTACAACAAGTGTAGACCGTCACGCAATTCTTAGTTATCAACAGTAACTAAAGTGTAGGTCGTTGTGCAGTTATTTGTTATCAACTGTTGACAAACAAAACAAAAATAAAAAATAATTTTTTACACGTGGATCACATAAGATGCTTTATTCACGTTTTTCTGTTACTCTTTTACTATTACTCGTGGTATTCATCAGCATCATCTCGTTTTTGTCCTGTTCTTGTTTTCTACTTCTATCATCCCTTCTTCTTCTTCTTCTTCTTCTTCTTCTTCTTCTTCTTCTTCTTCTTCTTCTTCTTCTTCTGCTAATGTTACTACATGTGCTCTTTCTTTTTTCTTGTTCTGATACCACCACCACCGCCATTTTTGCTAATGTCTGCGTTAGCTAATTACACCATTACTTCCTCTGCTTAGCCTTCATTTTATTTTTGTTGTTGTTGTTGCCATTTTTACTTATACTTTTTAACCTTTTTCTTCTACTGATCTAATATATTTCTTCTTCATTATCTTGTTTTTTTGTCTCGTTTTTTTTGGGATGCCTTTTCATCCTTTTACTCTTTTTCTTCTTCTTATTTTCGTCAACTTCTTGCTGTCCGCTATTGTTTTTCTTTTCATTTTCTTTTCCTCGTCAAGTTTCCTCTTCCTTTTCTTGAGCTTCGGTTTTTCACCTATAGTTATCCTTCTCGTTGTTTTCTCTTCTCCTCAACGTATTCGTTATTCTTCATTTTTCTCTTTCTCGTCTCTCTTCTTTCTTCTCCTACTTATGGGTTTTCTTTCTATTCTACCCTTTCTTTCCCTAACTCTTCTTCATTTCTCCCCTCCCTCTTTTTCAGCATATCCAGTAATCGAATTATCTTGTATTTAGCTACCATACTCACTTGTAGTCTCGTGTTCGTCAAAAGACATTTGTTTATTGGGCGAGTGAGTCGAAGAATCTGAAAAGATCAACAGCCCAGGAATGGAATAGAAAAATGTATGGCACACAAGTGGTAATGGCGTCCACTGGTGACCAGATCGGGCGCCTTGGAGACCATATATATATCTATATCACAATCCGGTGGTGATTAAGGTCATTGTAACGCTGAAAAACAGAGACAACAATAACAGTAAGGAACCTCAGATACAGATGTCAAAACTAAAGCAAATACAAAAGAAAGTTTGTCATATCTTTGGCACACAGTAACAGAACATGGCAGATATGAAACAGCTAACGAAAAGAGAGAGGAATGGGGAAACTTCATCTACAACATGAGACATATATTAATATCTCCACACAAATAACTAACCAACAGTTAACTTAGCAGATGAGAAAAATCACACGTTATATGTGTATATATATACAACTTTTCTTCATATGTAGTTAAAAATATGGACAATGAACTGGCAGTAAATAGAAGGAACAGAGGCCTTTACAATGTGGATGTAATGGAGAATGAGGGGCATCTTTTTCAAGGAGAAGAAAACAATAAAGGAAGTCATAGAAAAGCTAAGAATAAAATTATCATTTAAACAAGTAGTAACATTAGTAAGGTATATATTTTAGACATATAAATAGACATCTCGTATTTTTTTTGAGGGGACATCTTAATAAAAGGACACATTTATGACAAACGAGCTAGAGGAAGACAACTCTGTACGTCGGAAGATAACAGACGGGGTGGAGTTTATCCGAGTGTATCCGAGTGTATCATCAAGGCCCCAATGACAGAAGACTTTGCCTGAGGGTGCAGTTGTTCTATTCGTTTTTTGTATCTCCAGAGACCCCCGGGAACTACAAGGGGCAATTGTCTAATCAACCCGTATCAACTGCTGTTCATAAACCACCTACAAATTAGAAGGACCCCTATTGAGCGGGGCACAACATTTTTAAAATCCATAACCAGGGCAAGCTAGATGTCACGAACTAGGCTGTGGTATTCGCTTTGTGTATATTCAACGATTTCTCCCACACAGACTCTGTGCAAGTAGTAATTGTCACGGCTGGTATAATGGCAGATAACAGAAGAAATTGTCCTCAAAGTAGTTTATCCTTAATTTCCTTTATTGAAACCCCCCCCCCCCCAACCCACCTCCCACCACCCTTTCTTCAAGCGCTGGGGTAATTGTGAAGCGTGACATAATCGAATTCACGGCCTGTAAAATAATAGATATTATTGTAACAGTTGCCAGCTTGGATATACGTCATCTGCGGATCGACTGCAAATGAAACTTATAATTATTTCTGGAACTATGTTGGTAAAAGATAGAAGTACTTGGTGCGACTGATTAAAAAGTACGTACATGACGTGACCTCGGTGTGCAAATACTTCTGAGGACATTTCCCAGGTACTGTCAATAGAATCGTCATCAACATCATGACAAATATTGTTTAAGTGAGAGATACAATGTACCATGAAGTTTCCATGGATCTATTGGGAGGGAAGAAAGAATGGGCCTTCTGCTACCTCAGGCATGTTATAAGAGGTGGCTAATTGGAGGTTGTACACAGGGCTGGCAATCTCATCATTTAAAAAATTGCTTCTGACATTACTGCTACAAGAGCATACATAATGTGACATACATTACAGTTGATCTCTTCCAGCAGTCAAAATAAAAATAAATGAATAAATCCAAAAAATGTATTTGTAAAAATTAAGAAAATATTTATAGAGTTACAATTAAATATATAGCTTATTTACTTAGTTGTTCCTCTTCTACTGTTGGGTAGAAAGTTGTCAGAGAGAACGCCATACTGTCCTATCGGTGGTCTTCCTCCTGGCCTTGTTCCAATCTAGTTGTCTGTGCTTCAGGGATTGTCTAATGTTTTCCTCCCAGCGAACTCTGGGTCGTCCTGGAGGTCTGGATCCCTGGTTCTTGATTTCCCATATTTGTCGTAGTAGTCAATTCTCTTCCATTCTGTATACATGGCCAAACCATATTAGTTGGGATTGTTCTAATTGGGTCTGCAGGGGCTAGGTTTTGAGGCCTTAATGTATCGCCTGGTTGCAGACCATGTCCCTTCTTTTTACTTTAACCACCTTCCTTAGATACCTCACTTCTGATGTTTGGGGCTGGCTTTTGTGGGTTGAAGTCATTGCCCATGAGGCGCATTCATAGGTCAAGACCAAAACATTTAGGTGGAGCGGTACACAGACATCTTCGTCCTCATTTCAATCTCTCTTTTGCTGAGGAATCCTCACTTTATTGCATGAAAAAGTCTCACAGCTGCTTCTTTTCGGGTAGCCAACTCTTATTTGATAAAACAGTATATGATAGCTCCAAGGTATTTAAAGTGGTTGACCTGTTCCAGGAGCTGTTCTCCCAGCATAATATGATGCCTTTTTCCTTCTCTTGAGATCACCATTGTTTTTATTTTGAAGCTGCTGATTACCATCCCTCTCTTTTCAAGTTCTTCCTTCGACTTACAGGTTGGGTTGAAGATGTGCTTCTGATTTAGCAATCAAGGCAACGTCGTTGGCAAATACTAGTTCTGACATACAGACCTATCTCATCTTCCAGTACCGCACTGAATACGTTTTGGTCCTATCTTACATGCACTGACAACATCGTCCATGAGGAGTGTGAAAAGTTAGGTGACATAATATCACCCTGTCTTACACCAGTAGTGGTCCTGAACTCTTCCGACTTATGGTTTGCCGTCCTCACATAATTTCTGCCAGTTTTGTAGAAGCTATGTATAGCACGATCAGAGGTACTGTAATGTTTTTATATTTCAAGCAGTCCCAAAGTTTGCTCCGGAGTACCTTGTCAAATATCAGATCCAGGAAACAAATGCAACATTAGACAATCTCTGAAGGACCGACGACTAGATTGGAACCAAACGGGGATGAAGACAGCCGATATGATAGTAAAGCGCTCTCTTTGGCAAACCTCTACAACCAGGGTATATCAGGGACGACTTAGTAAGTAACATTCATTGAAATTGCCATTCACAATTTAAAAAAAACTAAGGATACAGTTAGTCAGTGTCTCATTGTTGACACCCATTGTAACCAAGTACAACGTCCAGCCGGTACGCCAATTCCCGCCCTGTGTTTTGCAATAGCACAAGTGAAATCAATTTCGTTGAATGTGACCAATAAAATTCCTTGGGTTAATGTGGTGGGTTTAGATGTTATGAATGTTGGTGTTATTGTTATAGTGTAACTGAGTGAGGTCAAGCTGTGAAGGCCTCTGAGTCTAATAGATAATAAGGGTGTGTTCTCAGAGAACCTTTCTTCTACCACCCGAAGATCTCACTCAGACTTATTTTTGACTAGTATGTCTGACAGCTACGTATAATGTCTAGGGTAATGAAATTGTGGTATAATAAAATGACAACAATTACACTTAAGAACTCTATGAAAAGTAATTAACAACACCCAGAGTTAAGTTTAAAATGTGAAATCTTTTTACAATTTATTGTTCCAGTATCACAATTTTGTGTATACCGGAATATTGAACTCAAAATAATAATTCAAGATATTTACATAAAATTAATTCAGTTTATAACTGAGTATATTCTTATTCACAAATGTAATTAAATGTGTCAATTTGGAACAGTGTCAATTAATTCTTGCTCCTATGAATGGGTATTGATTACAAGAACGTCTGTCTTCATCACAATCTGAATGATTTAATACACAATTCGGGAACGGAGAGTAGTTGAGTTTGGTATATCAAGTGCCCGGAGACAATTTCTTAACTGAGTGGTGCCTGGTATGCAGGATGAATTTTGGTTAGATCACCAGCCTCCACTGCCAAGTAAGGATTCTGCTCTTGCAATATAACACGGAGGCACACAGTCGATACTGCCTCAATTCTTAGATGCAGAAATATAGACAGGTATTGGTTGACCTGGGCTCACTTTGAGTCATAGATGAAACCCTGGAACGATATAAATGCGTCCTACTCAACCTCTCATATAGCTCTCTCTTTCCCTAACTACTAAACATTTTTAATCATATTCAGACTCAGCATGGTAACTAAACAATTAGTTAACGTTCTTAATTGGTTGTATACCCCATTCATGGTCAACTAAACTTCAAACTACAGTTTGACACTTTCCTTGACAAAGGAAATATTTTAAGTTAATAATATCAAGTCATGTACAATCACGGTGACTTGTTGAAGAAGACGGCCAGTGGTTTGCCTGGTCTTATGTAATAATACTGTACAACATTTTCCCCATTAATATTTAATTTTTCTTTCTCCCACAATGTCAGAAAGCCTGTCTGGCTTTTCTACAACATGTTAATATATTTCCTAACAACTCTGTGAAACAACACAAAGTTTGATGTTGACTTCCCTCTAGATACTTCTACCCACATAATTGTCATACATATTCAATAAAACATACATAATAATAATATAATGGTGAAATAAATGTTTTCTTTCTTACCGCATCAGAGAAATATTAACACTAATAAGTTTGATTTGCGATAAATATGGTCAAATCCAGATCGCTTGCTGGTGCAGATCAGCAAAGTCAAGATAGTACTATTATCTTGCTTGCAGAACAACTTTAGTGTAGAAAATTTCTTTTGCAAGTGGCCTCAAATACTAACTACAAATTAGTTTTATCCCTCCGTTACTATATTAGACTCCAGCCAATCAGGGACTGTTTGGCTTCTAGCGTCTTTTTATTCAAACTGAACTCAAATTTCAAATCTAGGACTAACTTCCCCTCTATCCCCACTACAGGGCAAACTGAGAAAGATTCAAGTCTGTTCGTCCATCTGTCTTCGTCAATATCTCAGTTATATCCTAAAAGTTTACAATTCTGACAAGTAATTAGTGATCCTGTTGCTGTCTGTCACACAGTGGTTTTATTCTTTTATTTATTATATTCACTAGTATCGTTTTTATTCTTCATTTCATCATAATTTACTTTTTCCTTCTACACTTATTCAAATAACATATTTTATTATTTTTGGGTTCTTCTACGGCAAAATAATATATCACACTAAGTAATAAGTTAGGTATAATAACCAAATATTATCATTTTAATCGTCCCCTATTATTTATTTCCATCTATCGTTCAATTGTGACAGTTAGTTTCACTTTAGAAATGCAGACGATAGTTTAAACGGACTCCATACCATTCCCCCTTTCCAATTTTTCTCTCTCTCACTTTTTCTAAGAAAACTACAGCGAACGATAGCAGATGTTCAAACATGCCCTTAACGACAGTAACCAAGGCCTGTAGTCTATTTTTCAAACACTAACCTATCCCTCGCGTGTAGTGTTTCAAACCAATTCTGTGACGTCGCATGCGATTCGAAAACCAACGCTTGTCAAGGCTTTCATTCATCCCTTATCTCTCCCTCCTACGTTTTCTTCTCTCACTCTGAGTGAAACGAATACTTAGCTGTCTGCAAAACGGCGTTTAGATAATATTTAATGATTTGCGTTAATTGTAAGTCTCAAGGACGAAACTAGGAAAGCGTATAATATTTGACAGCGGGATCATTGTCTAAGCATTACTGCTGCATACAACTCAGCGCTCTACTGGCGTTGAGGAAGACGATAGGCAAGCGCACACGGACGGGTTTATTTATTATCATAGAAGTAAAATCTTACTGAATTTAGCGATTGTTTCACAGATTTCGCTACAGTTAAGGCTGTTCGTTCGTTCGTTAGTCCGTTCGTTCGAACCTCGGGGATGTGAGTTATCAGTCTTTCCCCATGCTGCGTTTTGAGGTAGATGTCTGGGCTTCCAGGCAACCCGAGAGGGCCTCACCAAGTCAGCGGACTCAACACTGGTGGAGGACACACCAGACCCACTAATTGGCAGGTGATGCAAAACGATTAATTGGATGGCCCTTTACGCTAGATGGGTTAAGGTTGTAAATGCAGTATCATTTATACGTAACACTTGTATCTTGTCATGTTTATTGAACTTTATAATCCGTCAATAATTCTTAGGCACCCTACATATATCATTATCACACTGGTCAATTAATTGCTGCTTTCAGTTTATGATTCTATAACACTGGGGGTTTTTTTTTTAATCAGCGCAGTCAACACTGAAAGAAAAATATCGACCTGTGAACTCCTTGTAACATCAGGCCATACTAGTTACAATTTATTAAATATGAAACTTACAATTTGTATAACAGATACTAAGATGGTTACCCTATGATTATAATCTTGCAACATCACATCACGATATTTTGTAGACATAGAGACCCTGTGTATAATCACTGTTTGAAAACGTCTAAAAACATGTCTTGCGCCCCAAGGTTTTAAAGCGAGATTCTAAGAAATTGATACTCCCATGCATCTTGAAAATACTTGAACATTTTTTTCCTCCCCTACTTTCAGAATTTCGCTTGATGCTCACTCTGTTTTCTGCCTTTGGCTACACAAGGAATACTGGCACCGCATTTTTTAAAAATAATTTCTGCGTGAACGATTTGTTTTAGAAATGCAATTTATTTCCTCTCTCTCTCTCGCTGGCGTGTCGTTCCCTAACTGGGTCATTGTGTTATGATTGTCTTGCATTGAATATTACAAATGAAACTCTACATTTACCAATGTAAATGTAATGACATAACATGAAATTAGTGTAATATGAATAATAGTACCACAAATCGAGAATGCAGTTGTATGAATACGTATGTGGTGAAAATTTATAAGATACGAGCAAGTAGCACCCCAACACATGACAGGAAGGTGGGGGATAAATATATGGTGCTCTTTCTACTGCACGTCCTCATTCATTCACCCTAATTCAACTCCCCAAAGAGCAAAGGCATTCAACATAGTCATGCAATTTCTTCCTGTACCATGCCATCAGCTCAAGGTCACCCTATGACCTCCTCATCATTTTCAAGTCTGTCTCCAGTTCTCTTTTCCATGAGATCATCTTTGGTCTTCCTCTCTCTGTCTCTCTCTCTCTCTCTTTTACCCTGGAGGATTCGAAAACCAGGACTGCCTTGTAATGCTATGAACAGGTTTCCTCAATATGTGTCCTATCCATTCCGAGTGTCTTCTTTTCATCTCTTGTTCCACTGGCGTTTGCCTGGATCTTGGCATGTCCTGATGACCGCACTGTGGTCTTTTCATTCCATTTCAACTTAATTGATTCTTTGTAATAAAACTTATCACGACTTATAGTCAATGATCAATGTACCAAGCAACAATTGAAAAATCTGCATGCTCTTTTAATTGGGTGTTAAATTTAGATACTACTATGCAATGCGCGCCTCTTACGTATTTTACAGACAAGATATCGGGGTTTTTTCATTGTTTATTACTGTACGTTTCACTTACACAATTAGTACAGTGGGGATATCACCGGACAGTTTATTTTGCTGTATAATTTATAATTTGCTCATTCTGTTTTTGATTATTATTTATTTGAATAAATTATCCTTCTTAGTGAAAAGAATTATGTAATATTTGAAGACACGACGGTTGTTAAAACAGTCATCAATTCCACCTCTATTCTAGAGAAGTCTTCATTCTTCTTTGGTCCTTTTGGCTGCTGACTGACAAAGCAATCAGTGACCATAACGCGTGGTGGCATCTTGTAGCACAACAACAAATTGTCTCCACTTTGCTCGGTCGACAGCCATCCTTCGTGTGGTGCTCAAGCTCTTATTCATGTTTAGCATCTCCGCCTCCACAGTTCTCCACCAGGTGGCTTTTGGCCGTCCTTGCTTTCACTTTCCGTCTGGCGTCCATAGCATGGCAGTTCTTGTGACGGTGTCAGTGTCTCTTCTTTAAGCCTGCACCCCCAATTCTAAACCCTTTGAAAATATAATTTGTTCGTTCGCTCGTTCGTTCTATTATTCCGAGGATGTAACCAACCCAGTTTCAGCATCTACCCGCTATGATGGTGCACGTGTCGTCTTCTTGGTGGCTCCAAGTTAGAAGTTCTGGGTTGGCGATGGTGTTTGAGGCAGGTTGTGTGGAAAGAGGACAATATGGACATTTCTTTTACTGTTACTCTCCAGCATTCAGCACTGTACAGAAGTAAAGAAATTACGCAGCTCTCATATATTTTAAATTTAGTGTTTGTACTGTACTGGTAGAATGTCCAGATGTTGTTTAAACTTGCGAAGACCATTCTGGCTTTATTCATTTGGCTACTGACATCTTTGCTTGCTCCGCCATCTGGTCTTACTATGCTTCCTAAGTATGTAAACGTATTTATATTTTCTAGCTCTTTGTCCCTTATTTTTATGGATGCAGGATTTCTTACATTGAGTGTCATGACTTCCGTCTTCTTGTAGAAATAGTAGCAGAGCGAAATTAGATCTGTTGAACTGCATTTGCCTCCGCTCATCCACCTCCTCTGCAGTGAGCTTACCGTGTTCAGTCTAACTGTTGGTTATAATTAGTGTATTTAATTTATCCTTGTTGGATATTGTTGTTTATCATTTACAGCATATCATTTAGCTTTGCTTCTAGGTCAATTTTGTTAATAAGTTGAGGTTACCAGTCCGTTGTAAAACCTCATACAAGTCGCCTTGTTTACTGAAGGTGCATAGTTCGATTCTGTCTTTGTCTCTTCAAAGAACCCCCCTCCCGAGCCCCACCAAGAGTATTGTACCCGATGTTTCCGTCGCGAACACAATACATTATTGCTCTATTTACTATATCAAGGATCTTACATTTCTAAAACCAAAACAAAGCATCATTCCATCAATGTTAGCATAAAGGTTTTTTTTTCCAATGAGGTTATCGTCTTCACGCGGATTTATCTAGTCCTTTGTCTCAGACGCAGTATACACTACTTAATTCTCCTCGTATTAAAAAATCAATAGCCTGAAGCTCCATCAGCCAAATCCTTTGGTACTCTAGATCCTCCGATTAATTCTTTTATCCAGTTATGGACCTGATTCCGTGCGTCGTTTTGTCACGTTAATAGACTGAGACTTTTGCGCTTGTATTTTTTGCCGATTAATATTTCAGAATCTTCATGTACCTAACTAAATTGAGGCTTATCTACCCACTCATGGAATATCTCCCAGAGCAATGACACTTTAAAGTCAATATATTTCTATTATGGTCATAAAACTGCCTTTTTTATAACTATTTTTTTTTTTTAATCGACATGTTTGTGTGATAGTGAAATAATAAACACAGATAAATTAGCTTTAACCATTATCATCAGCACTAAAAATAGACCAGGAGAACCAGGAACCAATAATGAGAGATGTATGGTCGCCATAGACAAAAATTCTGCTCAAAATGAAGCAAGGACTGGTTCATATGATGTGCTGGACAGCAGTTTTTAAGACCATTTCCTTTTATAACGGCAACGTTTTAGCTTAGTCATTCTTAACCCTGGGGTACGAGACAAGCCAGATATTTTTAAATGAGAATCATTGTAAACAATATATAATACACAGAACTCAAAAGTATTTGTAAAAGATAGAACATTGACAACTTGAATTAGATACCGAACCTTGGTCACATTTTGTGAATACTGTATAATTTTCCGAAAACATATCTCTTTTAAGAATTTCTGCTATGCTTTTGGAGCTAGAAGATAAATGGTGTGAGACCTCTTAAGGTGCTGTAAAGCGGTGCGGGATCTGCAAAAGGTAAAGAAACACCTGCTGAAGCTAATAGTCCTCTTCAAGGTGTGCTATTTATTAACGATGCCTTAGAATTCAGGCACCGTTTTCTCTGCGTCTATTTGTCTCGCTTTCTGTCTGTCCCTCTTCCCTCTCCTCTCTCTCTCTCTCTCTCTCTCTCTCTCTCTCTCTCTGCTGGTATTTACGCTCGGATATAATCCAAGACTTCTGTCTATAGTTAAAAGAAGTGTGTCCCGCCAAAAGTAGGAAACCACAACCATAAAAAAACAAAAACAGTCGTTTATGTTCTATAGCTTTATCACTTCTCTGTTGAATCGTTTTACTGTCTATTAATTTCTTTCTAAGACAGCAGTATACCAGAGGCTGTTTGAGTTCCCTTGATCTACTGTTCTGTCGCGCGGATAATTACTGCCCTCACATCGACATTAGTCTCTGCAAAGGCTTTGACGTTCTTTCGCAAGCTTACTCGGATCAATATCTCAGATACATCCAGCCTTGGGTCCCTTAGGTATTGCCTTGAATAACTATCAGTAACGCTTTATAAACAAAATTATGCTCACTATCAAATCATGTTGCCTGGTGTATACTCAGCGAGTGAAGGACATTTGTAATGTTCAGAAAATAAATGGTTTATGGTGGACGCCTTTCATTCATATATAAATTTTTAAAAAGGGAAAGTGAGCAGCCAGGTAGTACGTGTCTATATTATGTGAGGCAGAGCTATGTTCCTGAGAGGTGATCAATGTCTATTATTTGTCAACATGTATTATAGTTTAAATGCATCAGAAATCTAAGAGGGCGTGAGTAGTGGAGGAGAGCGTAAATTCTTCCGTTTGGAAAGTCAGGGTATGTAGAGGGAAGAATGAGGACGGTGTTATGTGGTTATAACACTCCCAGTTGTTGGTTTTATCCAACATGAGGACCTTGTTATGTGGTTATAACACTCCCAGTTGTTGGTTTTATCCAGCATGAGGACCTTGTTATGTGGTTATAACACTCCCAGTTGTTGGTTTTATCCACCATGAGGACCTTGTTATGTGATTATAACACTCCCAGTTGTTGGTTTTATCCAACATGAGGACCTTGTTATGTGGTTATAACACTCCCAGTTGTTGGTTTTATCCAACATGAGGACCTTGTTATGTGGTTATAACACTCCCAGTTGTTGGTTTTATCCAACATGAGGACCTTGTTATGTGGTTATAACACTCCCAGTTGTTGGTTTTATCCAACATGAGGACCTTGTTATGTGATTATAACACTCCCAGTTGTTGGTTTTATCCAACATGAGGACCTTGTTATGTGGTTATAACACTCCCAGTTGTTGGTTTTATCCAACATGGGGACCTTGTTATGTGGTTATAACACTCCCAGTTGTTGGTTTTATCCAACATGAGGACCTTGTTATGTGGTTATAACACTCCCAGTTGTTGGTTTTATCCAACATGAGGACCTTGTTATGTGGTTATAACACTCCCAGTTGTTGGTTTTATCCAACATGAGGACCTTGTTATGTGGTTATAACACTCCCAGTTGTTGGTTTTATCCAACATGAGGACCTTGTTATGTGGTTATAACACTCCCAGTTGTTGGTTTTATCCAACATGAGGACCTTGTTATGTGATTATAACACTCCCAGTTGTTGGTTTTATCCAACATGAGGACCTTGTTATGTGGTTATAACACTCCCAGTTGTTGGTTTTATCCAACATGAGGACCTTGTTATGTGGTTATAACACTCCCAGTTGTTGGTTTTATCCAACATGAGGACCTTGTTATGTGGTTATAACACTCCCAGTTGTTGGTTTTATCCAACGTGAGGACCTTGTTATGTGGTTATAACACTCCCAGTTGTTGGTTTTATCCAACGTGAGGACCTTGTTATGTGGTTATAACACTCCCAGTTGTTGGTTTTATCCAACGTGAGGACCTTGTTATGTGGTTATAACACTCCCAGTTGTTGGTTTTATCCAACATGAGGACCTTGTTATGTGGTTATAACACTCCCAGTTGTTGGTTTTATCCAACATGAGGACCTTGTTATGTGGTTATAACACTCCCAGTTGTTGGTTTTATCCAACATGAGGACCTTGTTATGTGGTTATAACACTCCCAGTTGTTGGTTTTATCCAACATGAGGACCTTGTTATGTGGTTATAACACTCCCAGTTGTTGGTTTTATCCAACATGAGGACCTTGTTATGTGGTTATAACACTCCCAGTTGTTGGTTTTATCCAACATGAGGACCTTGTTATGTGGTTATAACACTCCCAGTTGTTGGTTTTATCCAGCATGAGGACCTTGTTATGTGGTTATAACACTCCCAGTTGTTGGTTTTATCCAACATGAGGACCTTGTTATGTGGTTATAACACTCCCAGTTGTTGGTTTTATCCAACATGAGGACCTTGTTATGTGGTTATAACACTCCCAGTTGTTGGTTTTATCCAACATGAGAACCTTGTTATGTGGTTATAACACTCCCAGTTGTTGGTTTTATCCAACATGAGGACCTTGTTATGTGGTTATAACACTCCCAGTTGTTGGTTTTATCCAGCATGAGGACCTTGTTATGTGGTTATAACACTCCCAGTTGTTGGTTTTATCCAACATGAGGACCTTGTTATGTGGTTATAACACTCCCAGTTGTTGGTTTTATCCAACATGAGGACCTTGTTATGTGGTTATAACACTCCCAGTTGTTGGTTTTATCCAACATGAGGACCTTGTTATGTGGTTATAACACTCCCAGTTGTTGGTTTTATCCAACATGAGGACCTTGTTATGTGGTTATAACACTCCCAGTTGTTGGTTTTATCCAACATGAGGACCTTGTTATGTGGTTATAACACTCCCAGTTGTTGGTTTTATCCAACATGAGGACCTTGTTATGTGGTTATAACACTCCCAGTTGTTGGTTTTATCCAACATGAGGACCTTGTTATGTGGTTATAACACTCCCAGTTGTTGGTTTTATCCAACATGAGGACCTTGTTATGTGGTTATAACACTCCCAGTTGTTGGTTTTATCCAACATGAGGACCTTGTTATGTGGTTATAACACTCCCAGTTGTTGGTTTTATCCAACATGAGGACCTTGTTATGTGGTTATAACACTCCCAGTTGTTGGTTTTATCCAACATGAGGACCTTGTTATGTGGTTATAACACTCCCAGTTGTTGGTTTTATCCAACATGAGGACCTTGTTATGTGGTTATAACACTCCCAGTTGTTGGTTTTATCCAGCATGATCTTTTTTGTGTAAATGATTTATACTCAGTGCAAGGTATAAACATCTGTCATCTTGTTATAAATCAATGAGCAGGTTCTTATCTTTTATTTATTTATGTCAAAAATAAAGGACAACATAAATATTGCAATCGCTTGCGATTTATACCTTTAGCATCATGCCTTAGCTTTAACGATATTTTTTTAAGAAAGTGAAGTAAAGTATATTTTTACTCCTTTGTTTTTTAGTCATGCACCTAATCCCTACTGCGTAAACTGATACATTCTACTACCCTTTCCCACTGCTGTCTCCATTCCTATGATCTCTGCTGTTTTGCTGTTCAATTCTATGATTTCTACCGTCTGTCTGTTGTCTGTTTCAATCGTCTTAGGTGTTGGTCTGTCTGTCTGTCGTCGATTCATAAAATCTCTTGTTTTCTGGTCTCTATGTATACTATCTATACCGTCTTTTATCCATTTCTATCATCTGTCCTGTCTGATCTACATTTTTATCATCACTTCTGTCTGTGCCCACTGTTCTCTTACCACTGTCCTTGACGTTACTTACTATCTGGAGTAACAACACTCATCTAATTTTCTTATCGATCTACAAAACCTCAACCCTCTCATCCCCAAATAATCGTTATAGTCCTTAATTGTTTCTGCAGCCTCTTTTTTTTTTCTTTGTTTTACTTGCTCCGAATCTAGTTCTCACGAGTTTTTGAAGAGACAGAATAAGAACACTTTTATTGCTCCATGACGCGAGTCGAAAGAGGCAACTAAAATCAGGATGTGCATCGGGCTGGCAACCTGAGGATGTCAAATAATTGTTACAGAAACCATCCCTGCAAAAGTTGGGAGGCTTTAATGTAGGCTTCCTAACAGGTGGTCAGCTAAAATGATGATTAAGTGGAGAAAAAAGAAATACAATGAAGATGTAATATTTAGATCTGGTGTTAATATTGTCATTTCCCGAATTGTTATACCTGATTCCTTCATGTATCTGCCGTTCCACATTCTATACTCTGTCGTTATTACCAAGGCTGTGGGGTCGGGAGTCGAAGTCGTGGAGTCGGTCGTTTTTAGTGTAGTCGGAGTCGGTACAAAATGTCTACTCCGAATTTTTTGCCATATGACTAGTAAAAAAAAAAACTAGTCGGAGTCGAGAATCGGATTTCTAAAATTACAGGAGTCGGAAAAGTTTTTTGACCGACTCTACAGTCCTGGTTATTACTCACAAACTCCACCCAAGCAACATTTGTCTCTCATACTTAAATTACGTTCACCGTCTCATGTTTATTATTATAATCTGCTCAGGAATCTTTAATTCATGTGAAGAAATGTTTATTACTTTTGATATTTAATGGATATTTTTCAGCACTCTTAACATCGCCGATACTTCCTTGTTCAAGGTGAGAAGCAAAAACACATTTAAAAAGAATAAACTTCAACCCCGTTTCCCCGCATAAAGAGATATCATTAAACTACTAGACCGTCGCCGCCACTGGAGAAATGCGGCCCACAGTTTATGCAGTCACAGCCGAACACCACTGAATTTAAGATCCCTTATTTCTGGAAGCAGCGAACAATAAGTATGTCCATAGCGGCCTGATATAGTCTCAAATGTAAGACAATTATGGGATGCGACAACATACAAGTGAATGAAGCCATAAATAGACCAGACAAGAAAATGTGTTTTTGAAGAATGCTGGCTGAGGTTTTGTTTTTGATTTCTGGTTAAAGTTATTGTTCTTTTTATTTTAATTATCGAGTGTTCCCAGACAGCTTTACGTTAACTAACAATGCTTTCATTATTCTGCATTACATTTTCACATGTTATTGTATTATTTCCTTCTTCCACTTTTTAAATTAATTTTTCCCACCAGACGGAGTTTTAGTTTTTTGTTTAATGTGTTTTATTCATTAATATGGCTAAACTTTCGATTCTCCGACGTTCCGGAAATAAAGACAACGGAAAAGTTGGGAGATGGAAACTTAGAATAACGGAGAGAAAAACATGGTATTCAAAATATTTTGATGTTTCAAGCTTTCGTTCATAAATCTGAGGAAAAAGGTGACGAGTTTAGATCTAGAATTTTTGTGGAAAAGAAATTTAGAGGGACAGAAGAGCAAGCAATGATGGAAAGATGTAGCTAAAACATGAGGAAAATTGATAACGCTTACGAATATCAAGACCGTGATAGTCGAAATCCCTTCCAATAAGTTTTCAACATATGCACGCTATTCTAGTGTAACACCTTGTAATAAATCCAACAAACGTTACCAAAAGTAGCAATTGTTAAACATTTCAGCAGAGAGGACAGCTAACGGCCCAACATATATTTAACTGTTCCTCTTGACAAAACATCAAATATCTTTAATGTCCGTTATTACATGACAAATAATTATTTAGCACTATTGACTGTCCAAATCATATATCTGCCAAGCTTCAAATATAACTGGAAACGTTTACCAATCGCAAAGCTCATTATAATGGTCCTTTCAACTAAACTCATGCGACAGACCAGCACAACAATGAATATATTCTCCAAGCCGTTTTCACCATAGAGTTGTCATCAGCATTTTCATATTAAGTGCAGAAGTATGGACGCTCACAACCGAACAAGCATAAACTGCCTTCACTATTTCACTCACATCAACAGCGTACGTTCTGTCACGGCGACACCAACGAATATGCTCCAACCGCCTCCCAATGATGTCCTCAACAACGTCACATAACAACCAGTCTGCATACATTTCCATCTCGATGCGTTTTGGTGCATACAACTAAATAATAGGGCCTTATCCTGTTTTATGTATCCGAATGCACACTGCATTTACTTTCACACACGATGACTTCGTCAAAACGATAAAAGAAGGAAGGAGACGTAGAATAAGATGATATAGAAGAAGGAAAATAACTACGAGGATAGGTAATGTAATGAAAGTGATGATGTTCATTATGATCTAGGTGGTGATGTTGAAGAATTTAAATGAGAGGTAGAGGAGGTAGAAGAAACAAAGCAAGAACACGAGAAGTAGATTTTTTTTTTTAAATGAGGAAAACGAAACAAAGGTGAAGATGACAACGAGGGACGAGACGTAAGACTAAAACATAACTAGACAATAACTATGAACAATATCAATATGACAAGAATGAAAATTAAAAGACATGGCATTACAATTAAAAAAATTGTACAGAACGTCTGCTCAACCTTTGCCGAGTCAAGACATTTTCCCGCTTAACTTTCGCTCTTCTGTCACGTCCTTTGCTCCCAAGAAGTTTTGTCTTTCTTCTTTTTTAAACATCCCGCCGCTCAATTAACATTCCTACTGTCTAACGGATGACTCTCGTCACCGCACGCGGGTCCGTCTGCCTTTTTATACTAATAGGTCTCCTATCTAATGCCAGCTGTCAGCAGCGACTAATGTCTTTGACAGTAATCATCCGGTTTCTTTGGTGAGACTTCAGCTCCTGGCAAAGCTTCATTGTTAATTCTGCTAACATTCGAGCAGCTGTCACGTGTTCCGTGTAACGTGCAAGACACAACGTCTGTCTGCTGGGTTTTGTTACTTCTCCTGATTTCTACCGACTGTCCTCAGAGCTATATCTGAGCTATCTCAAATTGCTGTCAGTTTTGTTTTTAATTTAACTAACGTGCACCATAATCTTCGTTTGAATGTTTGCTACAGATTGAAAAATGTCAAGAGTATAACACAGTGGCAGTAAATTGGGAATATGATACTTATCAGCTTTTGAACTGAATAAAAGGGTTTATGATACTGAATTGCTGCTTAACTTTTGCACTAAAAAATGCGATATTATCGTTAATTTTCAACAAAATACAACATGATACTTAGCTTTTGCACTGACAACAAAGAATGAAATGTTATTCGCAGCTCCTTCACTGAATAAAATGCGATGTGATACTAATCTCCATCACTGAATAAAATGTGATGTGATACTTAGCTCTTTCACTGAAAAAAATGCGATGTGATACTAATCTCCATCACTGAATAAAATGTGATGTGATACGTAGCTCTTTCACTGAATAAAATGTGATGTGATACTAATCTACATTACTGAATAAAATGCGATGTGATAAGTAAATCTCCATCACTGAAAAAATGCGATGTGATATTTAGCTCTTTCACTGAATAAAATGCGATGTGATATTTAGCTCTTTCACTGAATAAAATGCGATGTGATACTTAGCTCTTTCACTGAATAAAATGCAATGTGATACTAATCTCCATCACTGAATAAAATGCGTTGTGATACTTAGCTGAGGACATGAGGGCACTGGATATCAATTCAGCAACATGTGAGGATGAAGCTAAATAACTATCACATAACTAATTCTCCAGACCTAAAGGTCGTTTATATTTGGACATGCGCCCTAATATAACCGGCTAGGTTGAACGGGACGCGCCTCGCCAAAACGATGAAAAATTTTATTTAAAAAAAAAAAAAAATCGGATGAAGCTGCCGATCGCAGCTTAGATCGGGCGAACAGAAGCTCTCACTGCAAGCAGAAGAGAGGAAAAAACGTCGAAAGTAACGCCAGGAAAGAAAAAGCAGCTGAGAACTGTCTCCTCAAGAGCACATTCTCAACGTCAGTTATGGCTAAATGGACTATTATTATGATACGTACCTCTTTTAGTGAATAAAATAGCACGGTAAAATTTTTTTGCTACGCTACACACAAAGCGGATACATACTAAACATGACAACAAAAAATAAATCTTCACAAACAGTGAGTTGATTACATATTTCTTAACTGTCATTTACTACAGGAAGGTCTTAAGAAAATTCATGTGAGAATCAGTCACAGCAGCATCAAATATTCCCATTTACGACCTGTATCATTTTACTTCAAAAAAAAAAAAAAAATTTATTTTAAACTTCGATTCCTTTCTCTTTTGTTTTCTTTCTTCTGTCTCTGACGAAGGCCGTGCAGTCGTTACGTTGGCATCTTCTTCTTTCATTGTCCTAGTAATTACGCATTACCTGCATTTGTTCATTCGACCGTGCATTCAAGTAAAAAAGATTTGGCATGCGCAGTCTGATGTGTTTAAACTTAAAAAGATACTCAAAAACAGTTGAAGTACATATAATGTATGAAATAATGCCTAGCCTTCTCGGGTAAGGGTGAAAAAATAGGAGGTCCCGTGTGCAAGTTGCGCACGTTAAAAATCCCACGGTAGTTGAAAATCGTAAAAGGTAGGCCATAGGGCCGCTACCGTGGAACATTTTAAATATTAGAAACGGGAGCCGCGCTGGTGTAATGGCTACGGCGTTGTACTGGCGACCAGGTTTTCATGGTTCAAACCCGGGCGTCAGCGTTTGAAGGAATGTTTACGACCGGAAATTTGACTGAATAACCTGAACGGCTCCTGCACATAAATCCCGTGAGGATGGGAAGGAGCGAATCTCCTGACCGGGTTGGAAGGAAAGTCCACTGACCCCCCAGCCTTGCAATGACATGTCATTGGGCCAAAAGAGCTGGAAAGCTCGAGTGCCGCTAGTTAAAAAAAAAAAAAAAATTATTAGAAACCTACTCACCATTTTTATAAAATATGTGATTCCTACATACACATGTTGGGATTCTCGCCAGTGCTACGGAGTTTGTACACTGTGCTGAGATCCTCCTTTGTGATCTAAGGGAGGAGATCGGAGCACTGATGGAGTTGTCCGTGTGCAATGAAGATAGTCATTAAAACCAAACCAAACCAATATTGTATGAAATTATCTTTACAGACTACATAACATAATTCATACGTGACATTTCTTTAGAAAACAACGTAGTCCTGAAGGAATTCTCTTCTAGCGAAAAGTAGGCTGTCTTGTTTTTCCTGTAATGAGTAAAATTGTACTTTCTTTATATGCGATGTATCATTCTTTACTTTCATTGTATCTGTCTGCTTAAAGTTGGTAATAAGAAACAGTTATCGGATACGTTTTGTGGAGTCTTTTTGCATAGCAGATCAAATCTCTCTGTAATTCTTCTTCTACTTCCTCGTTCGTCCTGAAAAGGACGGTGGTTGCGTTGTGTCTGTTAACGCCGGAGCTGAGATATCTGCACCTTTCGGTCGACACATCCGACTTCAGCACGGCAGTTTTTTGGGACCGGGTTTGCCTTCCCTCTGCGATCCCTACTCTCTCAGCCAGACTGCAGTGATGCAGACTGTTTCCAGGACCACCACGTGGAGGTGGAGTAGGGTCTTAGTCAGCTCTGGTTCGCTGACTCTGATGCAAGCAGTCAAGCAATGGGTCGCTGACTGCATTCTCTATTGCTGCATCTTTGGGTCCCTCTCTGTAATTAATACCAAAGTAACTTACAATTTTAGGGGGAATAAAGGAAAACAAAGAAACCGTCATGACGGACAGAATTCGACAAGTTCTTTATTTCTTGCAAAGAAATAAACGCTGTGAGGCTCTGATGACGAAGCTGATAATTCATCTTTTATACTCTTAAAACAATGCATGGGGGCATATCTGGAGTCATCCTTAAATGACCACCAGCTATACACAATGTTACAATATACGTTCGTGGAAATGAACCTATGTCTGTGATGCTAATTACATCCTCATTGACTCATGAAATCATCCACACACTTCCAGAGATTCCCACTGTGGTGAAACTTGTTGAAAATCCAGCATTGCACACTAAGCTTGGAGAAGTCACTTGAGCCCAAGGCGTAATTCTTTGGCTTTGACTTGGTTGACTGCATGCAGAGGGATCCCACTATGCACCCAGTGGTAAGCAGGGGAAGCTGAGAGGTGGCTTTATGCGGCACGTGACAATTCCTTGGGAGAGCCCAGAACCAGAGTACAGTATTTTAGTTCTCCATAGTTGGAGAGCCCCCTTGGATGGCGGGGAATGCACAGCATGCAACGCAGTTCTTACCCTAGCTTGGGACCAGATGTGACGATCCTTTGAATGCAAGCCAAGCTGGAGAAACTGGAGCTCGTGACTTCAGCGTAACATTTTTCGGAATGGCAGAAAAGCCAAGATCTACAGTGTAGATAATACCAAGGAGTCTTTAACTTGGTATTGAGTGCAAAAAAGCGAGAAGCTCAGCAACCATAGTTAAACAACAACATCAATACTCTTAAACAAAGAAGAACACTATTTTTTATATTCTGAAGCTAAAGGAAAAATAACTGTAAATGTTATACCCTGAAGATGACAGAAACATTTTGTCTTTTATACCCTGAAGACGATGAAGGAGAAATTGTTTCTTTTATACCTAAATACGATGTAGGAGAAACTTTATCGTTTGTACTCATTGGATTTCTTTTGCTTAATCTCAACTGTCTCCATCACCGTAAGCACACATACAGAACCTTGAACTTCCTGTGAATATTTTTATTGTTATTTATGCTTAATAATGGCTAGGTCGAAATTCGCCTTTCGTTTTCTGCTGACGCACGTACTTTCTCCTACGCCATCGTATACTGTTCGATATTAAAGTTTAATAACACACATCTAGATAATCGTTGCAAACTCTGGCATTTTTCTTGTCTGACCTGTCTGCTCGGTTGCTCCAGATCCCGGATTTCTCGAAAGACCACGAAAGACACACTTGATGTCTCGTGCGTGCATTATTGGAGTGTCAATAAATACAAGATTACTGCGCCAGCCTGGAGAATACCATTTGTTTTTAAACGTTCTTCTAGATCTGCAGAAGAAGGTAGGCATATAGATATCAAGTTAAGGGTGTATGTTCATCTGACTAGAGCATTTCTTTAGGACGATTCTGGATTTTCGGATTTGTGTTTATTGACCATATGATATTGTAAGTACTTCGTACATCAATGTTATTAACATTTTCCTTTATTTTCCTTTTTGAGCGATGAGCCGCCATCGAATCTGGCCTTCCTTGCAGAAAACCTTCATTAATACATCCATGTGTTCTTGTAGCTATTTATTTTACCTGACTCACCGCGAGCTAACTCTCAGTGACTGTGGATCAAAGATTTTACATGACTCACCAAGAGATAACACTCAGTGAAGGTGGATCAAAGATTTTACATGACTCACCAAGAGATAAGACTCAGTGAAGGTGGATCAAAGATTTTATCTGACTCACCACGAGCTAACTCTCAGTGACTGTGGATCAAAGATTTTACATGACTCACCAAGAGATAACACTCAGTGATGGTGGATCAAAGATTTTACATGACTCACCAAGAGATAACACTCAGTGATGGTGGATCAAAGATTTTACATGACTCACCAAGAGATAACACTCAGTGATGGTGGATCAAAGATTTTACATGACGAGGTTGTCAGCCCCACGCACAACCTCATGTTAGTCGGCTCTTACGACATGCCAGAAGGAACAGTAATCCTATTCTTGTTTGCCGTCTCGGGAGCTCCACGTGACACGTGCATACATGTACTTTCATTTCTTATTAAAGTCTTATCCCATCTACTGCTCTGAAGTAATGCTTAATGTCGCGTAAATTTAATATCACACGTTTGTGAACTTCAATGATATTTTGTCATAATCCACATGCATCAAGCCGCTTTCCTTGCTGTACTGGCGAAAACACTTCACAAAATTAGATTTTTCTAGATGTTTCATTTTAATTTGCTTACATAAATTGGTCTTACTCTCTTGCTTCTAAAACGATAATTTTGTCTCTAGTTTTGCGACCTGCTTTAACCGCCCTATATTTTGCATTACTCAATAGATTGTGTTCCTCCATTATGAATCCACAGCTAGCAGTTAGTTTTATTGTAATAATTACTACAAGATTCCCTACTACATTGCTGTGTAGGATTGCATTTCATTGCTTCGAGCGATTTTATTCTTGAACTAGCTTATAACCCGTCAAGACATGACAGTAAAGAATTATTGTGAGCGATATGTGTATTCATCTCCTAGGAATACCACGAGTTCGCCTGCATTCAGTTTCTTCCATTCCAGGTACTTCCACTTTTAACCTTCCACCTAGCAAGTAAGGCCGTGAACACACACACAGACACACACACACACATACAACCACTACTTGGAAAGTGTAATTAACAAACCACACTTATAATAACTGAAATCATGACACGAGCTGTGAAAGAACTAGGCATTTTAACCTTAGTTATGTTAATGATTGCCTCCCTTAGTCAGCGATGATTCGTTGTAGACATTCCAAGAACTTTATTAGGTAAGATAGTTCAAGGAAATTGTGGTCATAATAAATAATTATCCATCATCATCATTTTCCTCTGCGCTCCATACAGAGCATAGAGCCACCACTGTAAAACTGGTCCCATTTGCAAGAAGCCCGCTGTATGCAATCCCATTAGCAATCCCCTCACAAGAAGCCTGCTCTATGCAATCCCATCACAAGAAGCCTGCTGTATGCAATCCCATCAAAAGAAGCCTGCTGTATGCAATCCCATCACAAGAAGCCTGCTGTATGCAATCCCATCACAAGAAGCCTGCTCTAAGCAATCCCCTCAAAAGAAGCCTGCTCTAAGCAATCCCATCACAAGAAGCCTGCTCTAAGCAATCCCCTCACAAGAAGCCTGCTCTATGCAATCCCATCACAAGAAGCCTGCTCTAAGCAATCCCATCACAAGAAGCCTGCTCTAAGCAATCTCCTCACAAGAAGCCTGCTCTAAGCAATCCCCTCACAAGAAGCCTGCTCTATGCAATCCCATCACAAGAAGCCTGCTCTATGCAATCCCATCACAAGAAGCCTGCTCTATGCAATCCCATCACAAGAAGCCTGCTCTAAGCAATCCCATCACAAGAAGCCTGCTCTAAGCAATCCCCTCACAAGAAGCCTGTTCTAAGCAATTCCATCACAAGAAGCCTGCTCTATGCAATCATAATCTCTTGCAGCCGGTGTTTGTTTGGCAATTTCTTTGACATGATGAGATTGCCAGCTCTATACACAGTCTCATATTAGTCGCCTTGTGCGCCATGTCCTGAGGATGCAACAATCCTATTTTTGTGTATCTCTTCAGAGCTGTACGGGGCTAACAAAATAATTACTTTAAGCGTAAAGACTGTCTGTAGCTAAGAACTACATCAAGTTAAGTCGTGTTTGTTAAAGAATACTTCATCTAGTAAATGTTTACTGGTAGAAGAGGAACGTGTATGCCCTTTTAAGTCCTCTAGCAAATAAATTATTGAGTAACAAGGCAACTCGCGGCTGCGATGTAATCGTGATTTCCGATCTTCCGCCTGCTGGAAGCATAATATCTTGTCTTGAGACTGCTTGTGTTATAAAACCCGTTAAATGATGGTAACTTGATTGTTCTTGACGAGTCTTGCCTTCTATCTCCCACGGTATCTGAGAAGAATCTGTTGAGGCAAGCCATGAAACAACCGATGTACTTGGATAAGTTCATCTAGAAATAGATCTGAGAAGGCACTCGCAGAACTGATTACACTAAGGTTACCTGAGATATGGCTGAGTCAAATACACCTGGTGATAGATTCTGGAGATTTTCTGTCTTTCTTCCTGTGTCTCCCATGTTAAGCGTGAGTTTCACTTCTTATGTGTTGAACTAGTTAGTATTATTGTCATCATTCGTTCTCATATCCCTTTTCTATATGCTGTATTTATTTTCCGTTTCCAAAGATACAACTTCTCTTTTTGGAGAAAATAAAATTAATCTATCTTTTCAGATTTATGTGTTTGTCAGATGTCTGTCTGTCTATGTAAAGATCTGTGTATATATTTTTGCATTTCTACTATATGTGGTAAAGTGGGATGTTATAAGTATTTATAGGGGACTTAGTGTACTGACTGAGATCAGCTGTGAAGGTATCTATATCTAATAAGAGTAGTGTATTATAGATAACCTTACTTGCTACCACATATTTTTACCTCAGTCAGAATTATTCTGGAATATTGTGATGACTACGTTATATGTCTGGGGTATGTATATGATGAAGTGTAAGTCACAGCAACAACACTTGACAACACTGTGACACTCACATACATATAACACTCTATGAGAATATCTTAAATGAGTCACTGATAACTTTTCAAATATCAATATGTATTCAGTGCTGTCATTACTGTATATGTGTCCTGATTCAAATACAAAGTGAACCAGGAATCACAATCAATTTTAATTACAAGTTATATGTACAGAATTTATCAATATGAATCTTGTAGTGACATATTTTATTAATATTATCCTATGTGTGTCAGTTGTGTAGTAGTAATATGAGGAATACTGGTTTTGTTTTGTTTTTTTCAAGCTCTGTTGGTATTTGTCATCATGACTTCAATAGTTTGTTTCTGTTGGAACTAGTATTAGAGATGTTCTCAGTTCCTGGCATTAAAACAATTAATTTCCCCTCTTAATTTGATTTTACAATGTCAGTTTAAGCTGGGGGTACATAGTGTTAAGCTCAGCTGGCCACATCAGCTTATCTTTCGTGATGGTGGCAGGAAAAGACTCCTCTGATCGATTGCTCCCCTGTGCTCTGGAGACACCTCACTGTTAGCTAAATGGACCAAGGAGTATGCTGTCCGACTCTGGATTCAGCAAAGCTCTGACCAAGGGCTGCTCAATAACTTTAAGACCACGGTCCCTGAAACAAGAAGGTTGTACCTCCTACTTCAGAACTAATTTATACTCTAGCTCTACACTGAGCACAATACATAACAAACCTGAGTTCAGAGCGTTAGGCCAACTGTTAGCTTCATCTGAATTACTTTACACCAGTATATTCCTCCTTAATTGTCACTACGCCTCTGCAATTCCAGCATTATTTCTTTCTAGTCAATAATCTAGATGTCAGTGTACTGCTTGGCAATTCCATGTAGTTTTACTTTCCACCGACACCTTCTGTTCAGGCTGGAGCACTATAGGCTTTACCTCATGTTCGCTACTGAACCACACATATATACAGACATAAGTATCAATTTACATTCAATTTTCATTTAAAAAGATATCAAATATTTCAAACCTACCACAATTCATGGAAATAATACACAGTGACGTTGAATGGCAATTAATATAGCACAACTCCGATCTGCCGATGTCCCAGGCTTTATTTTAGGAAAAAATATACACTGGTGCTCAACGCACTGTTTCTTAGTAGGTTTATTACAAGATGTGGCCCTGAACAGACGCCCTGAATTGAGTATATTCGCAGCTCTAACCAATCAGGCCATGTTTACCCAATCGTTTGAAAAAAAGTACTTCTACTCCCGTTTCCCCTGACAACGAAAGATAGTATTTATAGTCCGACTAATCGTGTTTAGCCTTACATTTGTTGCGCTCCAATCAAATAGGAGTTAACATGGAGACTCATTTCCCGTACAATGGTGGCCTAAAATTCTGCCACTGAGCGATTCTGATTGTGGTGTTGTCTGACACCCTCACTATTTTATTTTCGCTATAATTTGGTAATTCCTAGACTATTTGCGTAACGTTTAACATATTATTTGTCAGCAAGTCCTAAGGAACCCAAATATACAAATTTAAAAGAGCTAAGTGGCTGCGTTCAAAATATGCAATTTCTTCTACCTCCTGTTTACTTCGAAGATGTGCTGTCTGGGTACTGTCATGTTTTCAAACGTAAACCAGTATAATGTCATAATTCCCAATAAGCGTTTCTCAGGATTTTAAAACCTAACTCTGGTATGGGTAGTGTTTTTATCACTGTCGATTTGAAAAAAAGCTAGTGCTTGTGGCCTTACACGCGTGATGGTAGTAATTGTGTATCGCGCGACTCGTGTTAGTATTGCCTGTGCCTGCTTGCTGCCTCTCCCTTCTTTCTATCTTTAGTCCATCTGTCTTTTGTTTTTGGTAACATAGTGTAGAAAAAGACATGAATGGAATTTTAATTCTAGGTCAACTTGCGTATTTCAAGGTTTTTCTTAGAAATGGAGTACACTTTTTAGTGTGTTTGGGAAACGCGTGTATACTGCAGGGGGCTTTACTATCAACGTGAAACGTTACAATTTGCAGACGCAGGAGAACACAAGGGGGATTTCGAGTACAGTCATTGTGACAGCACTGTTCTTTACCATTCTTCTTTCCTTTTATTAAATTTATTTGTTAGACCTTATATTGTTCTTTTAATTTATATATGTGGATGTAGAATTTCACGACAAATCCTCCCCTCTTAAAACAGACGTTATATGTCAGTCTATAATTCTATATACACATAGAGAAATTTCTTATTATTCCTGGGGTTTTGGGTGATTCTCATCACACGGATGGCGGCTTAAAAAATCCGCTCCCAAATTTGTTTTTCCACTTATATACTCTATGCTGAACTCAAATGGCTGCATCAATAAAGACCAACGGGGTAATCTAGAATTCTCATGTCTAGCCTGTGCTAGAAACGATAAAGGTTTGTGATCCGTTTGCAACTTAAATGCCTTCCCATACAGATAAATATTGAATTTCTTTATCGCCCATATTACTGCAAGACATTCTTTTTCGCTAGTTGAGTAATTGGTTTCAGCTTTATTCAACTTTCTGCTAGCATATGCCACTGGGCTTAATTCCCCATCCAATGCATCTGATTTCTGTAGTAGAGTTGCACCTAACCCAATATTACTGGCATCCGTCCTTACTTTGAATTCTTGACTTAAGTCAGGTAATTTCAAAATAGGTTTGCTTGTGAGCTTTTCCTTCAATTCTTGGTAAGCCATTTCACATTGTGGTGTCCATGTAATTCGATCTGGGTTTCCTTTACGTGTCAAATCAGTTAGCGGTGCACATATGGAATTAAAGTTTTTGATATACTTCTGGTAGAAACCACATAATGAGACAAAGGATCTCACGTCCTTCTTGGTTTGTGGTCTCGGGGCTTTCTTTAGTTTCTGTAAATTCTTTGGGTCAGGGGTCATGTTTCCCTGATAAACTGTGTGCCCCAAGAATTCCAATTCTTTACATCCCACGCAACATTTGGTTGGTCGGGCTGTTAAATTCGCTTCCCTAAGTCGATTAAACAGCATGTTCAGAGAGTCAATGTGTTCCTCAAATGTTTCTGTTGCTATAAGGATATCATCCATAAAATTTGTGATGCATGGGTTATTCAGAGGGTCCAATAATTTTCTCATCATTCTAGAGAAGACACTAGGCGCATTCTTCAATCCAAATGGCAATCTATTAAACTCATAGTGTCCTTCTGAGGTACTAAAAGCTAGGTATGGTCTAACCTCAGGCTTTACTGGAATCTGATAGTATCTTTTACTCAGATCCACTTTTGAGAAATATTTAGCTTTATTTAGCTTGGCAAACAACTGATTTGTATCCGGCAATGGATCCACCTGTCCTTCTGTAATAGCATTCAGTCTCCTGTAATCTATACAGAGTCTATGTTCTCCAGAGGGCTTCCTTAAGAGTACAACACCGGAACTATACGAGGATTCACGGTGTGAAATAATTCCTTCCTTCAACAAATAGTCAATCTCTTCCTTCAAAGTTTTCTCCTTAGGAAACGGAATCGAATATGGTTTCATACAGACAGGTGTGGGGTCTATCAGTTTCATATCATATTCTAATAGGTTTGTATGCCCAGGTCGGTCTGTTAACACCTCTGTATGAGTATCTAGAACCTGTTGTACTCTCTCTTTCTGAGTTTTCGTTAAATGTGTACTGATTTTCACCTGTGCCGCTGTCTCACAGGGGTGTAATGGATATTCAAATGATGAAAGTGGTTCCTTTTTCATCTCCATGGCAATGGACAAGGTCAACAAGTGTGTCTCTTCCTGATGTTCTCTTTCCAAATATTTCTTCAGGAGATTCACATGAGAGATTTTTTCTTTCCCCTTCTTATCTATCTTATAATTTGTTCTAGACACCTTCTCTAGAACTGTATATGGACCCTGCCATCCAATTTGTAACTTATTCTGACTACCAGGTAGAAGAAGCAGTACCTTCTCTCCCACAGCCAAATTTCTGTCTTTCGCCTTCCTGTTATAATAGGCAGCATGTTTCTTCCTGGCTTGTTTCAAATTTTCATTGGCAAGTTTCCAGCCAGTTTTTAAACGAGTGGTCAGCTCATTCACATATTGGTATGAAGATGTAATATTTTCCTCTGCCTTTTCATCCGTCCACGTTCTTAACAGCGTTACATATGGACCTTTAATTTTGTGGACCTATTTGTCCATGCACCGGTATGGTCTCTTCCACTTGAAGCGCTATAGTGATGATTTTTCTTCCCAGAATTATCATTCACAAAACGACCGCTACCAATTTTCCTCTTGGGGCTGTCTCCCCACTTAAAATTCTTGATGAGAGATGTCCTCTCTACATCCTCTTCCTCCAGTTTGTTTAAGTCCGATTGAGGGATTTTCGGCTTATCCTGGGGTAAGACATCTTTTTGCACTCTCCGCATAGTGGCCATTGTAAAACAGTTAAGTGAAGCTTGTCCGTGAAAAGGGGCTTCCCATTCCCTTTGGTCCACTTTATCAAATTTATTTTTCTTCGTATTTTCAGGCCTAGTTTTACCCCTTGGCGTGTCCAGGTCCTGATCCATGTTCCCACTTGTGGGTGTTCCCTCATGTGCTATGCTACACCTTTCTACAAAATTCTCAATGTCCCATCTTGCCTTGGGCCAATAATAATTGTGAGCCACCTTTTGTATGATGGTACCTATTTTCTCATGGTCCCCATCTGGTTTCACATGTAGGCTCCTTATTAAGTCTGTCCTATATCTTTTAGGAAGTACCAGCTGTCCCTGACCTTTGGATCTAGCTCCAGTCTTCCTATACATCAACTTGTTTTTCATGTAAAAATCTCCCTTGCCTGGAGTTGTATGACAAGTTGACAATTTCCTGAAACAAGGCTTGAGTGTTTTATCCCCAGCCTGTGCCTTCCTCATCTCTTCTGGAGTGGTATCCAACATAATATCCTCCTCCTTTCTTGAGGTCGACCTGACCTGAAGGGTGGCCATATACACAGGTTTCCTTCTGCAACGGTCAGTGTCATGATTGTCCATCTGACAATTTTTACACCACCTTTTCCCTTGGTTGAAAGATTTTCTTTCATCATATTTCCTTTCATCGAATTGTGGGGTTTTATTTTTATTTTCATACCGTGGCCTATCAAATTGGTGCTTACCTTTGTTTTGATCCCTAGGATCAAATTTATTAAAGTTCTGTGGTGTCCTAAAATTATCCACCTGTTTCTTTTTATTACCTGTTACCTCTGCTTGAGCTGCTTGATACCTTTCAGCAACATTTAGCAACTCACCCAGCCTCTCTGCACCTTGTTCCATGAGAAACTTTCTCAGGTCTGGAGCCATGGACTCTCTTAATTGCTCTATAAGGACCATTTCCTTAAGATCTGGGTTTTCCCCAGAGAAGTCCATTTCTCCAAGTATGTCTCTATTCGTGCAGAGAACTGGTGATAGGTTTCACCTGACAGTAGTTTAGCATTCCTAAATTTTTTTCTATAAAATTCTGCGTTCTTTTCATATCTTAACAAAAGAGCCTGCTTTAGCATGTCATAATTTTCCTGATCACTTCTGCTCATTTTAGCAAAAACTTCATAAGCTGCCCCACGAAGTCCCTGAGATAACTTTAAGCTCCACCTTTCTCTCTCTAACCCATACGTGGTAGCTAATAGTTCGTACCTATTTAGATAGCTCTCAATATCATCGTCTTTCTCAACGAAATGATCTAAATGAAAATTCATAGCTGAGGTTGAGGCTCCTTGGCTAGCAGTGGCATCAGAGGTAAAGGGACTGGCACCATTTTCAGGAGCATGGCCTTGAAACTCCAACTCCCTTAGTCGTAACTCATGTTCCCTTTGTAATCTCTTCTCCTCCTTTTCTGCTTCCCTCTCTGCAGTCAATCTTCTTTCTTCTGCTTCCCTTTCTGCAGCTAATCTTCTTTCTTCTGCTTCCCTTTCTGCAGCTAATTTCTTCTCTTCCCTTTCTGCAGCTAATTTCTTCTCTTCCCTTTCTGCAGCCTGTCTTCTTTCCTCGGCTTCCAATGCTTTAGCCTCTTTGTCAGCCTCAATCTGCAACCTCTTAGCCTCAGCCTCAATCTGCAACCTCTTAATCTCTTTTTCAGCCTCTATTCTCTTATCTTCGGCCAATCTTTTAGATTCTAATTTTCTTTCGGCCTCTTTTTCTAATCTTCTTTCTTCCCGTTCAATATATTTGTCACATTCAGCAGTGACATAAGCAATCATAATTTGCCCGTCCATGCCTAACTCTTTCGCAGTCTGTACAGCAGCAGATCGAAATTTTGCCAGGTCGGCCATTGTCTAACAGATAAATGTCTAAAATATTTAACTAAACAATTTTATCTATGACTAATTAACTCAGGACAACACAGGCACTGTGAGCTCAACCTTATTTATTTTCACCCAAGGATACCTTTTAATTCTTATATTCCCTGAAGTGAATTACCCCCAATATTTTTACTAGGGAAAGATTCAAAATCCCGGACGAGCCCCCAATATATGTGGTAAAGTGGGATGTTATAAATATTTATAGGGGACTTAGTGTACTGACTGAGATCAGCTGTGAAGGTATCTATATCTAATAAGAGTAGTGTATTATAGATAACCTTACTTGCTACCACATATTTTTACCTCAGTCAGAATTATTCTGGAATATTGTGATGACTACGTTATATGTCTAGGGTATGTATATGATGAAGTGTAAGTCACAACAACAACAGACAGATAAACAATTTAATTTATTCCACCACACTTGACAACACTGTGACACTCACATACATATAACACTCTATGAGAATATCTTAAATGAGTCACTGATAACTTTTCAAATATCAATATGTATTCAGTGCTGTCATTAATGTATATGTGTCCTGATTCAAATACAAAGTGAACCAGGAATCACAATCAATTTTAATTACAAGTTATATGTACAGAATTTATCAATATGAATCTTGTAGTGACATATTTTATTAATATTATCCTATGTGTGTCAGTTGTGTAGTAGTAATATGAGGAATACTGGTTTTGTTTTGTTTTTTTCAAGCTCTGTTGGTATTTGTCATCATGACTTCAATAGTTTGTTTCTGTTGGAACTAGTATTAGAGATGTTCTCAGTTCCTGGCATTAAAACAATTAATTTCCCCTCTTAATTTAATTTTACAATGTCAGTTTAAGCTGGGGGTACATAGTGTTGAGCTCAGCTGGCCACATCAGCTTATCTTTCGTGATGGTGGCAGGAAAAGACTCCTCTGATCGATTGCTCCCCTGTGCTCTGGAGACACCTCACTGTTAGCTAAATGGACCAAGGAGTATGCTGTCCGACTCTGGATTCAGCAAAGCTCTGACCAAGGGCTGCTCAATAACTTTAAGACCACGGTCCCTGAAACAAGAAGGTTGTACCTCCTACTTCAGAACTAATTTATACTCTAGCTCTACACTGAGCACAATACATAACAAACCTGAGTTCAGAGCATTAGGCCAACTGTCAGCTTCATCTGAATTACTTTACACCAGTATATTCCTCCTTAATTGTCACTACGCCTCTGCAATTCCAGCATTATTTCTTTCTAGTCAATAATCTAGATGTCAGTGTACTGCTTGGCAATTCCATGTAGTTTTACTTTCCACCGACACCTTCTGTTCAGGCTGGAGCACTATAGGCTTTACCTCATGTTCGCTACTGAACCACACATATATACAGACATAAGTATCAATTTACATTCAATTTTCATTTAAAAAGATATCAAATATTTCAAACCTACCACAATTCATGGAAATAATACACAGTGACGTTGAATGGCAATTAATATAGCACAACTCCGATCTGCCGATGTCCCAGGCTTTATTTTAGGAAAAAATATACACTGGTGCTCAACGCACTGTTTCTTAGTAGGTTTATTACAAGATGTGGCCCTGAACAGACGCCCTGAATTGAGTATATTCGCAGCTCTAACCAATCAGGCCATGTTTACCCAATCGTTTGAAAAAAAGTACTTCTACTCCCGTTTCCCCTGACAACGAAAGATAGTATTTATAGTCCGACTAATCGTGTTTAGCCTTACATTTGTTGCGCTCCAATCAAATAGGAGTTAACATGGAGACTCATTTCCCGTACAATGGTGGCCTAAAATTCTGCCACTGAGCGATTCTGATTGTGGTGTTGTCTGACACCCTCACTATTTTATTTTCGCTATAATTTGGTAATTCCTAGACTATTTGCGTAACGTTTAACATATTATTTGTCAGCAAGTCCTAAGGAACCCAAATATACAAATTTAAAAGAGCTAAGTGGCTGCGTTCAAAATATGCAATTTCTTCTACCTCCTGTTTACTTCGAAGATGTGCTGTCTGGGTACTGTCATGTTTTCAAACGTAAACCAGTATAATGTCATAATTCCCAATAAGCGTTTCTCAGGATTTTAAAACCTAACTCTGGTATGGGTAGTGTTTTTATCACTGTCGATTTGAAAAAAAGCTAGTGCTTGTGGCCTTACACGCGTGATGGTAGTAATTGTGTATCGCGCGACTCGTGTTAGTATTGCCTGTGCCTGCTTTCTGCCTCTCCCTTCTTTCTATCTTTAGTCCATCTGTCTTTTGTTTTTGGTAACATAGTGTAGAAAAAGACATGAATGGAATTTTAATTCTAGGTCAACTTGCGTATTTCAAGGTTTTTCTTAGAAATGGAGTACACTTTTTAGTGTGTTTGGGAAACGCGTGTATACTGCAGGGGGCTTTACTATCAACGTGAAACGTTACAATTTGCAGACGCAGGAGAACACAAGGGGGATTTCGAGTACAGTCATTGTGACAGCACTGTTCTTTACCATTCTTCTTTCCTTTTATTAAATTTATTTGTTAGACCTTATATTGTCCTTTTAATTTATATATGTGGATGTAGAATTTCACGACACTATATACATCGTTTTCTTTTTCTTCTGTCTTCAATGAATTTTCATTTAGTTTATTTAGTTCGTACTGGTACAAACCTCACTTTCTCTCTTTCACAAGAAAAAAGTGTCACTACATTTATTCTCGTCCTTTACTATCTTCATCCCTTTCCATTGGTTGTTTAGTTTATGTTCTAAATTGTGTGATAAGTTCGGTGTCTTAAGATACTTTTCATATGTCACTTGTATATACATCATATAAAGATATAAAAGCAATAATAAAATAGGTTAAAAAAATAGCTTGCAGGACACCCAGAGTCAGATATACCAAAAGCAGATTTTTCCTACCCAAGAAGAGATCAGGTGATAGTTTTCAGGCTGAGAACCGACACTACAGACTCAAATACTTTCTATTCAACAACTTAAAGTTCGGGCAGACAGATACGTGCCCCTGTTTTGAAGACAAGCAAACTTTAGACCATGTCCTCTAAGAATATCAAATCTATGAGAAGACCTGATAGACAAATTGGCGTTTAACTTCAATTTGACGGAAAAGCAGTATTAATATGAGAGAAGCATGAGACAGACCTTCAATGATGTAGCGGAAGGTTTTATATGTGTGAGATGATAGTGCTAGAGTAGAAATAGTATTCTCTCCAGAATGTGTGAGGTCCCAGTGACAGAGAAGTACACTGGTATCACTCGATAGTCACGGCTGTGAAAGTATCTGGACTGAAAATATTCAGAGAACAGTCAGACCTTACTGCGCCACCTCCGCTATGTGACCACCTGTGATATAATAAAAATTCAACCAAACTCAGTATCAACTATATTGAATGAATAAAGCTGGTGAATACAATTTATATCCTCTTTATTTACATCTATCTAATTGTGGTGATTGTGTGTGACTGGTGATACAAAAGTTATATTTATACAAAAAAACCAAATTGGCGAAAACCCTTACAGTTTTTACAAGTTAAACTAAAATGTCATTTCTTTAGACTCTTCCAATTAGTTGGGTAATAGACTTCTTCACTGTCTTATTCACTTTATAACTTTCACTAGTTTATCACGCAAATTGTCATCACAAAACTCTGCTTGACAGTTATCACTTCTTGGTTGCACGATTGTCACAAATATCACTCATCTGTTAGGTTAATCAGTGTTCATATGAGATGTACAGCTTCAGTAGGTCTTGCTTCTACCAATCCAGACACTGCCGGGGCGATTCGCATTGATCATCGAGCAATTCTTGATCATTGACCTCTGACTTTTGGTTGACAAGTATGAACCTGCAGATAATTGTAGGATATGTGGCTATTTGTGGATAACAATTACCACATTCCTATTGTAGGTGAGATGAATTTGTTTTCAGATGTATGCGTGAAAATGCATGATTATGGATCAGTGACAAGACAGGTGTCTACTGTGGAACATTTTATAAAATCAAATAATACAAAATAATATGTACACACATATATGGTATGAGGTTATAGTATCCCCCTGCCTGACACGTTAGCTCTGTAAAGTGCAGTAACTTGATGACAGAATGAATAAGCCCTGATAATGATTGTGCTAGCCCTGATACGGACTCAGTCATGGTGGTTATATTTCGGGTTCCAATCTTCAACAATCATATCAAGTAATAAATTAATATACATGATACTTTCATAACATATAGATTAAACAAATCCTGAAATAAAGTTGTAATTACTGTATTATTTTACATAGTAACTTTACATACCCTCGCAGGATCTAATTAAGATCAGTAAAGACTGGCTTTAGTGGAGTAACAGAACTGCCTGGCTGCAAATAACAAGATATTGGCCGTGACACGTTTCTCTCTCTCCAGCCGTTGTCCTTCTGTCTTGCCTCGCTGTACAAGTGAATTTGAAATCATTTACGTCCGCCCTTATATATGCAGCTACCGGACGTACAGGAAACAAGGCTCGCAACTCCAGCAAACTTCCCAAAAAAAGTTGTAACTTCGGGGGGTTTGTGCTAGAGGTGTTTCAAACCTTGGTCTCGTGCATTTCACCTTTCCCAGTTCAAGCCTTTGGAGTTATATATTTCCGTTCTCCATGAGTTGACCTTTATATCCATATGTTGTTTTCCTATATCTGTCGTGTTAACGATTTTATATTGAATTATAAATAGGAAAAACACAGGATTTCTCAATGCACGGACACTATTCTTGCGAAATTCTTCACAACTACTTACTCCCTTCTGATTTCCTTGTACCTATACATAAATGAAGATATTCCCGTCAAAAGGAGACCATTCTCATCCTTGTCTGTCATTCCGTTCTCCTTCCCGATGTCTAATTCTAACCATGATTTCGGACGATTTATTCTTCCTTATACACTCGCCGAAGTCATTCTATCTGACCGTGGGAAACCCCTTCTCTGATTGGCTGCCCTAGATACACACAGGAAAATACCCCTGCATTCCTTTGTTCAGGTCAGCACACTGGTGTCCCACTTTTCGGTCTTCAAACATTTAACTAGGCAATGCGTAACATGCGACAGAGCCTCCCTCTCTTTTAAGCTGTAGATTTCTACAGCTAACAACTGTAAGCTTTGCCGTAGTTAATGTTCTTCTTACTCTCGTTCTATCTCAGTTGGGTGTCGAGTAAGAAAATCTGCTCCTACATTTTGTTTTCATGGATATAGATTTATCCTTCGCTATCTCTCTTTTCCCAGTTCGGCTTTTCATCCAGGCCCTTACCGCTGGTGAAATGGGGTCGGTAGGTTTCCCTTGAAGTTTACCGCCCTCTTTTCGTTGATAGTTGGTTGCGGTTTTCCCTCGCAAATTCGTAGGTGTTTGATTTTGGCTACGTGATTTGTTCTTTTCTTCCAGTGCATGGGTTTCAGACTGAAATTCAACCTGTGTGGGATGTTTCTTTTCCCCTCCAGTGCAAATCTCGGGAGTACCCATGATGGCTGGTTTGCTTGTAGACTTTTGAAGACTCTTCCGCCGACTTTCTGAATCTACATGAGTGCACTCTGGACAGGAATTTACATACCAATTGATGTCTTCCGTAATACCTGGCCAGTAGTACTGGGTGGCTATTCTTTGTTTTGTGGCACCATTACCCAGGTGTTCACTCAAAGTTATGTGCCCCCAGCCTATAACCTTATTTCTATAGGTGGATGGTACAACAATTTGACCATGACTTTTCGTCCCTCTGCCAGCTTTCCTGTGCAAGAGTCCATGTTCCATATAGAAATTTCCTTTCCTTGGAGTGTTATGTGTTTTTGACAGTTTGCCAAAACAAGGCTTCAATGTGCTGTCAGCTACTTGAGCCCGTTTCATTTCAGTAGAATGAAATTTTAATTTGGTGTCCCTCTCTATGTTCCTGGAGTCAGACCTGGTCTGGATTTCTGCCATAACCATAGGTTTCACCGGGTTTCCCAAGAAAACATATCTACGCCCCAACATCAGGGGGTAAAAGGGATCATCTAACACTGCTGCATTTATCTCCCCTTCCACATAGCGACAACTGACATGAATCTTTGCTATGGGTAAAGTGAGGGGTAATGCTCCTTTTAGTGGCCCTTGAATATCTACTGTTTCTGTGGTGATTTGTTCAGGGCGCACCAGAGATGCACACACGACTGCGTCATAGGACAAACCTGTGTCATACATTCCTGTGACTTGTTTGCCATTCACAGTCACTATCTCCTGTGTAGGTGGGTGGGTGATGGAGGCTATTCTGACTCACTGTCAGTTCCTTCCTATCCGAAGTCCTCACCTGTAGACATGCAGAATGATGAAGAGGTTTTTTCCTTCCACAATTATCAGTGTTGTGGTTGTTCATTTTGCAGAACTTACACCATTTTTCTTCCCTTCGTGAGGGTTTATTGTTATATCCTGGAGGGTTCTTGTCTTTGTAGTTATATCTTTGGTTGTTCTTGGTTGTATTGTCCTTTTGTTCAAACTCGTTTTGGTTTTGTGGTGACTTGAAACTATCTCCCTGCTTCCTCTTATTTCCTTGAGTCAGGGGGTGAGCCAGTTTGTGACTTTCTGCATAGATGATTATTTCATCTAATCTCTCTCTTTTATGTTCTACCAGGAATGTCTTCGTCTCAGGAGACATGGACTCCAGGAGTTGTTCTATCAACATCATCTCCTTGATCCCTTCAAAATCCTGATTGAAGTTTCCTAACTGACACCACCTCAGCAAGTAACTTTCCAACCTTGCTGAAAACTGCTGATACGTTTCTCCTGTCTGGAGCTTAGCAGTTCTAAATCGCCTTCTATAAGCTTCTGCGTTTTGTTCGTAACGCACCAACAATGCTTGTTTCAAGGCTTCATAGTTTTCCTGATCTTCTTTTTGCATCTTCAAGTAGACATTATAAGATACTCCTCTCAATCCCTGTGACAACTTCAAATTCCACTTTTCTTTTTCTAGGCCATAAGTAGTGGCCAATCGTTCATATCTGTCAAGGTAATCCTCTATTCCCTCTTCTTTCTCCACAAATGGGTCCAAGTGGAAGTTCATAGCTCCATTGGAGGTGCTTTGGCTGGCGCTGGTATCCGAATGAGATGACCTACTACCATTAGTGGTAGCCGCTGCCTGTATTTCAAGCTCTTTTAATCTCAGTTCATGGTCTCTATCAGCTTGTAGCTTCCTTTCCTCAGCTGTTAATCTTCTTTCTTCAGCCTCCAATTTCTTGGCTTGAGCCTCAACTTCCAACAGCAGCCTCTTTTCTTCAGCTTCCATTCTTTTGGCTTCTCTCTCAGCTTCTAGTCTTTTGGCTTCTCTCTCAGCTTCTGCTTGCAGCTTCCTTTCCTCTCTATCCATATGTTTGTCCACTTCAGTTGTGACATACTGGACGAGAGCATCACCTGTCAAGCCCAGCTCTTTTCCCATCTGCATGATCGCAGTTCTGAACTTCACTAAGTCAGCCATTATATTAAGTTAAGTAGGGTATGAAAACTTACCTAAACTTACTTAAAATAATTATCAAATGGACAACACAATTAATCGTGCAACCTTGTGATAGTCAATATTTACTGAGTACTCTAAGGTACTGTTACTGAGAAAAAAAATCTTGTTCTAGAATTTACAAAAAAAAAATTTTTTTTTTTTTTTTTTTTTTTTTTTCTATTGGTGGCCCAAGATAGACTAAAGATAGATGTATTAGATAGAGGATGGCTCAGGATATACGAGAATATCCCGCGATCGAGCCCCCACTGTAGCGGAAGGTTTTATATGTGTGAGATGATAGTGCTAGAGTAGAAATAGTATTCTCTCCAGAATGTGTGAGGTCCCAGTGACAGAGAAGTACACTGGTATCACTCGATAGTCACGGCTGTGAAAGTATCTGGACTGAAAATATTCAGAGAACAGTCAGACCTTACTGCGCCACCTCCGCTATGTGACCACCTGTGATATAATAAAAATTCAACCAAACTCAGTATCAACTATATTGAATGAATAAAGCTGGTGAATACAATTTATATCCTCTTTATTTACATCTATCTAATTGTGGTGATTGTGTGTGACTGGTGATACAAAAGTTATATTTATACAAAAAACCAAATTGGCGAAAACCCTTACAGTTTTTACAAGTTAAACTAAAATGTCATTTCTTTAGACTCTTCCAATTAGTTGGGTAATAGACTTCTTCACTGTCTTATTCACTTTATAACTTTCACTAGTTTATCACGCAAATTGTCATCACAAAACTCTGCTTGACAGTTATCACTTCTTGGTTGCACGATTGTCACAAATATCACTCATCTGTTAGGTTAATCAGTGTTCATATGAGATGTACAGCTTCAGTAGGTCTTGCTTCTACCAATCCAGACACTGCCGGGGCGATTCGCATTGATCATCGAGCAATTCTTGATCATTGACCTCTGACTTTTGGTTGACAAGTATGAACCTGCAGATAATTGTAGGATATGTGGCTATTTGTGGATAACAATTACCACATTCCTATTGTAGGTGAGATGAATTTGTTTTCAGATGTATGCGTGAAAATGCATGATTATGGATCAGTGACAAGACAGGTGTCTACTGTGGAACATTTTATAAAATCAAATAATACAAAATAATATGTACACACATATATGGTATGAGGTTATAGTATCCCCCTGCCTGACACGTTAGCTCTGTAAAGTGCAGTAACTTGATGACAGAATGAATAAGCCCTGATAATGATTGTGCTAGCCCTGATACGGACTCAGTCATGGTGGTTATATTTCGGGTTCCAATCTTCAACAATCATATCAAGTAATAAATTAATATACATGATACTTTCATAACATATAGATTAAACAAATCCTGAAATAAAGTTGTAATTACTGTATTATTTTACATAGTAACTTTACATACCCTCGCAGGATCTAATTAAGATCAGTAAAGACTGGCTTTAGTGGAGTAACAGAACTGCCTGGCTGCAAATAACAAGATATTGGCCGTGACACGTTTCTCTCTCTCCAGCCGTTGTCCTTCTGTCTTGCCTCGCTGTACAAGTGAATTTGAAATCATTTACGTCCGCCCTTATATATGCAGCTACCGGACGTACAGGAAACAAGGCTCGCAACTCCAGCAAACTTCCCAAAAAAAGTTGTAACTTCGGGGGGTTTGTGCTAGAGGTGTTTCAAACCTTGGTCTCGTGCATTTCACCTTTCCCAGTTCAAGCCTTTGGAGTTATATATTTCCGTTCTCCATGAGTTGACCTTTATATCCATATGTTGTTTTCCTATATCTGTCGTGTTAACGATTTTATATTGAATTATAAATAGGAAAAACACAGGATTTCTCAATGCACGGACACTATTCTTGCGAAATTCTTCACAACTACTTACTCCCTTCTGATTTCCTTGTACCTATACATAAATGAAGATATTCCCGTCAAAATGAGACCATTCTCATCCTTGTCTGTCATTCCGTTCTCCTTCCCGATGTCTAATTCTAACCATGATTTCGGACGATTTATTCTTCCTTATACACTCGCCGAAGTCATTCTATCTGACCGTGGGAAACCCCTTCTCTGATTGGCTGCCCTAGATACACACAGGAAAATACCCCTGCATTCCTTTGTTCAGGTCAGCACACTGGTGTCCCACTTTTCGGTCTTCAAACATTTAACTAGGCAATGCGTAACATGCGACAAATGAGAACGAACTATGAAGATGAAATTGTAAGGAAAATTAGAGCAATCAGTTAGTTGGAATATTACCATGACAACAGAAGCTGTACAAGAATAGCAGTATGAAACATCATCATTTTCCTTTGCGCTCTTTACGGCGCACGGAGCCACCCATGCAGCTGGTCCACTTGCAGGATGGCTGCAGAAAGCATTCACAAGCTCTACCAGCAATTATTTATGTAGCAATTTTTGTTCATGATGAGGTTGCCAGTCACAAACACAACAACTTCATATTAATCGAAAGGTAAGACAAGCCAGAGAGAGTGCAGAAGTCCTGATGTTTCTTCGTCTCTTCAAGAGACTCACCGAAAACTACACAGGGCAGTAGGAAATAGAACAACTTTTTACTACAGGGCATCTGGCAAATGTGATTAATATGTCCATTGTTGCTGTCTTGGCCACGAGCAATGAGAATTCAGTTGTAGCTTTGCCAGGTCAGTTGCAGTTTTAGAACTCTCCTCAGTAGTATCTTTGATCTGTGTTAACCGTGTATGTACACAGTACCGGCTTTGTGAGATATCATCACATTCTCAGTCGCCTTACCAAGCAGTCTTTCTGTTACTTTGGTAAGGATGACACACAAATAAAATAATATAGAAACTTGGGCAGTTTACAGCCCTCCAGTGTTCTATTTCGTAAAATTTCCTGCTCAACGGGTTCGACAGAGAAAATGGAATTCTCTAAGAGTTTTAAGTAGAACATTGACTTCTCTACAAGTCTGACGCAGAATTGGGACTTCTCTACTAAACAACGGTATAAACATCTTCATTTTTTGTCTTCTGGTATATTGATGAATTTTGTGAGTTGGGTCATTCATATTACTTGTCTTCTGATACACTGACCAATTTTAGAAGTTGGGTCAGTCAAATGTCTTGTTGTGCGGTGTAATGATCAATCTTAGAAGTTGTCTCATTTATATGTCTCGTCTTGCGGTGTAATGATCAATCTTAGAAGTTGTCTCATTTATATGTCTCGTCTTGCGGTGTAATGATCAATCTTAGAAGTTGTCTCATTCATATTTCTTGTCTTATTGTACAATGTTACAATCTGGTGCATTCATAAGTCTTGCTTTGTGGTATATTGGTCCCTTTTAGAAATGAAAGCATTCATATTTCCTGTTTTCTAGTATACTGATCATTCTTAGAAGTTCAACTTTCTTGTTTTCTGGTTTATATTGATTACTTCTAGATTTTAGATCGTTCACCTTTCTAGTCTTTGTCTCGATCACGTTTGAATCTTGTTTATTTAGCTTGACTGAAGCATTCTTAACTTCGTATCACATTCAATATTCTTCAAAGAGAGCGGATTCCCTTTCACAAACCAAGCTGTCAATGAACTCTAAGTCAATGACATCTTCTACTCGTAATAGATTTTCTAATACTAAGATAGACACCGCTACATCAACCGACTGTCGTGACACATTACTTTCACCCTTACTTGCTAATTTGAGGATTTATTATAACAAAATCTATATCTTGTCTGCGTCAACTGAAGATAATGAGCGGAATGATAGAGGACGGGCAATAACAAATGAAAAGTAAGCAAGAAGAGTTCTGTAAAACAAAATATTTGTAAAAACGCTGGATTACCTGCGAACAAAAAGACTGCTGCATCAGGTAAAAACAAACAGGAAACAATCATTTAAGCTATTTATGGTAAATGTACAAAAAGGCTGGCTGGCTCTTCGGTGTTTATTTGTACTAAGATAGTAGCAAGGGGTGGATATACTGTAAAGGGTCAGTGCCCGAGGGTCTACGGCAGTAGGGAGCCCATTCTCCCCTAACCTCGATGCAGCTTAATCAACCAGATGCGTGGTTAGAAGTCAATGACCCTTTTTGCCCGGGTGCCTATTGCGCAAGGGCCAAGATCACCATCAGTCCGCCCGCCCCGGGATCGTAGTACAAACAAAATGTTTAAGAAAACTACTTTACAAGGGGAAAGTCCAAAACAAGAGCTAAAAACGGGGTTGTCTACAATGGAATCATGTTCCATTTTTGTGTCCTTGAGGCAGACGATATAGCAGATACGTTGGATCATTTGTTCTTGTAATTCGGTAAATGCGTTAGCTACACAGGAGCAGGATCATTAAGCAAAGGACTCCAGCTAGCATCGGCTACAACTTAAAATTCTCTTCATACCAAAAACTGGAATATTGAAACTTTCTCTCAAGACTAGCCTACGTAGGAGGAAGTATTAAAATGCTTACAAGTATCATTTTTATTCTTTGCTTCCTTCACGTCATCCACAAGGAGAACATTATCTTACGCTTTCATCTGAGACCCCGCTTCTGTTGCGTCTGTTTTTTTTTTTTTTTTTGGTTTTGGCTTTTTAAATTTGTTTATACACTTGTATACTACCAAACAGACACACTGCCACTACAGGAAGTGAGACGATGCATCCATAGACCATATGTTTTATACACATAACCCCCCCCCCCCCCACCCCCCCCCCCCCCCCCCCCCCCCTCCCCTCCCCCCCCACCCCCCCCCTCCCCCCCCCCCCCCCCCCCCCCCCCCCCCCCCCCTCCCCCCCCCGCCCCCCCCCGCCCCCCCCCCCCCCCCCCCCCCCCCCCGCCCCCCCCCCCCCCCCCCCCCCCCCCCCCCCCCCCCCCCCCCCCCCCCCCCCCCCACCCCCCCCCCCCGTTCTTCACAGAACTCGATACAAGGCAATAGTCGCCCTTAAATTATCCCTTTAATATCTGTTGTGTTTATTTATTTATTTTTGTGTACACACTTGCACCCAACTTCACAGATGCCCAGACATTACAACAAGTGGGACGATGAATGCATAGACCACAGCTTTATACAGACTTTATTTCCCGCCGCTCTTTTAAACAAATCGATAGTCACCTTTGAACTATCCCATTAACACCTGTTGTGTTTATTAGTTCTTCGTCTGTTTATTTGTTTTTGTTTACACACTGGCACACGAACTCACAGACATGCAGGCATTACAAGAAGTGGGGCGATGCTTCAATAGACCTAAGCTTTATCCAGACTCTTTCCCACTGGTCGTTTAAACAAATCGGTCACAGGCAATAGTCGCCGTTGAATTATCCCTTTAAAACCTGTTGTATCTATTTGTTTGTTTGTTTTTTTTAGTATATTTGTTTTGTTTATATACTGGCACACGACCTTACAGACACCCACACATTACGCGAAGTGGAATGATACATCCATAGATCTTAAGCTTTAGACATAATGTGTTTTCCACCATTCTTTTAACAGAAATCGATGCAAGACGATAGTCGCCTTTGAATTATCCCTTTAACACATCCAACTAAAAGCTTTCTGTTTTGTTTGGGTCTTGTACCAGAACTCGTCATTTGACGGCTTTGAGAAATGGCTGGCGACCTTTAAAATCGATATTCAAAAATGTACGCCAAGCACATGTTACCATCTGTTTCCGGCCCTGGCGTTTCTGCGCTTCTGTAATGCTGACAGGAGAGAGCAAGACAGTCCCAGAAGTGTGAATGTGGCAGACATTTTGTGTTCGTTTGCGCGCGCTCTCTTTCTCTCTCCCCCTATATATATATATATATATATATATATATATATATATATATATATATATATATATATATATATATATATATATATATATATATATATATATATATATATATATATATATATATATATATATATATATATATATATATGTGTGTGTAGTTAGGGCATCCGTAAAAATGACTTAGACGCAATCTGTACAAAAATGGGAACCAGCACGACCTTTCACCTCACGCCTCGCTTCATTGGAAGAGGGGAGGAGAGAGTCTCACCTCGGCCTTTTTTTCTTGTTTGCATGTTATGTTTTACATTAAAACGTAGTTTGTCCCTCTTTCCAACCAACAAGGGGGCTCCACAATGGCAAATGGCCCGAGCCTCATCTGTGCTCTCAGATGGCGTGTCTAGTTGCATGTAAATAGTATCCAAGCCTTTATTAGAGTCATTAATGTAGAAGTCTGAAAGCGAACAAAGAAGAAGAAGTATCCAAATGTAATACTAAACACGTGAGGAAAATGTTTGGTATGTTTTCAAGATACGCGTCATTATCTATCATATGGAATGTTTTGTTCAATTGATGTTCATTTCTACTTTTCCTTTATCTATTTTTTTCTAATCCATTTTTTTTCTTTGCTATCTTTCTTTTTTTTTATAATTTTTTCTTTGTTTTTTTTAATATCTTAGTTATTTTTCTGAGTTATTTTTCTATTAATCATCATCACCTTTCATGTTCCACAGCAGCATTAACCTTCAACAAACGTAGGTCAAGTCTTAACGTCACGTGCCGTCAGTTCAAGGTCTTTACATGTCTTCTCCATTCCCCTTGATGTCTGTCTGGCAATTCTCTTCTTCATTTTTTTGTCTTTGGTCTTCCAGTAAATCTCTTACCCTGAGAATTCAAGAACAAAGACTGCCTTGTGGTGCAATAAAAAGGTTTCAACAACGTGTGTCCTACAATGACTACAACCCACAAAAGCCAGATCCAAATCTCAGAAATGAGGTATCTGAGGAAGGTGGTTGAAGTAACAAGAAGAGACATGGTCCGCAACCAGACGATACGTCAAGGCCTAAAATGCCACCCCCTGCAGACCCAAGTAGAACAGTCCCAACTAAGATGGTTTGGCCATGTCTGCAGAATGGGAGAAGATCGGCTACCACGACAAGCATGGGAAACAAAGAGCCAGGGATCCAGACCTCTAGGACGACACAGAGTCCGCTGGGAGGACAACATTAGACAATCTTTGAAGGACCGAGGACTAGAATGGAACCAGGCCAGGAAGAAGACAGCTGATAGGATAGTCTGGCGCTCTCTCTTCCAAACCTCTACACCTCACGGTAGAAGGGGAACCACTAAGTAAGTAAGTGTCCTACTCATTGCCAGCGCCTTCTTCTCATCTCTTGTTCTACTGGCACTTGTCTGGCTCTTGTCATCAGTTCCACATTAGTGATCTTGTCATACCACTGCAATCCTTCTATTTTGCAGAAGAACACGTTTATAACGTCTGTTAGCGTTTTGTTGTTGTCGTTGTATCCCATGTTTCACAGCTACGCAGTTGGAATGACTTGATATTTGAATTGAAAATTATTACTTAGTTTATATTTTTATTAATGGTCATTTTAATATCTATTTCAGGTACTGAATGTTAAAGTACACTAGGACATCGCACATTTAAATATTGAGAAACAATTTTGTGCAAGTAAATAGAGGTAATACAGCAGCCTAATACATCACAGCGTGGTGATATCTGATGTACAGTGAATAATGAAGACAGTCTTTCTGTGTCAGTTGTAATCATACAGTAATAGTCCTTTTCCCTTCACATTTTGAAGGTACATTCATGTATCATAGAGTGTTGACTTTTTAACTCTTTGAGCATAGATTTCTGAAATCTCTGTAAAAAATCTAATGAAAAAAGTAAAATTGTGTGGAGTAATCAGGCATTTATATGACCTGAATTCTTCTTAAGACTGACGCAGTTTTACATAAGACTGTCTGAACAGTCCCTGTCCAAGAAACGTGAAGAAAGCTCAACGACTATTTGTTCCTGGTAACGCCTCTTCAAATGAGAGGGTAGCCAGTCTGGTGGTTGAAGTTCAAGTCGTATGGCGAGACAGTTATTCCAGCCACCGTCGGGCCACAATTTACTTTCCACCATGGTACACGCTGGGTTACTGCAGCTCGTAATGGTTGTGATGGTGATTGCTGAGAGATGCACGCGGGCTGTACCGTAAGTTGCTTTTAAAACCTTTATTTGTGTGTTTGTTTTTATTTTTATTTCATTTTTGACGACATTCTAATGCGTTTTATTTTCTTAAGTTATTCATTGTCCACAACATTGTTGTTGTTGTAATTTACTTTGCGCTCCTTATGGAGCACGGAAGAGCCATTGTAGTCGGTTCTCATTGCGGGAAGCCTGTATAAAGAGTCAAGATGCTCCTCCTGTGGTGGTTTATGTAGCAATGTGTCTTACATGATGAAGTCACCAGCCTTACGCACAATCTCATATCAATCACTTTATATGACATGCCAAAGTGTGCAGTAGTCATATTATTTCTTTGTCTCTTCAGAGACTCCCCGGGAACTCGCGTCGGGGCAAATGATCTGTAGGGTAGGTCTATTTTATTTCTTTACTGCATATAATTAGTTTTTTTTTTTTAATTTACAAAGTATTTGTCTTGCTGCTAAGTATTGTTTTAATACATTCTGTTGTTATATATTTGCAACACCTCTGAACATAATTTGGAGCATGACGTACCTCGAAATACTGAGATAATGGTGCCATAAGAAAGGTACATTGAAGACGTTTGTATTGACCAGTTGTTGTCAAAGTTATTTCTAGTATTAGGGTAGCACGGTACGTTCAACCTAAAGAAATGCCCTTCACTTCAGTTAGATTAGACGACGTTCAAGTTCAAAAGGTCTATCAACTAATGTTTTTTAAATGAATATTTTGTTGAACAGTTCTGTCACTTTGAAAATAATATATCTGGAATATTAAACTCCTAAAACAAGGAAAACTAACGTGTCAGTATTTCGACATGTGTCATATACATTTAGGATTACCTCTGACACTTGTAACGTATATTATAGCTGACAACTAATATTCTCTTAATCAAATTTTAAACTTCCGTTATTTTTTCCCCAATATTTTCTCGAAAACAAACAAACCTTCGCAACCCTGGCAGAGTGCCCTAGTAAATGTTGTCTTTACTCTACTATGAATTTAATTATTGGAGACGAATCACCTTTTTTTTCGATTTTCATTTTTTTTTTTCAAACCCATCCATTGTAACATAATCTAATGTGATCTATATGACTTTAACATAATCTAATGTGATCTATATGACTTTAACATAATCTAATGTGATCTATATGACTTTAACATAATCTAATGTGATCTATATGACTTTAACATAATCTAAAGTGATCTATATGACTTTAACATAATCTTATGCGATCTATATGACTGTAACATAATCTAATGTGATCTATATGACTGTAACATAATCTAATGTGCTGTATATGACTTTAACATAATCTAATGTGATCTATATGACTGTAACATAATCTAATGTGATCTTTATGACTTTAACATAATCTAATGTGATCTATATGACTGTAACATAATCTAATGTGATCTATATGACTGTAACATAATCTAATGTGATCTATATGACTGTAACATAATCTATTTGTGATCTATATGACTGTAACATAATATATTTATGATCTATATGACTGTAACATAATCTAATGTGATCTATATGACTGTAACATAATCTAATGTGATCTATATGACTGTAACATAATCTAATGTGATCTATATGACTGTAACATAATCTAATGTGATCTATATGACTGTAACATAATCTAATGTGATTAAGCGCTTGCTTTTCCAGGCAAAGTTACCGGGGTTGAAACTGCAATCAATCCAGCAGTACACAGGTATGTAACTGCTCTTGAGTGAAGGAAGGCAAAGGCAACGAGGAAGGGAATAGTTCACTCCCACCTCATAAAGCTGAGACTAAATTTAGTGAAGTCTCTCACGCTTCACTACGCTACTGCAGTATCCACAAAGGGACTACCTTCACCCTGTGATGCAAATAATTTAAATAACAATCATAATTTTCCTTTATTCTCATTACGGAGCATGGAACCAGCACAGTAGTAATAACCTCTGACCTAAGGGTCTTTTATGTTTGGACATGCGCCCTAATATAACCGACTAGGTTGAGCGGGACGCGCTTCGACAAAACGAGGCAAAACTTTATTTAAAAAAAAAAAGCACAGTAGTGGTTTCCTTACATGAAGCCTACACAAAATGTCACATACACCTAAAGTGTTGACTTGTGTCACATACACCTAAAGTGTTGACTTGTGTCACATACACCTAAAGTGTTGACTTGTGTCACATACACCTAAAGTGTTGACTTGTATCACATACACCTAAAGTGTTGACTTGTGTCACATACACCTAAAGTGTTGACTTGTGTCACATACACCTAAAGTGTTGACTTGTGTCACATACACCTAAAGTGTTGACTTGTGTCACATACACCTAAAGTGTTGACTTGTGTCACATTCACCTAAAGTGTTGACTTGTGTCACATACACCTGAAGTGTTGACTTGTGTCACATACACCTAAAGTGTTGACTTGTGTCACATACACCTGAAGTGTTGACTTGTGTCACATACACCTAAAGTGTTGACTTGTGTCACATACACCTAAAGTGTTGACTTGTGTCACATACACCTAAAGTGTTGACTTGTGTCACATACACCTAAAGTGTTGACTTGTGTCACATACACCTAAAGTGTTGACTTGTGTGGCAATCTGTTTTACATGAAGAGATTGCCAGCTCCTGGCATAACCTCATATATATATATATACTCATGGAAAAAAGTAAGTGTGCAACACTTTATAGGGCACTGTGCTTGATTTCATGGACGAAATGAAATAAAAGTTGGCACACAATGTGGTTGAATATTGAATAAAAGACCAAGTGATTACTTTGATTTTAGTGAAAGTGTCATGAAAGAAAGATAAAAACTAAAGTCAGTGTGGCATCCCCACGAAAAGATGAAATCTTGATTTCAGTACCGTGTATGTCCACCTATTCCGCACTGTTCTGCACGACACGGGTCTTAAACCTGGAATGTTCCTGGCAGTCCATGTTGCCTGAATAAACCTGTTACGCAAGTGCATAAGGCGTATGTAACGGTCTTGTGCAGGGGTGGTAACTCGTGGTCGGCCACTTCTATGGCGATCAGCAGTGGATCCGGTGGATCCAGTTTGGTGGAAACGAGCTTGAATGCGTGATATAGTCTTCCTGTGAACATAGAAATGTTGTGATGCAGCTAATATAGTCGCTCCAGCAGCTAACATCTCTATAGCTATTGCTCGCTGTTGTTGGTTCAATTTTGGCATTGTCAAAAAAGATGTTTCTTTTGGACTCTTGGTACTCTCTATTTCAACGATTACGTTTTCACATGCTTGTGATTAGAGCTACACACTTACCTTCCTTTTATCTGTGATAAATTCTCCCCTACGGCACTTTTCACGTGATTTATCTTGCGCCGTGATTATCTCCCCATGAATAGTGCGATCCAATTGTAATTGCACGGGTAAGTGAACAACACTCACACAGAAATGTGTGCCAACTTGCATTTGAGTTCACCCAAGAACACACGCACAGTGCCCTGTTGAGTGCTGCACACTTACTTTTTTCCATGAGTATATTTTTTTGTCTCTTCAGGATACCCCAGTAACGACACGGGGAATTTAAAAGATGCTTTTATGTAAATCAGTACTCACATCTTGTATAATAACCTTTAACCTTTTGTAAGGATGAGCAATATCTCGTTTCTATTTGTTTCCCCCCACAAAAGCAGTGTCCAGGAGTATCCTGCCAAAAAGGTACACGTGCTAAGAAGAGTTCCTGCAGCTTGTTCAAACTGGGACAAAGCCTGGGCCTGGCTAACAAAAGTAGACTGTGGCACTAAGTACAGGTACTAAACTCTTGATGAAATATTTCTCCTTGTTCCTTCTTTGTACGTGTTATCTTGTGGACTTGTTTTTGGTTCTATCTCTGCATATTTGATTTATAATAATTATTTTCGTTACCAGTTTTTAAAATTCGTCCCAGCCGTGTTTTTTTTAGCTTATTTTCAAAACTTGTTTTCCACATGTTTGGTCGAAGCATCCTTCTTCAATGTATAAAAATTACGCGTTAATTTTTATTTTATAATTCCCTACTATTTTATTAATTTTTATAAGGCGCCAAAAAAAAAAAACCCCACTAAAACTGTGCTTGTTTTTACTTCCTTTGCCATTCGAATTCATAATTCTAAATTTTTTCCCCACTGTTTTCCTATGTCATGTGACATGCTGTATTGCTTGTATTTTTGTAATTAATGTCTTATTCGCTTTTTATTTTCGAAAACCCGTCGGCGCATGCTGCCGTGATTTTGATATGGCTGATAATAATAATAATAGTAAATAATTTCAATGATAATATAAGCCCAAATTATTTTTTTTTTAATGGCAATTTGGGTTCGTATGGTACAGTGAGTTAACATTTCCTTTTTTTACATTTTTTTTTAGTTGTTGTGTATTTTTTCCCCTGCTGTATCAGTGCACGTGGTATTTGTTTCATATTTCAGTGTGTTAGAAAGTAATTAAACATGGTGGTCGAACAAAGGAAAACAAAAGAGAGGAGGATAATTAGAGACAAGAAGGAAAAAAGGATTGCAGAACTCTACCCTGAATTTGAAGAAAACAAAAATTACGTTTTCTAGCGATTTATCTGAATCTTCACTGCAGAAGATCACGAAATTTTCAGGGGAAAAAAAACCCTGTAACTTGTTTTTTTCAGTAAATATTAAGACTGATGGCAATAATTTTTTAAGCTGATTCTTTTTTAATTTTCTTAATCACGTGATTTTGCAGGATAAACCTGTCTTTTTCTTTTTTCGCCTACTCCAGATATAGATAGGATAATTGTCTATGTGGACACATTTAAAATCAGAACTAATACTGTTTTTTACGTGCACTTGAAACTTACTGTCTTTATTTGTCTGTTGTTTCTGTTCAATTCTTTCCTGTGTTAATACGGAATTCTCAGTTGTCGTTGTAATCCTTCCGCACACACGACTTGTTTTTGTTGTTGTTGCTTGGTGAGTAGTGTGAACAAATAGCTAGTCTGGCACTCTGTTCTTTGTATTGATTTATTAGATGTTTGGATAACTGGAGGATTAGAGGTTGGCAGGAGCGGATTGATTTGAACTAAGGGAAGATGTTAATGCAGAAAGACGGTAAGCGTAGGGATTTCCAAGAAACGAGATGTTGACAAGATATAAATATTGAATGTGTGTAGGTATTTATGAATGAGTTGACTGTATGTTATGAATGTATGCAGTTTGATTGTACTCATGTATGTACTGTATGCCTTTACGCTTGTTTGTGTACCTTTGTGTATGTATGCACGTATGTGTTCAGTCATGTTTGTAGAAAGCTGAGACGCACTGTGATGTGAATGGTAATTTTATGCATGGATATGATGAGACTTTTTTAGGGGGAAAAAAAAAAACTAATTTATTAATCATCATTGATATGCATAAAGAATAAACAGTGCAACAAAATACGCAAGAATGCGTAGTGATTATTATATAAATACTGAATGAACCATTTAAATGAAAGATACGAAAAAAAAATAATTTTTCAGTTATTAACGTGCATTGGTACGTTTCCTTTAATTAAAATGTTTGCCACAGTTTTTGATGCACTCCACCTTTAATTATAAACTACTGTCCTTTTGTTATATCATCAGGACGCGATGTTGCATTGTGCACAATTACTTTCCAGATGGTGCTTGATGTAAATAATAAATGTGCGTCGGCACAGTAATGTGTTCTACTACTCCAGTTAATGTAATAATGAAAGTAGTATACATTTCCGTCGTCCGAAAACGTCAGCGCTGCACTGTATAAGAATATCAGTACAAAGTCTTTTATATTAGGATATGATCTCTAATATAACCTATGAACCTTGTGTCTGGGTTGAACGGAGCAAAACTTTTCATTAAAAAAAAACAAGAACATCAGTGTACTAGTACATTTTGCGGCTAAAGATAGCTTTTATTCACTAAAATAAGTGCTTTCGGTCATCTTTGAAACCGCACTACAGTTGATTAAACCTGTTGATAGTATTATAAGGCAGCCCTTGTTCTGGAATTACCCCCCCTTTCGGGGTAAAGAGAGGCAGACCTAAAACACCTGGAGAATAAAGTTAGAGACAGACATGAAGATGATGAGGATGACATAGAAAGAACGTGAGCTAATGGCGCGCGACAGGAGGGCCTGGCATGTGTTTGTTGAAGGCCTATGTCACGTGACAGGAGGACTTGGCATGTGTTTGTTGAAGGCCTATGTTCCTTGCGGAGCTAAAGGGTATTGATTGACTAATAACTGAGCATCAGTTTTAATGTAGAAAAAAATTACTGAAGCTATAAATAAAATGCTTTAAAAAAAATGTACTTGCATGTGTGCTGACCTGCCGTCACGCGCTAATTTTATATATTCTCAATCCACTACATGCAGTTTGTATCTATTTTCAATTTTAAAATGTTTCTCTCAAACCCAGCATTATATTCGGAAGTTGTGAATAGTGTCGTAAGTAGTGAATATCCCTAGTGATGTACAATATTTTGAAGTGTTTAGCTGGAAGTTTGAAGTAGCACAGGTTACTCTCGCAGCGGGGCGATGCCATCTTTCGGATATACCCATTTAAACCCCAGAGTACCTTTTGCTTTAATTTTCTGTCGTCCAGTGGCCGCCATCTTTTCTTCTTACTGTCTTTCGAGGGCTTACTATTTACGTATCTATTTTCGTTACTTGTTGAAAACGTACCTGTTTAACTTCTGTAGCCGGGATCTCTCTCTCTCTCTCTCTCTCTCTCTCTCTCTCTCTCTCTCTCTCTCTCTCTCTCTCTCTCTCTCTCTCTCTCTCTCTCTCTCTCTCTTTCTCTCTCTCTCTCTGATATGGTGTTTTGTAGGACAATTACTCATTTCATCAAACGACATACATTCCTTCTTTATGATACAGGCTGTGTAATTTCTGAAATTCTATTTCCGCCTGATAATCTTTTTGTCAAAAGATTATACATTACTGCTTCGGAAGAGCTATCCTTAAGATAACTATCATTAGTGATCGTCCTACAGCTTGGACACTGAATGTGACAATGTTGCAATTGAATACATAATAACCATTATAATGCACATGTTTCATAAAGTACAAAAAAGAAAGACATCTAGAAATGCTCTACTGGATAGTTAATGCAGGTCGCATGAGGCATGATGTCACATTGGCGTTTATCAATACCATCATTTTCTTTTGCGCTTCTTCCGGAGCATGGCGCCAACACTGTAGCCAGTCCCCTTGCAGGAAACCTGCAGCAAGAAGTTACAAGCTCTTACAGCGGAGGTTTATGTAACATTGTTTTTTACAAGATGACAGAGCCAGCCCCATATAGAACCTCATATTAGCCGCTGCGTACGACATACCTCAGGGTGCAGAAGTCATTTGTTTGTCCATTCAAAGACCTCCGGGAACTGCAAGGGTGCTATTTATCACATGATTATGCAATAAACTTGAGGGTAGTGTGTGTCATAATTTTTGTGTTTATAAAGTTTATGACTTTCAACAACTTAAATATCATGATGTTTTATAAAAGTTGACGTAATGACAATAGATCTATCTATCTATCTATCTATCTATCTATCTATCTATCTATCTATCTATCTATCTATCTATCTATCTATCTATCTATCTATCTATCTATCTATCTATCTATCTGTCTATCTGTCTGTCTGTCTGTCTGTCTGTCTGTCTGTCTGTCTGTCTGTCTGTCTGTCTGTCTGTCTGTCTGTCTGTCTGTCTGTCTGTCTGTCTGTCTGTCTGTCTTTGAGGACAATGTTTAACATAATTGTTGTGCTATAAAGTTCATGAATTTGAACGACTTAAATCTCATGGAATTTTATAAAAGTTGGCGTAATGGCAATTTCTTGTATTATAAATTATTACGCTAACGTACTGCAGAGAATGTTTGATTGACAGAGCGATTAGAGCGCTGGTCTCTCGCAGCAAAGGTGATGGGTTTTATTCACGGCATCGACTCGCTCCAGTCAACCTAGCTGCAAATGGGTACCTGATTTCGCTTTAGAGTTAGGAAAGGAAAAGGCAGCTTAGAAAGGAACTGTTCATCCCACCTCTTGCTGTTGAACTAGTATAATGAAGTCTAAAAGACTTCCCCTACGGCAGTATCAGTTATGTGACTACCTTGACCCTGTTAATGTCCTGCACATCTATTATTCTTTGCGTTGAAAATAACGCGAGTAAACTCGGAAATAGGAAAAATAATGCAAAATTACGTTGTGCAATGACGTTGTATATTTGAAGTTCAAACCTGTACGCAGTGTAATGAGCAGCCATAGGGCAATTACCTACAACTTGGATAAAACCAATTACAGAAATTTATCAGTTTTTAAAACATATATAACCACCACAATTATCACAAACAACATGTTCGCAAAGAGAATGTTCGGCTGTAATATGTACATACTTATGAAGCAGAGTAACACCAGATGGCGGAACAAGTGAAGACATCAGCAGTCGAATGAATAAAGTCAGAAGGGAGCCGCGCTGGTGTAATGGTTACAACGTTGTACTGGCGACCAGGTTTTCAAGGTTCAAGCCCGGGCGTCGGCGCTTGAAGGAGTGTCAACGACCGGGATTTTGACTGAATAATCTGAACGGTTCCTGAGATAAACCCTCTGTGCGAAGCTCCTGACCGGGTTGGAAGGAAAGTCTCCAGGTTCCCCAGCCTCGCAATGACATGTCATTGGGTCATTGGGCCGAAGGGCTGACAGCCCAAGTGCCGCTGGTTAAGGAAAAAAAAAAAAAAGTCAGAATAACTTTCACCAATCTAAACAACATCTGGAAATCTTCCCAGTATAGTACAAACACTAAATTAAAAATATTCGAGAGCTGCGTAATTTCTATACTTACGTACGGTGCAGAATGTTGGAGAGTTATCAGAAAAAGAAATTTCCACACTGTCCTCTTTTTACACAACCTGCCTTAGGAAAGTTCGTCAAATTTTCTGGCCGAACGCCATCACCAACCTAGCTTTGCTAAATGAAGACATGCGCACTCTCATAGCGGGTAGAGGCTGGAATTGGGTTGGCTACATCCTCAGAAAAGACCGTGACACAATCACTAGAACTGCTATGTTACGGACTGCAGAAGTAAAGCGAAAGCGAGGCCGGCTAAAAGCTACCTGGCGGAGAACTGCGAAGGCAGAGATGCTAAGCATGAACCAGAGCTGGGGCACCATACGAAGAATGGCTGTCGACCGAGCAAAGTGGAGACAATTTGTTGTTGCCCTACAAGACGCTACCAGGCAAGATGGTCATTGATTGCTTTGTCAGTCAGCAGCCAAGGACCAAAGCAGAAGCAGAAGTAACACAGTTAGAGAAGATGCATGCGCTACATTCTCCTGCACTCAGATTTAATAATTAGTTATGCCTTACAACAGTTGCACTGCTACTTTTATCAGAGAAATACCTTACTCTCTTAAATTCCGTTCCTCTCACTGTTTACATCTTCTGTTTCACTGCTATAGTTTTATACAGATTAGCTTGACGTTTTACAACTTCTATTTCATTGCTATAGTTTTCTACAGATTAGCTTGACTTTTTACAACTTCTATTTCATTGCTGTAGTTTTCTACAGATTAGCTTGACCTTTTACAACTTCTATTTCATTGCTATAGTTTTCTAAAGATTAGCTTGACTTTTTACATTTTCTATTTCATTGCTATAGTTTTCCACAGATTAGCTTGACTTTTTACATCTTCTGTTTCACTGCTATAGTTTTCTAAAAATTAGCTTGACTTTTTACAACTTCTATTTCATTGCTATAATGTAGCATAAGTTAACTTGTCGATTTACTCCAAGGTATGAAACAGCGTGCCCCGTTTACTTTCCCGGACAAAGAAAGCATCAAACTATTGATCCCTGAGGCATCTAGCATGAAGTTGTTCATAGGGTTCTCGACTTCACTGTATAAAACATATAGCTACAGAGACTGCTGCAGGAGCATATATATGTTTTAATTCAGTCCCCCTGCAAGGGGACAAGAGGCAGTGATGGTTGCATGCTCCTTACAGGGCACAACAGAACATTAAAATGATGATTATGACAAAGATTTCCTCCTCTTAAAAAGCAATGCCTTACTATCGTATTCCACGATTTTTTGAGTCGCACAAAATAGTCAATCCTCGAGTAATCTACCGCGGGCAATGACTACAACCCACACAAGCCAGATCCAAACCTCAGAAATGAGGTATCTGAGGAAAGTGGTTGAAGTAACAAGAAGAGACATGGTCCGCAACCAGACGATACGTCAAGGCCTAAAAACCCAACCCCTGCAGACCCAAGTAGAACAGTCCCTACTGAGAAGGTTTGGCCATGTCTGCAGAATGGGAGAAGATCGGCTACCACGAAACTACCTGAGAAACTAAGAGCCAGGGATCCTGACCTCCAGGACGACCCAAAGTCCGCTGGGAGGAAAAAATTAGACAATCTTTTAAAGACCGAGGACTAGAATGGAACCAAGCCAGGAGGAAGATAGCCTATAGAATAGTATGGCGCCCTCTCTTACAAACCTCTACACTTCACTGTAGAAGAGGAACGAACAAGTAAGTAAGTAATATACCGTGGTCTTACAATCTTAAGATACATAGATCAGTTTCTTAATTGTTATCTTTCTCTTAAACTTTCACTCTTAATCTGACCTGACCTCGATCTGAAGCTTCACAACAAACAAATGACTACAAAGAAATAATAGACAAATACATTATTTACACGAACATTGTGTAATTTAACAGGGCATTAACAACAGAACAACGAGACAAATAAGCACACAGAAACAAGAGGATGCTGTATGGCTTAATAAGATAGGGAAAGACGAGCGATGTGCAAGTAATGGAATGTAATGACAGACAACGGTTGCGTTATTTTTTTATGTCTTGGGAAGATTAATCCCGATATACCAGCCGCGCGTGTTTGTAAACCAGAATGGAAATAGCAAGAGATAAACAGGTTGAATGTTTTATAAAAAAAGATGCTCTAAATCTTTGTTTATATTTGAACATGCGCCATAATATAACCAATATATATTGTGTTCAGGTTAGACAAAACGTACCTTGCCAAAACTAAACAAATCAAGTGTTTTAAATGAGCAAGAAATAAAAGAAACACCCAGAAGATGGAATTAAAGGGTGGCGGACACCTCACACAATCAAAAACAAGAAACAAAAAGAGCGCTTGGAACAAGCCTAAATGGCTTCCCCTTCAATTTTTCACCTCACAAGCACTAGATCAGTGGTATTCAACCTGGGGTATGCGTACCCCTATGGGTACAAGAAGACATATAAGGGGGTAAGTGAAAATCTATCAATGCACTGTCAGAGGATTTTCTTATTTTTCATAATTTTTAATAAATTATTTTGAGTACTAGGGAAATACAAGCAAACATGTTGCCTCATAAAAGACAAGAATGGAAAACTGCTCAGCAATATACAAGAGCTAATGAAGAGGTGGACGGAATATTTTGAGGGCCTTCTCAATAGACCAGCTCCACAAAACCCACCCAGACATCCAGCCAGCACAAGAAGAGCTACAAATTAACTGTGACAGACCAACGAAGGAAGAAATACAGAAAGCCATAAAGCTTCTAAGAGATGGAAAAGCGGATAGACCAGATGGCATTCCAGCAGAGGCCATCAAAGCAGATATCGAAACGGCTACAGAGATGTTATATAAATTATTTGGTAAAGTCTGGGAAAAGGAAGTGATACCAGCAGAATGGAAGGAAGGATATCTGGTTAAGTTGCCTAAGAAGGGAAATTTACAATAGTGCACACATTATATAGGAATAATGTTACTATCAGTGCCAGGAAAAGTATTAAACAGGATTATCCTTGAGAGATTAAAAGAGTCCATAGACAAGAAACCGAGAAATGAACAAGCCGCTTTTCGACAAAACAGATCCTGTACAGACCAGATAGCCACTTTGAGAATAATAGTTGAACAAAGTCTGGAATGGAGTTCACCACTATACATTGGATTTGTGGACTATGAAAAGGCATTTGACAGTGTAGACAGAGAATCACTTTGGAAATTGATGAGGCATTATGGAATTCCCCTGAAGATCATTAATTTAATAAAGAAAACATATGAAGACATGGCATGCAGAGTTCTTCGAGAAGGACATCTTACAGAACCGTTTGAGATAAGAACGGGAGTGCGACAGGAATGCCTCTTGTCTCCATTTCTTTTCTTTCTAGCAATAGACTGGGTTATGAGAACATCGACAACACACAACAGAAATGGAATCCAGTGGACTCTGACTAAGCAGTTGGATGATCTGGATTTTGCTGATGACTTGGCTTTTCTGCCCATAACCGTAATCAGATGCAGGACAAATGGAAAACATCCGATGAGAGTCACAACAATGGGGTCTGAAAACACACAGGGAAAAGATAAAAATAATGAGAATAAATGCAGGAAATGATAACAGGGTTGAACTTGAAGAAACACCACTACAAGATGTCGAATCGTACACATATCTTAGCAGCAATATAGACAAAGTTGGAGGGACAGACAGTGATATCAAAATAAGAATACAAAAAGCAAGAGGAGCTTTCATTGCATTGGGAAATATATAAAGATCAAGAGAAATTGGATCCAACACGAAAATAAGAATCTTCAACTCAAATGTGAAGTCAGTCCTATTGTACGTCTCTGAGACATGGAGAACAACAAAGACAACAACCAAAAAGCTACAGACTTTCATAAATGGGTGCTTGCGTAGAATGGAGGGATTAAAATGGTATGACAAGGTTACCAACGTGGAATTGATGACAAGAACCAGACAAGTGCCAGTGGAACAAGAGATGACAAGAAGACGATGGCGATGGATAGGACACACACTGAGGAAACTTGTTGATAGCATTACAAGACAGTCCTTGTTCTGGAACCCCCAAGGCAAGAGAGGCAGAGGTAGACCAAGAAGCACACGGAGAAGAGAGCTGGAAACAGAGGTGAAAATGATGAGGAGAACGTGGAAAGAACCTGAGATGATGGCACGTGACAGGAGGACTTGGCAAGTATTTGTTGAAGGCCTATGCTCCTTTGGGAGTGGAGGGTTATGAATGAATGAATGAATTTTGAGTACTGAAACCATTTTTTGAAACGATAATCTGTTGAGGCAATATAAATGTTATTTTATTATTTTATTTTTCCATCTTATTTCTCATTTATTTTATATTTAAGCAATAGTTCACCGGATTAAAGGTATTTTTTTCCTCATTCCCATTGAAAACCTATCAGCTAGCTTACGTAAACTCACTTTAATCTTTAAATTTTTGCGATTGGAGCAATATTTTTTATAGAAGTGTTAAACATTTGGTCAAATATTTAATCTAAGTTTTCGACTACTCTGTTGATGGAAATGTAGGAAAAAGACCACCCTTCATAGATAACGGTTAAATCATCATCATCATTACTATTTAATTTTTAAATTAGGTACCACCACAAAAGTATTTATAGAATGTGTGATTCCTGTATACACACACTGAGCTTCTCGCCGGTGCAACGGAGTTCGTGCTATGTGCTGAGTTTCTCCTTGTGTGATCTAAGGGAGGAAATCGGAGCACTGATGGAGTTGTCCGTGTGAAATAAAGATAGTCCTTTAAAACCAAACCAAAGCAATCCATCACCATCATTATTATCATCATAATCATTTACGAAGCACTGCAACTTGTCCATTTGTATGACGCCTGAATCAAGCAGTCACATGATATAAGGGACATATAGGTTGCACTTATTCCAAATGTTATAAAAATCTGACACCTGAAAAAAAAACCAGACATGACTTTATCTCTGTAGATCTGTAGATAGCTCAATATTTCTAAAGTAGATCTCTTTAGCTCCTGGGCTTCATGCCGTTGCTCATGGTAATTTTCGTTTGTTTCTTTTGTTGTGTAATGTCAACCAAAGTTTACTGAATGCATGTTATCTTTTATATACTGTGCACATGCACCCACTAATGTTTACATTGTGTGTTTTATACTAGAAAACAATAGACTGCTGTACAACAATATAAATTTAAAATTATAAATTTATATAATAACAATATATTGAGAAGTACACGACTAAATTCAAGGGAAGAAAACCCGGCTTAACAAGTTATATTACTTTACATTCATTTCCTAAATGTGGTATTATGTACAGCGAACGGTAAAATCGACATATTCGCATTAAAGATCGAATCATCGAATCAGGGACACGGCTCGCACAGAAATATTCATTATAACCAGACCAGAGAGGTGCCGCCTAGTACTTGAAATCCATTTTAGCATTTCCCGTGTTTTCCATTCATTTCTTTATTTTTTTTATTTTTTAATATTATAACCCCAGTCTGTGCGTCACGAAAGCAAATTCATGTTGTTGTAAACGAAACGTGAACGTTATTATCAGAAGTTAGCGATGATGCATTTATCCGATTCTTGGGCAGTGGCGATAAAACTGCTAATGTGTTTTTAACGAGGATCTCTAATGTATTTTAATCGACCAATAATATTATTTTTAAAAAAATCTTTGTATGATACTAGTCGCTGTGAAAATACTAATAGGTAAGCTAGCATGTGATTGAGTCTATAAATGTCTGGGTCGTTCACGGGTCCTACATTCAGTAGTTGTATACAGGATCGTAAAAAATGACTAAAGCCAATGAGGCATTTTTTTTTTTTGAATGCTAAATTGGCTGTGTGTCTTTTCACGATTTACTTTCGCAGGAAGGGGGATGGCACCGTTTGAATAATCCCCGTTTCTATTCCCCCTTAGGCCTTTGGCGTATCTTTCTTTTCAGTTGTCTGTTGTCTCCCTTCTTTATGTTTAATGGTGTCTGTTATTTATCTATATTTATTTATGAAATTGCAGACGAAGGAGATCTGAAATCCGAAACAAAATAAAGTAGTTTGCGGAAACTCTAATGCATGAGATGAAACAAATTAAACACTTTTTGTGTTTCCAACACTTTTCTATGTACAGGCAAATCTCGGAGATATTGCGGGTTCGGTTCCGGACCAACGCAATAAAGCGAATATCGCAATAAAGCGGGTCACATCGATTTTTTTTTGGCTTCTCAGTGCATATAAAAGCCTAAAATCATGTTTACATTATGTCTATTAAGTGCGCAATAGCGCTAGGTCTAAAAAAACAATATACTGTAAAATTAAAAATACTTTATTGCTTAAAAAAAATGAGCCTTCAGCGAATCGTTATCTTTTTACAGGTGGACAGCCAAAATCTATCGGAAGAAGAAGGCAGGTTCTAATAAATAAACAAGAATAATTTGAATAAAGCGCAATATCTGCGAAGCGCAATAAAGCGAAGCTCAACAAATCGAGGTATGCCTGTACTCAGTTTTTTTCATTGCTGTTTAGAATTCGCAACTTTCTCGTGCCATTTCTATATAATCCATTTTGAACAGCGAATTTGCTGTTTTTATTAATCTGTTTCCCGATATGATTGCCTTCTCCTTCTCAATCTACATTTTAACAACCATCGTTTTGATGTATCTGAGTCATCTCATTCAGTCTCATAATGATGACTATTTGTGAATATCACAAATGTTGAATTTTTTCCCGTATTTTATTATTCTCCATTCACTGATTCGAATATCTGCGACTGTTTATCGTATGTTCTAATACTTCCGTTTCTAACTGCAAATGTAAAGGTGGATCCACAGCAGATACCGTCGATGAGAAGTAACGGGTTATAGTCTTCATTTATAACCTCAACTATAGGCAGTGCCGGTTCCCTTCCTCGCTGACTTTGTCGTTCTTAAGTTAGAAGTATCCATTTTTACAGCTGGTTATAGACTGCAGAATGAATCGACCTGATTTCGAACGTGGTTCCTTTTACTCAGAACATAGTTCTTTAACCACTCGGCCACTCGGACGTATGCGAATGTAGAAAAATATGGTGAAGTGTTACATTGATCCAACTTTATTTTGAGGTAATCAGTGTTGGCATCAGGGAAGCACCGTGTACTTGTTTCTCCGAAGAACGTTTACAGTACCATTGACAGCTGACTAAAATAGTAAATGAGGAAAACTTGATTAAAAAAAAGATAATGAATAAAGTAATAGACGAACACAAATACGGATACGGCACACAACGTTCACGGAACACGTGATATGAAGGGACGCTCTGAAAGACAAAGCAACATCGGGGAACATATCAGACATGAGAATCAGAGGGCGGCAAAGTTGAACAATAACTGATTGTTTGTAGAGTAGACAGTGGGAAGAAGTCAGTGTAAGAACTGAAAGAGAACAACACGTATGATAACTTGTGATCGACCTACGCCTCGTGGCAAGTTACTTATAAACGGTGATGTTTGTGGCACACATCGGTTATTGACTTAATGAATGATATTAAGTCAATTTTCAAATTTCCTGTGATCTGTGCTTTTAAAATACAGATCAGCGGAGAGCAGAATCCTCGAGGTAACCAAAAATAACCCCTCCAAAAACAGAACCTGCGACATTACAAATTTTCAGGTAATATGGTAAAAAACATTTGCGATGATACGGCAGGTGTGATGTTGAACATAATTTTAGTTAACCCCACTTTCTTTAAAAAAAAAAAAGTTAATTAGGGAGAGATATCGTTATTTTCACCGACATCGGTTGCTGACATAACCGTGAAATACGGCCAAGTAAACTAATCTTCTGGCGTCCAAAGTAACCTGGATTATCTCATTCTTGTCAATGGAGATTAATATTTACATCTGTAGGCTGAGCTGTCGGCCTTACTGCAATCACTGGTTGAGGTACATTCAGATTTAAGACCCTTGTCCAGTGGCTACACGTAATCTCCTTACAAGTGTCCTGGACATTAACATCACGTGTCCTGGACATTAACATCCTGGTGTATCATCACAATCTCTTTTCTTCTCGTTATGAATCATGAGACCACTGCTACAGATGGTCTCCATGAAGAAAGGTAAAGATACGGCAGTAGGGGAGTGAAGTTTTAGAGACTCCACCAACTATGCTGAACTTTCCTAGTTGCCAACGCCTTTGCCTTCCCTAATTCAAGAGAAGATTCAGATACCCATTTACAGCTGGGTGCACTAGAGCATGATTCCACCAGGTTTCAATACTGGAACTCGGTAACTCTGCCGCAGACAGGCACGGGCTTTAATCGCCTAGACAAGGGGTCGGGAACCTTTCCATGACAAAGAGCCAAATATTTAATTTTGTCTCCATTTAAAAAAATTGAAGAGCCGCATGAAATAGAAATCACATGGTATCCCTCATTGTAATATATATTATATATTATTGAAATAATAAACACAATTTTTCAAATGCTATTTTAATACACAATAAATAATACAATGTCTTCAGTAACAAATATTCAGAAAATATGTAACATAATAATAAAATTATGTAATCAGTTTTGAATCCAAAAATAGAAATAAGGGTAAAGCCCTTATGAAAAAGGGATAAACAATGCTTTGCTAAATACCATCAGATTAATCACATGAAATAATTTGTTTTCACGCACGCTTTCAGTTGTGTGCATAGTTTCTTTTTTGTGTGATTTTTTAAATTACACTGACAAACAACATTTTTCTTTCTTATATAAGAATAAGTGTTCTTAGGTCAGTTTCTTGCGCTGATTTCAAATCTGAAATCCGTTTATCTCTATCACGTCGGGTTCTTAAGATATTTGTGAATAAATATATTTTTGGGAAACCATTATTTGCTCCGTCTCATTTTTACTATATAGCTTATTAAAAATTAATAAAAAGCAACATAATTCTACTTTTTATACTGCTAAAAGATGCATGACATATGCTACGCGATTTTTCAAATAGTTACTGTATTTTGAAATAATTCTGAGCAAAATATGGCTTCTAGAAGTTGTAGAAATTCGGCTGATCTGTTCTGTTACGTGTGCGGATATTTTACCGATCGTGTTGACCAGAAAAACTTTACACCATTACTAAAGAAAGCATATGAACTTTATTTCGATTCGAAAGTTGTTGATGCAAATAAATCTTGGAAGCCAAATGCAGTTTGTTCGATACATTGGCAGGTTGGTTACGAAAATCGCCGAAGCATAAGTCGATGCCTTTTGGAGTGCCAGTAATATATCGTGAACATACAAATCACACTACTGGTTGTTACTTCTGCTTGACAAATATCCATGGTTTCACTTTTAAAACTAGAAAGTCTGTGGTTTATCCAAATATTGAATCGGTTTCGAAACCAGTGCCTCATGATCCAATCACGTGTCCGATCCAAGTACCACCAGAACAATATCCGTTGGACGTAAATGAACCATCAGAAAGTGATAGTTTAACTGCTTTAGAAACTAATTCTGACTCAGATTACATACCGGTGAATGATGGTGTTTACTTAATTAACCATTCAGAACTTTCAGATCTAATACGTGATCTCGCTCTTACCAAAGGACAAGCGGAATTACTCGGTTCGCGACTCAAAGAATGAAATCTTTTAGCGCCCAATACTCCGATATCTAAATTTCGTCATAGACACAGAGAACTTGTTCAATACTTTGAGATGGGTGATGACATTTGCTATTGCAAAGATGTAAACGGTCATGAGCACATAGTCAACGAATGGCGATTTTTCATCGATTCTTCCAAGACTAGTCTAAAAGCCGTGTTATTGCATAACAGAAATATTTTTTCATCAATTCCAGTCGCCTACTCTGTTCATATGAAAGAAACTTATGACAATATGGCTATACGTTTGGAAAAAATAAAGTACAATGACTACCAATGGCAGATTTGTGGAGACCTAAAGGTCATTGCATTTCTCACGGGCATGCAGACTGGGTATACTAAATTTTGTTGCTTCCGATGTGAATGGGACAGCCGCAACAGACAGGAACATTATGCAAGAAAGGTGTGGCCTATCCGGGATCGTATGCAGCTCGGGCATAAAAATGTAATACGCGAGCCATTAGTTAACAAAGACAGCTTCATTTTACCACTGTTACATTTAAAGTTGGGGCTCATGAAGAATTTTGTAAAAGCGTTAGATAAAACGAGCAAAGCTTTCACTTATCTTCGAGAAAAGTTTCCGCAAGTTAGCGATGCAAAGATAAAGGAAGGTATCTTTGTAGGACCTCAGATTAGGAAAGTTATTGCAGACAAACAATTCGAGAACTTGTTACATGGTAGTGAACTTCGCGCATGGATGGCATTCAAATCGATCGTCGATAACTTTCTGGAAAATCACAAATCTGTCGACTATGTTGCATATTGTTAAGCAGTGCATAGATGCATACAGAATTATGGGCTGTATCATGTCCCTCAAAATCCATTTGCTCGATTCGCATCTTGACTTTTCCCCTGACAACCTTGGCGAATTCAGCGACGAACATGGAGAACGATTCCATCAAGATATCGCCGTAATGGAGTCACGTTATAAAGGATGGTGGAGTGTGACCATGCTTGCCGATTATTGTTGGATGCTTCATCGCGATGTACCACATGCCATTCACCGACGAAAGTCGACTGCAAAGAAATTCAAGCCTACATAACTGTTATACTTCTTGTACGAATGATGTTGTAATACTGTATGCGTTGTTAAAAAACTTCAATTGCGTATTTCTAGAGATCCCGACCTGATAGAGAAAAACGGTTTGCAGATTTAAAAACAGCGCATTAAAATTGACCAGAAAAACATAGAAATGTTAGAGAAAGAAAAAAAAAGTTTTTTTTTGTTAGTCAGTGTTATTAATGACTTCCGTGTTTTAAAAGGTTGCAAAAACACTATTTTTCATCAGAAACTAATAAAATGTGTTTTTCTAGTGTATAAATGGATATACTTTATGAAAAAAATATTATGTTAGGAGTATCAGACCTGTGGAACGTTTATATTTTGTGAAAAGTCTAGACTTTTTTTCAAAATATTTGCATGATAATTATTTCACCAGTAATATTTTAATATCAGTTGTTTCTTTTTCTTTGAGATATTTATTGTTTGTAAAGTTCTGTCAAAAAGCCCTTACAATTCTGCACATTTGGATATATAAAACATGTCTCTTGTCTTTAAAATAATAAAAATATGACAAAATCTTTAAAGGCACCCCAATCCCAAAAGTTAAGTCCACGAAAAGTATGTGTCAAAAGGTGGTTTTATTTCATTTACACTAATAGTTATGTAGCCGAGGGCCAAGAGCCGCACGATATGGCTCAAAGAGCCGCATGCGGCTCGCGGTTCCCGACACCTGGCCTAGCCAATCAGACACTCGTCCATGACACAGCCAACGCCAAAGCACATGCTCTGCCAGAAGTGGTTTCTGTAGCAAGTTGTTGCACATAATGAGGCAGCCAGCCTCATGCACAACATTATTTTACTTGCCTTTAATGACATATATAAGGTAGCAGTATACATATTCCTGTTTTATGTGTAAAGACATATCAAGTTTTGCATAATCAGTTTAGTGTCTAAAAAAATCGTAGCCATCACACATTAGTAGCCGGAGATAACGCGTGATCCAGTCAGCGTTTACATAAGAAAGAGTATATTTAAAAATTATGACTCATCATTCTTGACTCGCTAGAACTCGATATTATCTATCTTCGGCTGCCATGTATCTATTTCACAGCACTCTCAAAAAGGCCACCTTTTTTTGTGGAGAAGTTAGGGCGGAACATATCGCATTATTTAATTTTTCCCCCCTCTAGCTCACAAATTCTTTAAACGGTTCCTTTTTTGGCATTAATTGACTTTACAAGAAGAGAACATTTAAGGGAGACGAATGAGTAGTTATTTCTTCAACTAAAAGATGAGACATAGTGTCATGATTCATTCATCTTTTTCACCATCCTTGGCTTACGTACGAAGTTTCTTAACATTCTTGTCTACTCCCAGTCTACCAGTTCTGAGGTCGTTCACTCTGTCAGCCGATTGCTGATTGGTTATCTTGTTGTATTCATTCGTGAGTGCAAGATAAGTTAAAGCTGTACAGAATATTTCGAATTATATAAACAGAACTGTGCCTCGTGTAGTCTCACGGAGTCTCCTGGTAGATAAAGAAAGAAAGAAGTATCGCTTTCTCAGGCATGCCGTAATACGCGACAGAAAGAGTTTGTGCATGGGGCTAAGTAAGTGTACTAATGACTTTGTAGATTTATTGGTGTCCATGTGTCATGGATGTTATGTGCAGCTCCCGGTGGTCACTGAGTAGACAAAGAAAGAATGTGATTACCGCATACTCAGGCATGTCGTACACGGTGACTAATATGACGTGGTGCGTGTGACTAGCAAACACATTATGTAAAACACACTGCTACAGAAAACTAACCCTGCAAGAGCATGTGAATGTTTTTATGTCCGGGTTTCCTGCAAAGGAACCAGCTACACTGGTCGGACCGTGCTTCGCAAGACGCGCAAAGGAAAATAATGATGGTGATGTATCACGTGTTGTGTTTTTGAAGGCTGAATTTGTGCTTTTTACATTTTCTTTTTGCATTTATTTATGAATGGCTATGTAGTTTTGTGGGAGATTTTTTTTTTACCCTGACCTATTTGAGTGGCATTTCGTCTTCCGGTATTCACGAGAGCGAAACTAGCTACTCCCATCTACAGGTCGTTTCATTTTCATTATTATTTTTTTTTGCACATTTCTCTCTTTCATATTTGTGTTTATGTTCGTCTGTCCCTAATGAAGGCAACGTGGTGGCAGCATAGATTGTTTTTGCGCGTTGCCCATTTTCTTCTATCACACCGTGTGTTTTTGTGCGCGTTGTTTGTGTCTTTCATGTGTAGGTTGTTTGCTTCTTTTTTCGTTTGTTTTGTTTCAGTCTGTTTAAATTTGTTTTATTGTGTTTACATTTGTTTTATTGTGTTTACATTTGTTTTATTGTGTTTACATTTGTTTTATTGTGTTTACATTTGTTTCAGTCTTTTTACTTTTGTTTTAATCTGTTTATACGTGCTTTAGTCTGTTTACATTTGTTGTAGCCTGTTTACACGTGCTTTAGTCTGTTTACATTTGTTTTAGTCTGTTTACATTTGTTTTAGTCTGTTTACACGTGCTTTAGTCTGTTTACATTTATTTTAGTTTGTTTACATTTGTTTTAGTCTGTTTACACGTGCTTTAGTCTGTTTACATTTGTTTTAGCCTGTTTACACGTGCTTTAGTCTGTTTACATTTGTTTTAGTCTGTTTACACGTGCTTTAGTCTGTTTACATTTGTTTTAGTCTGTTTACACGTGCTTTAGTCTGTTTACATTTGTTTTAGTCTGTTTACTTTTTTTTTGGTATATATTGTTTTTAAAAATTAGTAGTTGTTTGTTGTTTTATTTGTTTTTCTTGTATACGTTTTTAAACAAGTGCTTTTATATGTGTACTTTGCTTTCCTCGTGATTACATAACATGTTGATTTATATGTCAGTTTTAGTATAGAGTAATATATTATGCTTCCCAGTACTCACTCCGTAGTTTCCTGTCTAACACAACTGATAGTTCATAGAACTTTCGCTCCAGCGGTACTCACTCCGTAGTTTCCTGTCTAACACAACTGATAGTTCATAGAACTTTCCCTCCAGCGAAAGTGAAACCAATGACTGAATGAACACACGTTTTGCAAATGTCATTCTTGTTAAGCATCTGCTCAAACACTTGACATTTAACTTCGGTTTCAAGCAGTGGCGAACTGACCGTAATAGGTCATTGGCCCCATGATTATTGTTTCATTTGGAGAGTTTAGAGTAGTGTATGTCCCAAAAAGCCTAACACACACTTCGCCCCTAGTTTCAAGCATTTGTTTGGGGGGTGGGGGGATTTTTGGGGGTGTGGGTTGAAGTGTTTCAGTTTTGTTTATTCAGCCGTATAAAATGTATCGCCCATCTGCTAACCAATACGCTAAGTTCCGAAACAACCGAAAGAAAGGTTAAAGGTCGAAGTGGTTTGTCTTTCCAAGACGTTCTCGCACTGGCATGCCGGTTTCTTAACATATTTACTTTGGCCCTGGTGGCGTTCCGACATCGACGATTTATCTGTATCGATTTTAGATTGGGTAATCGGATCACTTGTCAGGTTTTGTCAAAGAATGAGCCAGGATTCCCTTTGTTCATGACACGATTCTTATACTGTGATGAGCAAGAGATGAAAGATGTACAATCCTTCTACTTTTTCAGAAACCTGTCTGAAAAAAAACATAGACCGTAACATGAAACAGTTTATCTCTGTTCAAATCTCAACCCTTATGCAGGGAAGTAAAGCAATGTAAAACGGTTAGAACACATTGTTATCTTAGGTTGAATGTTGTTTTGCACAACGATTATCAATGGCTAAATGTTTGTTAATGTCCAGTTTTGATTCACGTCTGTTAATGTCCAGTTTTGATTCACGTCTGTTAATGTCCAGTTTTGATTCACGTCTGTTAATGTCCAGTTTTGATTCACGTCTGTTAATGTCCAGTTTTGATTCACGTCTGTTAATGTCAAGTTCGATTCACGTCTGTTAATGTCCAGTTGTGATTCGTGTTAAGAATACCACGGACAGCTAAAAAGCGTATAGGGGGAAGTCCTTAAAGAAGCCAATGCGCAAAGGAAGTTTATTACTAACAATAAAAAGAAAACACTCCACTTTTTTTGGGCGTGTTACGAGAGAAGTCGAAAGATGGAATATAATCTGGCAACATGAAAAATTGAAGGAAAAGGAAACAGGAGGACATATCAAGAAGATACGGTCTCCCAACAACTTTCAGCTAATCCTAGTGCAGTTTATCGCTTTTGTTGTTTGTTTTTCTTAATTCTCGAATATGTCATGTTTAAAGAAAAAGTCTAGTACATTTTTTCACGTGCGATTGGGGGGGCCTGAAGATCCAAAGAGAGAACAGAACTACTACTTCCTTAGGCAAGGAGTAGCAATTACATAATACGAGGTTTTTGTATGGGGCAGACAACTTCATCATTAAAAAAAAAAAAAACTGCTGAAGAAATCATCGTTGTAAAATCCCATACATGCTTGTATGCTGGTTCCTTGTACGAAGATCAATTGCAGTAGTAGTTTCAAGTTCCATAAGACTTCTAACTTTTCTCTGGATTATTTGAACATCTGAGAACCAAACTCGCTGCTGCATTTTCAGTTTATACAGCACTGCTTTAATTCACAACTAGAAAAAAAGGGATTTTGTTGTCTAGCCTTATAAGCACCCAATTATCAAGTTTCTCAAAACTTCAGCCTTCACATCCTTTTTCACCATCTCTTGCCATTCTATCTTCATCACCTCGTCAGTATTATCACCACTGTTCCTGTAATTAGACTTTCAGCTGTAACCCAGGCCCCATCAAGTATGAAGAAGAAAGACAACTGTGTGGTGATATATAATCCCATGGTGTCTGGCCGTGTTGCTGAGGTTATCCACCGTTCGTGCCCCCAGAGGGCGCCACGACAGATTAGAAAAGGAATCTCGCGAGATGAAGTTATCCCCTGAGACAAAAGATGGCTGGAATTGCTAGAGGACCGCCATAATTGTTTTTGTCGTCTCTCTAACCGCCCGATCGCTCTCATCGAAACTGAGAGGAATATAATCATTGATTATTCCACGGAAGTTAGAGAAAAAAGGTGACAAATTCTCACCAATTTCTTCTACTACTGTTCCACTCACGCGAGGAGATAAACTGACATCACTTCTGCGTGACTCTCATTTCAAACAATCAAACAAACCACCACAGAATTAATTTTCTGCATGATTAAATTTGAGATTTGGACATAGCTGTGAAAATTCCACGCTGTCTAGAATTCAATTTTTTTTCTTTCTCTCCCTTGAGGTCAGAACAAATAATAGTGTAGTTTACCTCAGGCGTAAGATAATATAAGAAATCAACCACTAGAACATTCCACAGCATTATTCATGACGTCACGCAATTGTGTGCACACCTGATTGACAGCTGTGATTATAGTCTCCCTTGTTACGTCTGTGAACTAGAATCTGGTATTAGAATAATTATAATATCTATTTCTGGAAGCTGGTAAGTCACAAATTGGGTGACTTTTAAAGAAATCATTCAAGCTCTAGTTTGACGCTTGCTATTAGATGTCGTTGAACAATTGGGGCGAATGTCTTGGATAATTTAGTTAAAAGAACGTACGGGCTGTGTACTTTTTAATAAAAAGAAGATGTATGACGTTAATAAATGTATTATTTCCCTTTCCCATTTTTGCTCACTTGTGAAGAAAGAACTACGGCAATTATCCTCCGTGTACATTTGTTTGTTCTGGTTTCTGCAGCAATTGGAGTTGTCAGCCAAATACGATATTTCATCTTAGTCGCCTATTATGACATACCTGTTGGGGCAGTTCTCTGTATTCTTATTTTGGTCTCACTGAAAACAATTTTTTAAATTCCTAATATCGTGAAGACAACACTAGTTTTCTTGTTTGGCTGTCCCTGGGTTGCTTCATAAGCTTCCTCTCCAGAGGACCTTCTGTCTTGAATGGATCAGCTGAATTATTTTCTTTAGTTAAATTACACATATGTTTTTTTAGAAGTTTTTGTGCGTGATGTTTCTACAAGGCATGGCAGATGCCCAATTTCCAACCCTTCTTTATAGCGCTTTGTGACGTGCTTGGTCGGTTACATTCTTTGTTCCCCTTTCGGCCCCTGGCAACACGGGTGTTTCTGGAATCCTCAGGGTAGGAGTTATAGAGGAGGACAGAAAGCACAAGCAGAGGAAAACTGCAGGCATAAATGAAAATAATGATGAAGATATAAGAAGATCTTGAGCTGACAGCAGGAAGACTCGGCATGCGTTTGTGAAAGGCATATGCTCCTTATGGAACTGAAAGGTAGCGAAAAGAATGAATGAAACACCACCCATGAAATAGGCGAGGCAAATGAAGGTACTGCAGAAAAATTGACATCGAATACCTGTCAGGATAGGTATCATTTACGTCTTGCTCGTTCAGATGAAAGATTTCACTAAACTTTACTAATGTCACAGTATTTTGTGGTGCAATCAATACATTTAAAGTCTTGAGGAGATACAATGGCACTGTGGACATTTCCTGCTTCATGTATAAAAGTGTAACTTCTCCTTCCAGAATCTTCGCCCATTTCCTCTATCTATCTTTTACTTGGACTGTCTCATGCCTTAATTCCTGAGGAATTTATATATTTATGAAGCGGGATAACTATTTCTTGGTTTTTATCTTAACCAAGTGCTCGAAACACCCGTGTGTTACCGGGGCCCGAAAGGGGAGCAAAGAATAGTAACACTGTCCCCTACCAAGCATGTCGTAAAAAGCGACTAAGGAGGGTTGAGCATGGGGCCGGTTACACCATCCTGTAAAAAAAATTTAAACCACAAAAAATTTCAACAAATATGGACAAGTCAAATAAAGAAAATAAAACACAGCCATCCAAGACAGGGGAAGGTCCTCTCGCGGGGAGGCGTATGATGCAACACAGAGAAAGCCGAAAGGAGTCTGTGTTGCTGACTAACCTTCTTTCTTCTAGGAGAACTTCCAGATTTGGCACCTGGAATGTTCGGACATTAAACGAACAAGGGAAAGTGGCGCAAGTAGCAGCAGAAATGAGGGAATACAAAATCGAGGTTCTGGGAATGTGTGAAACAAAGTGGAAGGGGGTAGACAGGAAGAAACTCATCACAGGTGAATTGGTGCTGTCCTCAGGACATGAAGACGAAAGTTCACACCACAGTGAAGGGGTAGCTCTTATGTTATCTAAAGAAGCACAGAAAGCACTAATTGAATGGGAAGCTGTTGGACCCAGAATAATAACAGCTTCTTTCAAAACAGCTAAAAAGAAAATTCATGTAAATGTCATCCAATGTTATGCACCAACTAATGACAAAGAAGAGTCTGTGAAAGAAGCATTTTATACTAAACTACAAGAAATTATGGATAAAGTAAAAAGAAGAGACATCACAATTTTGATGGGTGACATGAATGCAAAGATAGGTACAGTCAACACTGGATTTGAAGAAGTCATGGGAAAACTTGGGCTAGGAGTAATGAATGAAAATGGAGAGCTATTCGCAAACTTCTGTGCTTCATATCAACTGGCTATAGGAGGAAGCATGTTTCCACATAAGAGAATACACAAGGCAACATGGATATCACCAGACCATAGAACAGAAAATCAGATTGATCATATATGCATAAACAAGAAGTTTAGATCATCATTGCAGGATGTAAAGGTATATAGAGGAGCAGATGTGGCATCAGATCACCATCTTCTGATAGCCAAAGTAAAAATGAAACTCAAGAGATATGCAACAATGCAAAATTATAGACAACAGTTTAATGTAGGACAGCTAAGAAATCAAGAAACAAGAGACAAATTTGCGGTCACAGTATCCAACAAATTCCAAGTGCTCCAACAGCTGGAAGATGTAGAGAATACAGAAGACTATTGGCAGCAGGTCAAAACAGTATGGAAGGAGACATGTGAAGAAATACTGGGGAAAAGGGAAAGACAACAAAAAGCATGGATAACAACAGAAACCATCAATAAGATAAAAGACAGAAAAAACAAGAAAGCAGAGTTAAACACAAGCAAAACTAGAAGCTCCAAAGCCAAGGCTCAAGAAGTGTACACAGAAGCAAACAAAGAAGTAAAAAGAAGTATCAAAAGAGACAAGAGGAAGTATATTGAGGAGTTGGCAAGAGAGGCAGAAGATGCTGCAGCCAAAGGAAATATGAGAGAACTGTATAGCAGCACAAAGAAGCTAACAGAGAAATACAAGCAAACAAGTTGCCTCATAAAAGACAAGAATGGGAAACTGCTCAGCAATATACAAGAGCAAATGAAGAGGTGGACAGAGTATTTTGGGGACCTTCTCAATAGACCAGCTCCACAAAACCCGCCGGACATCCAGCCAGCAGAAGAAGAGCTACAAATTAACGGTGAAAGACCAACGAAGGAAGAAATAAAGAAAGCCATAAAGCTTCTAAGAGAGGGAAAAGCGTCGGGACCTGATGGCATTCCAGCAGAGGCCATCAAAGCAGATATCGACACGGCTACAGAGATGTTATATAAATTACTTGGTAAAGTCTGGGAAAAGGAAGAGATACCAGCAGAATGGAAGGAAGGATATCTGGTTAAGTTGCCTAAGAAGGGAAATTTACAAGAGTGCACAAATTATAGAGGAATAATGTTACTATCAGTGCCAGGAAAAGTATTAAACAGGATTATCCTTGAGAGATTAAAAGAGTCCATAGACAAGAAACTGAGAGATGAACAAGCAGGTTTTCGACAAAACAGATCATGTACAGACCAGATAGCCACTTTGAGAATAATAGTTGAACAAAGTCTGGAATGGAATTCACCACTATACATCGGATTTGTGGACTACGAAAAGGCATTTGACAGTGTAGACAGAGAATCACTTTGGAAATTGATGAGGCATTATGGAGTTCCCCTGAAGATCATTAATTTAATAAAGAAAACATATGAAGACATGACATGCAGAGTTCTTCACGAAGGACAGCTAACAGAACCGTTTGGGATAAGAACAGGAGTGCGACAGGGATGCCTCTTGTCTCCATTTCTTTTCTTGCTGGCAATAGATTGGGTTATGAGATCATCGACAACACACAACAGAAATGGAATCCAGTGGACTCTGACTAAGCAGTTGGATGATCTGGATTTTGCTGATGACTTGGCTCTTCTGTCCCATAACCGTAATCAGATGCAGGACAAATTGAAAACACTCGATGAGAGGTCACAGCAATTGGGTCTAAAAATACACAGGGAAAAGACAAAAATAATGAGAATAAATGCAGGTAATGATAACAGGGTTGAACTTGAAGAAACACCAATTCAGGATGTAGAATCATACACATATCTTGGCAGTAATATAGACAAAGTTGGAGGGGCAGACAGCGATATCAAAATAAGAATACAAAAGGCAAGAGGAGCTTTCATTGCATTGGGAAATATATGGAGATCAAGAGAAATCGGATCCAACACGAAAATAAGAATCTTCAACTCAAATGTGAAGTCAGTCCTATTGTATGGCTCTGAGACATGGAGAACAACAAAGACAACAACCAAAAAGCTACAGACTTTCATAAATGGGTGCTTGCGTAGAATAGAGGGATTAAAATGATATGACAAGGTTACCAACGTGGAACTGATGACAAGAACTAGACAAGTGCCAGTGGAACAAGAGATGAGAAGAAGACGATGGCGATGGATAGGACACACACTGAGGAAACCTGATGATAGCATTACAAGACAGTCCTTGTTCTGGAACCCCCAGGGCAAGAGAGGCAGAGGAAGACCAAGAAGTACATGGAGAAGAGAGTTGGAAACAGAGGTGAAAATGATGAGGAGAACATGGAAAGAACTTGAGATGATGGCACGGGACAGGAGGACTTGGCATGTGTTTGTTGAAGGCCTATGCTCCTTTGGGAGTGGAGGGTTATGAATGAATGAAGTGCTCGAAGAATTTCATTTGCTGTTATTATGAAATCAAACAAATGAAATGTCTTCCGTTGAATGCTTTTTCTTCACCAAAGTTCTTTTCCCGGAAACGCAACTTTCTTTTTCTCCATTATTCTTGATCACATCTTAACAGTCTTTTTTTCTGTGTGCTATAATCGTCTTCACGGTCTATCCTATAGTGTTATATCTCTTATCTGAGTTATATAAGCTTCTTGTATGTCGAGTCTAAAAAAGATAATAGTATTGCAGTAACCTCTTATATCATATGAGGTCAAGTATGACGTCTATACCCACATCTGGCTGTCATTCATTCATTCATCATTCATTTTCACTGCCACGTGGAGCATGGAGCAACCCCTGCAGCAGGACCTTAGCTGGGAACATGAACCCAACCATCTATATGCTCGTGCTGCTATTGTGTCTGTAGTAATCTGTTTTACACCATGATGTTGGCAGTTCCATGCTCAACCTCAAATTAGTTGCCTCTTACGACATACCTAAGGAGGCATTAGTCTTATTTTTACTCGAGGCTTAGGGTGTAAAAAATGTCCAAACTGTTCTGTGTTGCTTTGATAGCCACTTCACTTGACAACTCTCCATCCACCTTTACAACGCTGCCGTCCTGTGCCTTCATGCAACAAAGATTTTTTGCGTTATGTCTTCAGCATCACAGTCAAGCAATATTGGACTAATGATTTATCATCCTTTCAAATGTTGCTACATTATACCTGGAACAGCTGGCGTAAAAATGTTATCATTCATCTTGACAAAACTCTGATTTCAATAAAGGCCAGACCTTAGTGTTTCACGGTATTAATCTCTTTGATTTACTTGTAGCCTTGTTTCTGTTACACACGAATGTTTTCGCGATGGCAATTAAAGAATTAACGCTTCGGGATGTATATTACACCAAACGCTCCGCATCCTGATGGATGTTCAAACTGTTATCAGAGTCCAGTCAGTTCAGCAGAGCTTTGACAGCGGTGTTTCGTGCTAATTTTTCTTTTCCTTCATACGGCCGTCAAGCATAACAAACAACTCAAGTAAAGCTTGCTTGGCAACAAACATATAACGTCTCGTGGCTGAGGTAATAATTTTGATCAATACACCGGCGCATTTCTGTTAGTATTTCCAGAAACCAATAACGACGCACAGTCATCGATTCAGACAGAATAAATATTAATACTGGACCCCTGCTTAAGATTGCAATATTCAAAACGACAACCTGAAGTATCAACATGCCTGGGCGTTTAATTATGGCGCTATTTATCTTTTTTTTTTTACCTCGTAATCTTTCAAGATAGGCTAACATGAATGATTTAATCTCGAAAATTTGTTAGATAAAACACTTTTTTTATTTTTGCCACGCTAGCACCTTCTGTACAGAACAAAAAAGTATTAATATTTCAGAGCAGACTAGGAAAATAGTTTATAAATGTGAGTAGAATCATAAGTGTATTCAGTGTGAGTGTACAAATGTAAAAATAATGACTGAGTAAACTTTAGAATTAGCCCCGTGTAGTTAGTTATACCGGAGGGTCTCTGCGCTGATAAAGAAAGAAAATGACTACTGGACCGTCAGGCGTGTCGTAGAGTGCGACTAATATATTGTCATACATGAGGCTGAACGTTTTAAACACATACAGAAAGGAATACCAAAACCTACCCTCTGTCTTGTAATTACTGTTCTTAGTCTTCTATCATTTACTAGACACAGTATTAAGGTCTTTGTCGTGTGTAATCTGACCTATACTGTATACTAGGGGAACAACAGAAGTGATTGCGTCATTAATAGGCTGGATTGCCCTAGGTAAATTTCCGGTGTTATGTGTTGCGGGTTGCACTAATAATCCCTGCTATCGAAGCATCATTCTAGTGGTGCTTAGCTGGTAGGGAGGATAGTGTGATTCGCTTCCGTAGCTAGGCGTGGGTGCCGCACGGAAGGTCCTAGGTTCGATTACCCGGTAAGCCACTCACTTCTGTTGTTTTTCTGTTGTCTAGTTTTCTACTTCTTTATTATTCACGAGTGCCTGAAAACATACCTTTATATGTGTGTGTAATACATGCGGCTGGCACTTTCATCGTGTAAAACAAATAACCACTGAAACTGCTGCAGTAAGCGCATGTGACTGTTTGGTGCAGGCTTTGTACAGTGATAGCCCCAAGCTCCGAAAGGAGCCTGAAGGAAAATGATGAAAATAAATTCTGGAATTAGATCGAAAAGAATCTGCGAGAACAAAGTATAAGAAAACGAAAATGTTGATAAACTGGGGAAACTAAACTCAAGCAATAGTTCAATACTAGACCTCACAGTCTTTTTATATTTGGACATGCGCCAAAATATAACCAACAGACTTTGCGTCTAGGGTGAACGATGCTCACTTCGCCAAAACGAGGCAACAGACCTCTTATTTTTTTTTTAAGTTGTTAATCTGAGAAGAGGAGAAAGGCATAAGAACATTGGAGGAAGAATCTTTGGGAGATTATTTGAGGGAACAACATTGGGAGATTATTTGAGGGAACAACATTGGGAGATTATTTGAGGGAACAACATTGGGAGATTATTTGAGGGAACAACATTGGGAGATTATTTGAGGGAACAACATTGGGAGATTATTTGAGGGAACAACATTGGGAGATTATTTGAGGGAACAACATTGGGAGATTATTTAAGGGAACAACATTGGGGGATTATTTGAGGGAACAACATTGGAAGAAAGTGCTGGATAGAAAGTCTAAAAATAAAGGATGATTGAAAAGTCACGTGGTATTTTTAGATTTGAATATCCTCATTTCCATTAATTTGATTTACATGAAACAAATACAAAAACAACGAGCAATGACTACATGTGACAAATAAAATTAATATGTTTACACTTTTAAAATAAAACAAAGTGTAGTTTAAAATGGCCTAGAAACGGATGTTACAAGAAACAACAAAAATGGCTACTCGCAAGGAAATCATGTATTGAACAAAGAGTCTGAAGTTGAGTTGTAATCTTAATTGAGATATAATTTAATGTAATAACATGATAGTTACTTGTCTTTGTTTTTACTTCAGTTTCACGTCACATTAGTTGGATAGATGTGAAGAAATAATAAATGTAGAAATAATGAATGATATTTAGTCACCTTGTGGATAGAAACACGAGGACACAAACCACAGCTCTCTCAGAATAGAGGTCTATCGATATTTTGCAACAGGGCTTTGGTGAGCGTTACTCTTAATTTGCTACATAATTGGCTTGTTTTATTCATATTCAACACAATGGAACAAGAGACGAGAAGAACACGCTGAACACGCTGGAGATGAATAGGGCAGGCGTTGAGTAATCATGTTGATAGCATTACCAGGCAGCCCTTGCCCTGGAATCCACAGAGTAAAAAAGGCAGAAACACACGTTTGTTTAGCTATATGTATGAATGCATCAACATTTTTTTTTTCAATTGAAGTTTAGTCTCTTTTTGGCAATGCGCGTCCCTTTCAACCTAGACACAAGGTCCGTCGGTTATATTACGGCGCATTCTTAAGTATAAAAGACCTTTTGGCCTGGTTCGTAACATTACTGAAGTCGTAGCTGAGATTATAGATTATGTTGTTGGAGGTAGGTTTGAATGAAATAACACAAGTCAATTTATGTAGTGCTAGAGGATTCTAAAAAGGTGTGATGTCGCATATTGATAAGGTATTGTAAAAGGTGGTGTTTAAGTGAGGGCATTCAAAATGCTGATGCGGGATGTCGATTATCATCATAATCACCATTATCTTGTGCCCTCCGCCTCGTATTTCCGTGTCTTCTTGATATCTTTCATTTATGTCTTTAGTTCTCGTGTTTTCAGCCTTCCACTACCTCTCTCAGCCCTCCATTACCTCTCTCAGCCTTCCACTACCTCTCTCAGCCTTCCACTACCTCTCTCAGCATTCCACTACCTCTCTCAGCCTTCCACTACCTCTCTCAGCCTTCCACTACCTCTCTCAGCCTAGGGATTCGAGAACAAGGACTACCTTATAATGCTATCACCAAGTGTTCTCAGTATGTATCCTATCCACCGCCAGCGTCCTCTTCTCATCTCCTGTACTCTTGAAAGTGCTATAGTATTAAAATGGTGATCAATATGGCTAGTACGTAACAACACATACCTTTGGCAGTGCTAAAACGTTCAGTTAGATATTGTTGCACAGTCCAAAGCTTTCAAAGAGATTATGTTGACCGGCGCTAGGGCAGTAAAAGGCGTGATGCTGTGTATTATGTGATCAGTGGTCATGGAAGTGACAAGCCGGTTGTCTTAGGGACTTTTTCTTTGGGTTTAAAAAAATTATAAGTTGCTGCTACTGTCACCCTCCTTTATACAGCTTAGATCTGTTATAGTGCAGTCTTTATCACTGCGACAGTATCTGTTATAGTGCAGTCTTTATCACTGCGACAGTATCTGTTATAGTGCAGTCTTTATCACTGCGACAGTATCTGTTATAGTGCAGTCTTTATCACTGCGACAGTATCTGTTATAGTGCAGTCTTTATCACTGCGACAGTATCTGTTATAGTGCAGTCTTTATCACTGCGACAGTATCTGTTATAGTGCAGTCTTTATCACTGCGACAGTATCTGTTATAGTGCAGTCTTTATCACTGCGACAGTATTTGTTATAGTGCAGTCTTTATCACTGCGACAGTATCTGTTATAGTGCAGTCTTTATCACTGCGACAGTATCTGTTATAGTGCAGTCTTTATCACTGCGACAGTATCTGTTATAGTGCAGTCTTTATAACTGCGACAGTTTCTGTTATAGTGCAGTCTTTATCACTGCGACAGTTTCTGTTATCGGATTAAAAAAAGGTATTCCCACAATAGATACTTCCATAGGGGAGTGAGACTTCATATACTAGGGTCCAGCATCGACATGGGATGACCAGTTCCCTTCCTCTCTGCTCAAGAACAAGGTCAGATACCCATTAATAGCTGGATGGACTGGAGCGTGTCGATACCGAGAATCGAACCCGGCAACTTTGCCTCCAGAGACTAGAGCGCTAACCACTCTGCCAATCGGATGGACTACAGTTATTTTTTTTAGGTACTAGGCAGTTGAAATACTTTGATCTGGTCTCTCGTATTTAAAGTTTATATGATATTTTTATGAGTTTTGATCTTTTCATGAATATGTGGATAGATCACTAATCTTCTCTTTAGGGAAAGGAGGATCCCGTTACACTCCTATTGAGGCATATTGGGAATATGGTGTTAGGCCCGTATTTTATCGACCATCGGCACACTAGGGGTGGTGTGGTCAGCATCACGCCGGCCGCCTTAACCTTCCCAGAGTTGTTCTGGTATCCAATTCATGAGGCTGGGTCGACCCCGGAGCCGCTTGCGGTCTAAAAAATCCCACCTCCACTGGGGATCGAACCATGGACCACCGAGCTAGGAAGCTAGTGCACTAACTCAGCGGTACCGCGGCCCCCAATCTTCTGTTTACCTTTAGGTAAATGTTGCGCTCTTGTCTCTGTCCGTAGGTAGGTAAGCCAATGATCTCTCCCTCATAGATGGGTTCGTCAGTCTTTGCTGCCTCATTTGTAAACATATCTTCCAGTCGTCTCTTCCTCATGTGTAGATAGATCTTCCAATCATTCCTTTCTCAATTGTAGATACAGCTTCCATTCATTCTTTCCTCATGAGTAGATATATTTTTCAGTCGTTCCTCCCTCAATTGTAGATATATCGTTCAGTCGCAATTGGAGATAGATCATACAGTCGTGTCTTCATCATGTATAGATAACAGGCCAAATTAGATAAGTGAGACGTCTTTCCTTTGTCTGTATATAGACAAGCCCGTTTTCTCTCCCTCATCAATACACTGATAAGTAATTCTTCTCTTCTTCATATGCAGATGAATAAGTAATCCTGCTCTCCCTTATCTATAAACTTATAAGCAAGTTTTCTCTCTCTCCTCTTTCTCTCTCTATTCCTTCTCTCATTTGTAGACAGCTATGTCAAATTTTTCTCCCTCATTTGTAGCTAGAATATCAGTCTTATCTTCCTCGTGTGTTGAAAGAAATGACAGCTTGCTCTCCTCATGTACATAAATGCGAGCCGATTGTTTATATTTTATCTGTAGCCAGAATTGTTGGTCTTCTCTCCAATGTTTATGGAAGATTATGTCCATCGGTTCTTTATCACGTATAGATAACTAATATAGGTTTATCTCTCTCACCTGCGCAGACGAATACCAGTGATCGTATCTGTCCACAAACTTAAAGCTAAACTCTAACTCATTCAGTGACAAGAACAGTAGCAATAACTACATCGCAGGAGTGCATGATGGGAAATTGTGTTGACAACGCAATCAATCACTTTTAATTAAATGTTGTAAACAAAAGAGCACCATTGGTTTTCGATTGCTATCTTTAAAGTGGAAAGCCATGTTTGTGTCGAGATATTTAATCAGTGATTTAATCTTGTTTTTTGAACAGACAATGTAAAACTGATTGTTAAGTCCGCGGAAATGGGAGATCAAAGTTGCAGATTATTTATAGCTTTTTGGTGTACTGTTTAGTTTGATTATTAAATTTGTATTTGTTTCTTCTAACACACTCAGCAATATTTGAAAGTCACTCCGTAATTTTAAAATTTTTACATCCGTATTTACATTTTTGAATATAAATGTCATAAATATGTCAAAACAAGAAACAACAGCTGCCATTTCACCAATAAGTTGTTTCTTTTTAAATTTCCAAACACAAAATAAAATATACAATGGCCAACGAGTTTACATTACAGGAGATAGACAAATATTCATTCCTGATAAAATAGCAAAATATTCATACCTGATAAAATAGCAAAATATTCATACCTGATAAGATAGCAAAAAATTCATACCTGATAAGATAGCAAACAATTCATACTTGATAAGATAGCAAAATTTTAATACTTTAAGAAAGCAAAAAATACATACCCGACAAGATAGCAAAAAATACATACCTGCTAAGGTAGCAAAAAATTCATACCTGCTAAGATAGCACAAAATTCATACCTGATAAGATAGCAAAGAATTCATACCTGAGAAAATAGCAAAAAATTCATACCTGATAAGAAGTCATGTCTCATACAGACTGGATCTTATGTTCAGCTGTATTGTTAATTGACTCCGCATTTTATGTAATAACATAACTGCTAAGGTTCTTCAGTATGGCATGTGTTTCATATAAATTAGCTGAATAATAGTAACCAAATAAAAAACTTAAAAATAGGGATGAACACTTCCATCACCATGTAGAAAACATTGGCAGAAAGTCATGGTCGGAATCAGGTAGCGGACGTCTCTACAGAGCGTGTTCGGATTCCGGAATTCTAATATAATCAACTTTTATAAGTAGCTTGTATCAGCCAGTTAGCTTGTCATCAGTTTCATCGGTCAATCTCACTGCCTTTGTCGTATTAAATTTCAACACAAATACATCTAGCCTTCTATTTTATTGTAAAATGGCCTCTGATGTTTTTACAGGTAAGACTTAGAGATTGTATCTCGCCACTTCCTCTGATATTTTTACAGGTAAGACTTAGAGATTGTATCTCGCCACTTCCTCTGATATTTTTACAGGTAGGACTAAGAGATTGTATCTCGCCACTATTATCACTTCTGTTGTTGTTGTCCTCAGGTTGGACTATGTCACCGTGCCCCCAAGAGTTACCAAAAATGTAATAAAACTTTATCACTAGCACTTGTTTAGTCAACACGCAAAAAGCATCTTTTCGAGGACTTCCTGGAATGTGATATGCCCGGACAGTCACGCTTAAGGGTCCAACAGTAATCTGCCATCATGTGGGCATCCCAAAGTCCCTGGTATCTCTCTTCCATTGTTTTTATATCTTGGTGAAATGTTTCACCTTGCTCCTCACTAAAATCGCCAAGATTCTCTGGAAATAAATGTAAATGGTTATGGAGGTAGTGCAATTGTATGCTCATGTTGCATCCAAGTTCACAAAAACTCGACAGCATGTTTCCAACTAATTCAGAATAATTGTCTGCTCTAAAGTTACCCAGAAAGTTTTGCACAACTAAAACAAATGACGACCAGGCTGTGGACTCTGTTTTGTTCATGGAATCAATAAAATTTGGATCGTTTATTAACTTTCTAATTTGAGGTCCATCAAAAATTCCAGCTTTAAGTTTGTCTATGCTCAATTCTGGAAATTTTCTGCATAAGTGATTAAAACAAGTACCATCTTTGTTAAGTGCCTTAACAAATTGCTTCATCAAGCCAAGCTTTATATGTAATAGTGGCAGTAGAACTCTTTTTCGATCAATGAGAGGCTTATTGACAATATTTTTTTCTCCAACTTTAAATTCATCCCTCAACGGCCACTGTTTCTTTGTCCAGTGCATATCTTTTGCCCTGCTATCCCACAAACATATAAAGCATGGATATTTGGTGAATCCCATTTGCTGGCCAAGCAAGAAGTTCATCATTTTAAGATCTACACAAACCATCCAGTTATGTTCTAAATACTTCAATTTTTCCAGAACTGTGCTTATTGTAGCATACTCCTCCTTCATTGTAGTAGAATGAGCAATTGGAATTGAGCCATATTTGTTACCATTGTGTAAGAGAACACCCTTTAAACTTCTTTTAGAGCTGTCAATGAAAAGTCCCCACTCATCTGGTGTATAACTTACACCCATTTTGTTAACAAGACCTCCTACATTAGTACAAAACACAAGGTTGTTTTCTTTACAAAAGAATGGAATAAAACCTTGCTCTCTGATGCGATAAAATGTAACCTTTGTTTCAGCAGTCAGTAATTTTTTTCTTTCAATCTTGAAGCCAAAAGTTCTGAAGATTCCGTGGAGAGATATAGATCTCGGATTATATCATTTAGTTCAAGCTGGTCGAAGCGTTGAGCATCTGAAAAATCATCTTCGAAATCACTATCACTGTCACTCGTCGTTCCACATGCCACTGCTGTCTCATCTTCTAGCAGGGAATCCGAAATCTGACTGAAAGTTGGAATTGGTATGTCATCTCCGTGTGGAACAGGTCGCCTAGCAGAATCTAAATCTGGATATTTCCACTTTTTGTGATTTTTTCCATTAATTCCCTTAATATTCACAACACAGAAATAACAGTCATCATAGTGGTTCTTGGGCTCTCTCCAAGCCATTGGAATTCCAAACTTCAAACATTATTATTTTTCGTTTGTATAAACATTTTTTCATATGTATGATCATTTTTTTGACTGAAGTGTGTATTATGTTTTCTATGGTCAAAGGGACATAATCCGAGTTATCGAAACTACAATTTGTTAGGAGTTGCCTTCTCTTGTATAGAGACACGTTCGGTCTATAATTTCTTGAACGAAGCGTGACCACATCTCCTTATTTGGTAGTATCAGTCAACTATGGTAGATGTCTGAAACCTTTCTTAACGCTTCTTTTCATGACCATAAAAGGCGCGACTGTGTAAGACTTTTATCTCGAATGTTCTTCGAATCGTCTTATTGTGAACGGCAACTCAGAGATTGTCGTTCTGCGCATGTCAAACCGGGAGTTCGTTCTGTGTGTTCCGCCCAGTTGGGGCAGTTTAGAAATGGTTTAAGAAGCGAGCAGACGCAACTGCGTCTTGTGATTCTCTGAGGGAAATACAGTGTCTTAGTGAGTTAGTTAGCTAACTAGACTATTTCCCAGTATTATGCAGCCTGCCTGGAGGCATATGTTCATGGTTGATTTTCCGAAATAAGGTAATTCCTCTTGTATCGAACTTTATGCTATCGTCTAGAGGTTCGTCATTTTGTCGCCTATTTGCTCGCCTGTGTGATGCAAAATGGAGAGGTACTTTGACTAGGATTAAGTCACCGGTATCTGTATACCTGAACTAGTTAAATATATATGGGTCGCTCTAGACCAACAAGACTGTTGTCTGTGTTCCAGGATTCGTTATATCAGAGATCACGTCCAAGTCAGATGGTTAGACTTAGGAACATTATAAAGGTCGAGCTGACCTGTAGCCCATGTATGCTATTCACGTGCAGACAGTGAACGGACTTATTGTATACAACTGATCTGCTAGCATCAGAATGGGAGCATTTATTATTGTTTATGAACATTGAAGATCTGTAGCTGACACTGTTGCAGAAGTTATAGAAATTATTATTATTTATACAGCTTCACGAACTAGCACTCGATGATTGATGAATTTCTGAATCTATTGAACTGTGATGTCTTATGACGCATATATACAACAGCTATCATTGCTGACTACAGAAATTGTTTTCAATGTGCCATATCATCTTGCTGAACTCGTTAACCATGTTGATGTCATAAGTATCATGACTGTTTTGTGGCGTGCAATAAATGAAAGAAACTTATACAACGAAGTTACCCTTTCTATGACTCTACACGTCATGTTGCCTGTGTGATAACCCATTGAACTGTTCCACTACCACATACACAGCAACATCCTAAATCAGAGAAGACACCTACATCTTACACTTCCCCCACTTCAGCACAAATCCACCCTTATCATTTTTGGTGGCCAGAGCTGGTTCTATCATCTGATATTTTGGCGCACCATATCATTTTTGGTGGCCATAGGTTGGTTCACTCTGATTCCAGCTATCAAGGGGGTCAGCAAACCCAGACATCATCATCATACTAGATACAACTACAGCATCAACTACCACCTTACAAGAAATTTTATTGAAAGTATCCGGATTTTCTGACAGTTGCTGATTTTGAAACTACCCGGCGCTGCTCGGCAATATTGAAGTTTATGTAAAATTAGAAGGACAAGTACCGAGCGAATGGATTTCCTGATCTGGTGAAAAGAAGGACAAGTGCCGTAACAACTGTTCCGGTCTCAGGGGTACTGTTGCGGGTTCAGAAGGTCAAGTGCCGGTTAAATCAATTTAGAAGATTCAGAAGGTCAAGTGCCGTAACAACTGTTGCAGTATTAGAAGCTCATTTCCTTCGTCATGGCTGTTTATGGGAGCAGAAGTTAATCAACGTTGGATCATTATCCTCAGAATGCTGATTACATCCTGTTCTGCACCGTGCTGACGCTGGATTTATAGAAGTTAAGTGGCCTGTTTTGTTTGTGAACTGTGCCCTTATGTTCTAACTGAGCCTTCTGTACTTTCACACTTTCTCCTATTGTTTTCATGATACATGTTTATATGTTATATGTTATTTGTTATTTGTATATTTATATGTTTATATTTCAGCGGGTTTTCTCGGTTGGGCGGAGTCTTACAGTAGAAGATACCACGTCACAGAGGTTCTACTGTTAGCGTTTTCGTTAGGGACTGTGCGAATTTCCTACAGTGAAATTTGCTAGCGACAATCGTTGCTATATCTGTTTAGTTGTGACGAGTTGTGCTTTATTTTTGTTTCTTGTATATATATATTTTTTTTCTTTTTTCTTTTCTCTCTTTCTTTGTGTTTTTAGTTTCGATTTCGATTGTTTGTATTTGTAGGTCTCCCCTTTGCTATTATTCAGTTCTTTACGTATATTTTTGTGTATACACTGTAGCGTCATTTGTTAGTCATATCTTCGCATATTTCTTTTTAGTTTTGCTGTTTGTGTATTTGACTTATGCGAATGTTTTCGTATTGTTTGATCTTTGTTGATTGTTTACATTGACTCTGATCTTTGTTATTGTTTACATTGACTCTGATCTTTGTTATTGTTTACATTGACTCTGATCTTTGTTGTTGTTTACATTGACTTTGATCTTTGTTATTGTTTACATTGTTGATGACCTTTGTTATTGTTTACATTGTCTTGTTATTGTTTACATAGTTCTTGCATAGTTAGCTTTCACTATTGTTGATATATGCTCATGCACTATTGGTCTATAGTGCACTTATCATAACAAACTGGTGTTTTTTGCTTATGCACTATTGTAGTGCAGTTATGATAAATAACTGATGATTATGCACTGATTTGGGTAGTGCACTGTTAATTAAGAGGTGACTTGTGATATTATTATACATTTGATAATACAAGTTGGTGTCAACTCCTGTTTCCCACAGAGATTGGGTTCAACATAGAGATTATACAAGCACTTTATTAAGTCTTGTTGCTATTTAACATTGAAATAAGATAATTAATTATTTCAGGTTCTGTACTCACATTTTGGACATCATGTCTACATTTGAGTACTTTATTGAGCAGGGTAAAGCCCTTGGGAAGACAGGTGATAAATTAGAAGAATTTGCGACTGTTCAATATGCCAAGGCATTGAAGTCGGAAGAAAAGAAAATGAAAGAACAAACTGAACAAAAGAGAATAGAGGCTGAAATAGAACAAAAGAAACTGCAGATGCAGGTGGAGGAAAAAAGATTTCAAATGGAAAAACAAAAAAGAGAAGCAGAATCTCAGGAGAAGAGGCTTCAGGCTGAAGCTGAAAATAAGAGACTTGAAAAAGAAGCTGAAAATAAGAGACTTGAAAAAGAAGCTGAAAATAAGAGACTTGAAATAGAGGCTGAAGGAAAAAAGTTACAGGCCCAGGCTGAAGAAAGAAAGTTACAGGCTGAGGCTGAAGAAAGAAGGTTACAAAGAGAGGCTGATGAGAGAAAAGCAAAAATGGAACATGATGAAAAAATCTTAGCTTTAGAGTTAGAGAAGTTAAAGTTATTGAACACTGGTAATGCTAATGATGCAAATAAGGTGTCAAATAAGACTAATGCTAAGGATTTCAAGCTTAATCTACCAGCATTTAATCCCTCAATCGATGATATAACATTTTATCTAGATAGATTTGAAAGTGCATGTAATGTGCATAATATAGATAAAACATTATATGTGTATCATCTGTCCAAGATACTTAGAGGTGATGCTTTGACTTTGTTGAGTATGGTAGATGTGCCTGACAAAAACAACTATGAGGTTGTCAGGGCGGCATTGTTAAAGAAGTACCAACTTAACGAGGACGGATATCGTCTTAAATTTAAAACCATGTTACCAGAAACTGGAGTTGAATTCTCTGAATTCATCTCAGGCATCCGTCTTACTTTTTTACGATGGGTTGAGTTGTCTAAGACAGAAAATACATTTGAAGCTCTTATGGATTTACTACTTAGAGATAAGGTTATGTCTTCTGTTAATGAAGCTTTTCTATCTTTTCTTCATGAGCGTAAGCCTAAAAACATAAAAGAAATGGAAGAATACTGTAGCCAGTATGTTACTGCGCATCCGCACATAACCATTAGTAACTCTAAGGTGAAAGAAGGTCTGCCAGTTGCTTCGGCAGCACCTTATGGCCCAAATTTTATGCGTAAATTTCAGGGTAGCCAGAAAAAATTTCAATAAAAAGAGTAATCGTAATTATGCCCAGAACCATAGTGATCAATTCCAGGGTGATTCTTCTTCCCAGAACTGGAGACAACCTAATACTACACGTTATTCTACTCCGGTTAACTTTAGAAATTTTCACAAAGGTAATCGGTATAGAGGAAAATATTTTATGCAGAGACCTCAATACCAAGATAATAGAGGTTCTCAACAGCATAGAGATAGTAATGACAGTTATGGAAACTGGAACTCAAACCAGGATAAAAATTACAGTAGGGACTTTAATGATAATTGCAGAGGCAATAATGGTCGCGGTAGATCGCAACATAAGAGAAAAAGATATCAACAGACAAACTCTGTTCAACAAGAATCTCAGGGAGCAGATAAACAGGTTAATAATGATAAAGACCATAATGCTATCGGATGCTCATCTTTTGATTTTGGTAGGGCAAATAAATGTATCCAATGCAGTACTTTATTTGATCCGAAAACCGTTAGTACTTTAAGCTGTGGTCATCCTTTGCCCGCTCTTCCTGCTAATGTTGCTCATGATGGGAGAGGTTCTCTTATATTACATAAGGGGCTAGTAAATAGTAATCCAGTCTCAGTGTTGTTTGATTCTGGATGTACTACTGTCGGCGTTAGGCAATCTCTTGTAGATCCATCCTGTGCTACAGGAAAAGTCATCAAATGTGTCACATTTGGTGGCACGTTAGAAAAGTATCCTACTGCTATAATACACATTGCTACTCCTTTCTTCACGGGAGAGGTCCACGCGTGTCTACTTCCAAACCCTATTGCGGACCTTATTATTGGTCGTATTCACGGAGTTAGGGAATGTACCCCACAGCAGATTGCTGTTTGGGAAGAGCAAAACATTGAAGCTACCAATGCGGTGGTCACAAGAGCACATGCTCTGGATCCACCTCAAACTTCATTAACTAATAATGATGAAGTAAATGACCAAGATAGTCACTTGACTATTACACGTGACTCATTTATCAAATTGCAAGAAGAAGATCCTTCTTTACAAAAATTCTTCATTCTAGCAAAAAAAGGTGATCCTAATCAGAACACTAATAGGAAATCTTGGATTTCTATGAAGAACGGCGTACTTGTACGTATGGTACAAGACTCGACTACGTCCACTCATTCACAAATTCTTGTGCCTAAGAGCATGAGATTGCAAATATTGCAACATGCTCATGACTCGCAATGTGCTGGACATATGGGTTTTTCCCGTACAAAGTCGAGGGTTCTTGCGGCTTTCTTTTGGCCATTTGTGAGCAAGGACATACGAATGTACTGTCGCTCTTGCAAAGTATGTCAGGAGGTCAAATCTAAAGGACCACGACATGCTGCGCCTATCCAGGCTGCTGACATTCCTATTCGCCCTTTTCAAAAAATGGCAATAGATATTATCGGTCCTTTTAGAATTAAGTCGGCTAGAGGACATCAATTTATCCTTACATGTGTCGATATGTGCACACGTTGGCCAGAGGCAATACCTCTCAAGAGCATCTCAACTGCTGATATCGCAGACGCTCTTTGGCTGATATTTTCTCGCTTGGGTTTTCCCGGAGAAATATTGTCAGACCATGGCACTCAACTTATATCAGACACTATGTCACAGGTAATGTCTATGCTACACATTAAAAGGTCTCTCAGCAGTATCTATCACCCAATGTCTAATGGGTTGGTCGAACGTTTAAATAGGACTCTGAAAACTTTACTTGGTAAAATAACTGAGGATCATCCTCAGGATTGGGACAGGGTCTTACCCGCGGCTCTCTTTGCGTATAGAGAGGTCCCCAATGAACATACGGGGTTTTCCCCTTTTGAACTTGTCTTTGGCGCGCAACCGCGCGGCCCTATGTCTTTACTTCACGATCTAATCACTGCCGATAATATTAGCGATGAGACTCAATCTTCTTATGAGTACGTCATTGCTCTTAGGCAAAAGATCATCGAGGCATGCAAACTAGCAACTTCGTCTTCAGAATTTGCTAAAGAAAAGGCAAGGCAGTTTGCAAATAAGAATAGATGTCTACGACAACTTTGTCCAGGTGACAAAGCTCTCGTTCTACTTCCTTCAAGGGAGAACAGACTTCTAATTGCATGGAAAGGTCCATATGCAATAGTCTCCAAAATTTCTGATGTCGACTATGTTGTCGATATTGATGGAAAGCATAAAACTTTCCACATAAATATGCTCACAGAATTTTATGAAAGACCTGACTATTTGCAGCCTATTTTCCAGGCTACGGACAATTCACAAGCAACTCGTGGTCAGTACTCATCTCTGTCAGTTATACAGGATGAGGAAACTACTTTTTCTGATGTCAATCTTCCTCTTTCTATGGTCCCACTTTATTCTACGGAATCTTGGAAAAACGTGACCGTTTCTCCAAATCTTTCCGCTGAGGAACATCGACAAGTTTCTTCGATGTTGCAAACATTTCAGGATGTTCTTACAGACATCCCGGGACACACACATGTCATAGAACATGACATTGTGCTAACTGATCACAATCCTATCAGAGTCAGACCATATCCAATACCTATTCATTTCCAGTCTCAAGTCGAAAAAGAGTTGGATGAAATGATACGTTTGGAAATCATTGAACCATCCACTTCAGCATACTCTTCGTCTATGGTTATTGTTCGAAAGAAGGATAATAACATTCGCATTTGCGTAGATTATCGCAAATTGAACCAAGTTACGAAGTTCGATGCTGAACCTATGCCTTCATTAGAAGAGCTACTCAATAAACTTTCTAATTCTAGATTCTTTACCAAACTAGATTTGTCTAAAGGTTATTGGCAAGTCCCGCTAACTGAACGTGCCAAACCTTTTACAGCTTTTTCTACACCTAGGGGTTTATTCCAATGGAATTTCATGCCTTTTGGTCTTATGAACGCCCCTGCTACATTCGTACGCATGATGCGGCGAATTCTCGCATATCGTACAGATGTCATAGCATACCTAGATGATATCTGTCTATTCAGTGATTCTTGGGAAGATCACTATTTGGGTTTATACGAATTACTGTCTACTCTTCGCGAGTATAACTTGACTGCAAAACCCTCTAAAGCCTTTATAGGATTTAGCGAGATTTCTTTCCTAGGTCATCGGGTTGGTCATGGTCTTTTAAAGACAGAGGACCACAATGTTTCAAAAATACTTAACATTTCGGTCCCTAAGACGAAGAAACAAGTAAGGAGTCTATTAGGTTTGATTCAATTCTACGGACGATTCATTCCGAATCTGTCCTCCATTATGGCACCGCTTTCTACTTTATTGAAGAAAGGGTCGCCTAATCTGATCCGCTGGTCTAAAGAATGTCAATCCTCATTGGACCAGGTTAAAGCCCTATTTTCATCTCCACCTATTCTTAAGTTACCTACTATTGAGAAGACTTTTGTTCTTCGAAGTGACGCCTCGTCAACAGGGATTGGGGCAGCACTAATGCAGGAGTATTCTGATACTTTGCATCCGGTGATGTATATCTCTAGGAAATTAAACGCTGCAGAAAAGAATTACTCGGTTTTAGACCGTGAGTTATTGGCTATGGTATGGTCTATTCTGAAGTTACAAAGATTTCTTCTAGGCGCACATTTCATTGTGGAAACCGACCAGAAAGCGCTTACTGCTATCAGAGCAAAAACTTGAAGAGCTCGAGGTCCACTCGTTATGCCATAGCTCTTCAACCATTTCATTTCTCGGTTCGAGCTATCCGTGGTTCGGATAATGTAATGGCAGACATTCTGTCCAGATGTCCACACGATTCCACATGATTCTTCTGTCATATATATATATTTCCTGATATACAGTCCAATGTTATAATGACATGTTAGTAGATTTTGTCTCACTTTTTTTTTTTTGAGGGAAATTTATAACATTGTACCATGTAATTATCTAAGAAGGCTTAGTTAGTGATATACGGGCCAAAAGATCACTCGGCCACATTTAAATAAATTATTTTCAGGATTGTATTAAGAAATTTACCAGTTGTCTTTAAGATTTGTGTTATTGATATTTTCGCAGCACATCATTGAAGTCTGCGAGTTTATGTCCATTGTGGAACTTTGAGGATATCAAGTCCTGTCCTACATTGGGAGCGGATGATGTCCACATCTTCTTCTATTGAATGTTTTATGTCACCGAAGAGCAACACATGTATTACTTATTAATTACTGTTACTTTATATAATGTAATAATATAGTGCGGTATATTAGTAAATTACACCGCTATTTGCAACACATTGTATGATAACACATAATATATTTAATTTCATATATTGGTATGAGTATAATTTGATTGTCATTATGTTGTTGCCATCATTGTGGCGTGTGTTGGTGGCACCTTCCTGGAATATATCAGCGTATACTTAGATAAATTTTTTCTCTAAGGATCTGAGATATGATCTCAGTGTCGCTCCATGCGTTGAGCTAATTTGTTAGGTATATATATCCACGCATCATACGTGCGTTAGGAGCCTAGATTTTTTCCGGCTCCAGGATTTAAAAAAAAAAAAAAATGTCCCATTTTTTTTTTTTTTCCAGGGAGGGTGCGGTAATGTTACGCACGGATCATTATTATTTTTCGTTTGTATAAACATTTTTTCATATGTATGATCATTTTTTTGACTGAAGTGTGTATTATGTTTTCTATGGTCAAAGGGACATAATCCGAGTTATCGAGACTACAATTTGTTAGGAGTTGCCTTCTCTTGTATAGAGACACGTTCGGTCTATAATTTCTTGAACGAAGCGTGACCACATCTCCTTATTTGGTAGTATCAGTCAACTATGGTAGATGTCTGAAACCTTTCTTAACGCTTCTTTTCATGACCATAAAAGGCGCGACTGTGTAAGACTTTTATCTCGAATGTTCTTCGAATCGTCTTATTGTGAACGGCAACTCAGAGATTGTCGTTCTGCGCATGTCAAACCGGGAGTTCGTTCTGTGTGTTCCGCCCAGTTGGGGCAGTTTAGAAATGGTTTAAGAAGCGAGCAGACGCAACTGCGTCTTGTGATTCTCTGAGGGAAATACAGTGTCTTAGTGAGTTAGTTAGCTAACTAGACTATTTCCCAGTATTATGCAGCCTGCCTGGAGGCATATGTTCATGGTTGATTTTCCGAAATAAGGTAATTCCTCTTGTATCGAACTTTATGCTATCGTCTAGAGGTTCGTCATTTTGTCGCCTATTTGCTCGCCTGTGTGATGCAAAATGGAGAGGTACTTTGACTAGGATTAAGTCACCGGTATCTGTATACCTGAACTAGTTAAATATATATGGGTCGCTCTAGACCAACAAGACTATTGTCTGTGTTCCAGGATTCGTTATATCAGAGATCACGTCCAAGTCAGATGGTTAGACTTAGGAACATTATAAAGGTCGAGCTGACCTGTAGCCCATGTATGCTATTCACGTGCAGACAGTGAACGGACTTATTGTATACAACTGATCTGCTAGCATCAGAATGGGAGCATTTATTATTGTTTATGAACATTGAAGATCTGTAGCTGACACTGTTGCAGAAGTTATAGAAATTATTATTATTTATACAGCTTCACGAACTAGCACTCGATGATTGATGAATTTCTGAATCTATTGAACTGTGATGTCTTATGACGCATATATACAACAGCTATCATTGCTGACTACAGAAATTGTTTTCAATGTGCCATATCATCTTGCTGAACTCGTTAACCATGTTGATGTCATAAGTATCATGACTGTTTTGTGGCGTGCAATAAATGAAAGAAACTTATACAACGAAGTTACCCTTTCTATGACTCTACCTTTCTGTGTGATAACCCATGAACTCTACACAGTCATGTTGCCTAAATGTGAAGACACCTACATCTTACACTTTAACACCAGGTGTCGATAAGGGTGGCAAGTTACCACTTCAGCACAAATCCACCCTTATCAGTAGCATACTAACATGCATGCAGTGGCTTAAAATCTAAAAAAAATTCATCTTGGAAAACTGAAAAAAACAAGCAGTTTTTTCTTTTGAAGGACACCAATAGTTTTTTTTTTACATAGCTTACAAAAATGTCTGTTTCAAACACCAGAGCTGCTACGACAATAAGATATTTGGATTGAGCAGGCCTTATTTATGTACAATCAAGAGTAAAATGTTTGGCACCAAAAATTTTTTTTTTTTTTGTAGGGCTGTGTTATAGATGTTTATGACTGTGTGTATATGTTCGATTGTAGATGTTTATGTCTGTGTCTATATGTTAGATTATAAATGTTTATGATTGTGTCAATATGTTAGATTGTAGATGTTTATGACTGTGTCTATATGTTAGATTGTAGATGTCTATGTCTGTGTCTATATGTTAGGTTGCTGATATTTACGACTGTGTTTATATTTTATATTGTAAATTTTTATAACTGTCTATATGTCAGATTGTAGATGATTGTGACTATGTCTGAATGTTATACTGTAAATGTTTACAACTGTATCTACGTCAGTTTGTGGATGTTAATTCGCCGATGCGTCAAAATGTTTGATGTCCTTTTGTACGTAATTAAAGCTGTATATGACCTTTTTAAGCTTTTTCGTGTCTGTGCGTACTGCTTTATTAATATGTATATTTTTTGTAGATGTTCATGACTGCGTACTTGTCGGCTTGCAATTACCTGTGCCTCTGTGTGTGATAATTCAGAGATGTTAGATATTGAACACTTTGTGTAAGTTATATTTTAAATATGGGCTTTATACGTTTTCAAAATTAGCCAGATTATGTTACAACTACGCAAAGCAACTCTAAAGCTTTATAATGCAAACATCGACAAGCCTGGGACACCCTATCCTCTCTCCTCCCCATGTCTTGTTGTTTGAATAGTCTAGTCAAAGGCTATCTGCGTTCCCGTACATGAACTCACGGAAGCAAAGGGGAAACCACCCTCATATTATCTCTTCTTATAGCCCTGAGTCGAAAAAAAATGGTCGTACAAAAGGGAAGAACGCTTAGAGGCAATAAGGGTTCCAGGTGTTCCACTGTATCAAATGTGTGCTTTATTTTCTGCTGGCAATGTTCCACCGTCATCAATCTACTGTAAGCGAAATTGCAGTTAATATTTTTTTTTTTAAATAACTGTTGTGTAGAAAAAAAAACACACCAGGCAGGTTAGAAGAAATGAAAGAAGGAAGAAACAATATCAAGATGACGAAAATCAAGAGAAGACTGAGTATTCAAAGCGGAAATGGAAAGAAGTATAACAATTATTATGAACTTACAGTAAGAAGCATACTGACATGTAGGAGGAAGCTATCACGACGAACATGATGATGATAATTGCGTCAACAGCAGAAAGAACATTGAACTGTCAGGGGACTTAGTAAAGTATGAGAAATATCATGCGAGAAAAATCTGAATAAGTTAAAGAACCTAGAAAGAAAGATACGTAACATGAATTAACTGAAAAGTAAAGGGAAATAATGAAAGCAAAACTTAAGAATGTCAACAGTTGCTGACAGTCTGTCTATGCAGACCTATATATTTGTTAGTGTGTATTGTATTACAAGACAGCAAACTTTATCATTCGTGGTAATAGCTACTATTATATTGTCAATATGTTAAAACGCAACTTTCCCCCTACAGTCTGTGTTGTTTTCTAACATCCTGCCCTTTACGGGGATAGCTACATTGATCAATACATGTTTTCAAATTGATGTCAATAACAGACGTATGTACAGATGTTTACATTTAAATATGCTACGTCAATGAAAAGATCTCACAGACTGACATACAACACGTATACTTATGTTGTTGCAATACCAGTGTGTGTGTAGTTGATGTCTGGTTGGCTGTGTGCTTGTGTTTGGTGTATATGTAAGTGATGGTGGTGGTGTGTGTGTTTGTGAAAATTGTATTTTTGTTGAATTTTACTGTACTGTTAAAATGATGTATAGTGAGGGAAGTAGAATTATACAGTACAAGAGTGATGTAGATTGGCAGGCAGAGATAAGAAATTGAGAGAGAATGATAAAAAGTAAGAATAAAAGAAAGTAAGACAGAGAGAGAGAGGGAGAGAGAGAGAGAGAGAAGTAATCAATCAATACCCTTTAGCTCCCCGAGGAGCATAGGCCTTCATCAAACACATGCCAAGTCTTCCTGTCCTGTGCCATCTGCTCTTTCCATGTTTTCCTCATCATTTTCACCTCTGTATCCAGCTCTCTTTTCCACGTGTCTTTTGGTCTACCTCTGCCTCTCTTTCCCTGTGGATTCCAGGACTGCCTTGTAATGCTATCAACAGGTCTCCTCAATGTGCGTCCTATCCATCGCCAGCGTCTTCTTCTCAACTCTTGTTCCACTGGAACTTGTCTGGTTCTTGTCATCAATTCCACATTTGTGACTTGGTCAAACCATTTCAGTCGAGAGAAGTAATATTTAAAAGAAAAGGCTGTCAAGAGCGAAATTGGATTAACAGATAGTCATAAAGTAGGAAAAAGTGAGGAAGAGAGAAAGATAGAGACAGATAGCAGCAAGACAGGTTGTGAGAATGAATAAAACTAAGCTAAGAAAAAGAATAGCAATACAGTGGGAGAGAAAAAAAGAGGGACTTAAAGAGACAGGCGGAGAGTAAGCGAGAACATATATTTCTGACATGAAAATAAACAATATGTCTAGTTTTAAACTGACACGCCTGCGACCATTAACCCTAAAAATACCTGTACATATTTACACAAGTATTTTCACCCCCAGCACCTGGATAATTATTTGTCCTATTTACGAGACTGTTTTCATTTCAACTTCTGCTCTCTCATTCCCGCAGCTGAAAACGTCCAATCTGCCGGCTTTGATTCCACCGACGACTTTTCCTTACCTAACTCAAAGAGCCAGGCACCCACTTACAGCTGGGTAGACTAGAGCGTGTTGGTACCGTGATTCGAACTCGGCACCGGGACCTCAGACGTGTCAACAGTGAGAAATGCAGTAAGCGACCCATAGCTGGACTGCTTGCGTCAGGGTCAGCGAACCAGAGCTGACCAAGACCCTACTCCACCTCCAAGTGGTGGTCCTGGAAACAGGCTGCATTACTGCAATCTGGCTGAGTGAGTAGGGATCGAAGAGGGAAGGCTAACCCGGTCCCAAAAATGCCGTGCTGAAGTCAGATGTGTCGGCCGAAAGGCGCAAATATCGCAGCTTCGCTGTAAACGGACACAACGCAACCAACGTCCTTTTAAGGACGAACGAAGAAGACGAAGAACTCGGCACTTTTGCCGCGAGAGACCAGCGCTCTAACCACTCTGTCAATCGGACGATATGTGTATATGTTCGTATGTATTCTTGTTCAATGAACACGTGGGATTGTATGCGTTATTTCCCTTTTGTCTCTTTGCGTATTTTCTATATCTGTTTATATTTCTGTGTTTATTTTTCTTTCTCTGATTCTAGTTTTCTCTATAATTCAGTGCGACAGTTCATATATTTTCTTTATGCCTACATGTGCCTTTATGGTTTGTTTTTTCTGGGGTTTTTTTTCTCTTTCCTTTCTGCCTCTCGTGCGTCTCTGTGCTTTAACCTAATGGCTGTGTGCTTTAGTCTGTTCCTGTATGAGTTAGTATGTATATAGTTTTGTATGCGTATCTGTACCATTTTATTGTTAATATTGTGATTTTTATTTGTGCTATTTTGTCTCTGTGAGTTTCCGTGTATGTAAGTCTTCTTGCTCCTCTCTGACTGTGTTTGTCTATCTCTCTTTTTCTTTTCTTCTCAATGTACATATCTCTTAATCCGGACATTTGTTACCGACTACGAGTTTTACGCCAAACGACAACTAAAAACACTGTAGTCAGAGTGCAATGTCGGAGTCGGGCTTCTGAAAAATTAAGGAGTCAGATTCTGAAAATATTTTGACCGATTCCACAACCTTGAGTTTTTCAATGCATGATTGTCTTTGTACGTCTGTATCCTTTTTTGCCTTTCTCTGACCTGCGTGTGTTTTGTTTAACACTGTTTCTCTCTATTAGTTGATACATAAAACAATTATGTACACACTTGTATGAATGTCCTTATGTTGTTCCCTGTGGGGTCTCTGAACAGACACAGAAATAATAGGACTATTACACGCTGAAGCATGTCGCATAATATGACGTTGGGCATATGGCTGGCAGCCTCATTACGTAAAATAAATTGCGACAGAAACCGCCGCTACTAGAGCAAGTTAATGGTCGGTGCAGGCTTTCTGTGCCGGGATTAGCAGCAACCAAAATAAAATAATATAAATTATAAACTGATCGTAGAACCGATGTGACAAGGTGAGCAACCATTTCTGCTCTCTGTGAAATCTTTAGTAGATAGGAACTCACTTTGAGCTGTAATGTTAATGTGATACAAATTTTTGTGTAATGAAATGGCATTTGGTTGTCTCTATTTTGACGTTTGTTTCACATTAGGAAGTTGGACTGGAGTGAGAAAATAATTTTAAAAATAGCTGTTCAATCACCCAATGTATACATATATAAATAATCATAGACACACATGTACACATACTTATAAACAAACATAATAATCATACACACACAAACATATATATATATATATATATATATCATGTGTACGTGCATACACACTCATACTTGCAATAATACATACATAACGTGGCTAAAACTTTTTCATAACTTGAAAATTGTAACATCAACGAAATATGCAAAAAGAAAATAAAAATAATAATATACCTCTAAAGCAAGACGCAAAGAAATATTAATCTAACGTTTGACATACTGGAATCTGAAGGAAAGAAGACAGTTGGATAGAGTATTACTAAATTAAACATTGTTACGGCAGGTAATAAACATTTTATGTTTCTCATCTGACAGGTGTTACACTATGTGTGATCAAGAAAGCCACGTATACGCCAGCGCAGGTATGTACGCTTGACGTAGTTGTTATTGCGTTTTGTTATAGCATTACATTTTCGATTATTATAACCCTTCCGCCCCGCGTAATTCACGAGGTTCTCTAATGAGGCAAAGAAAGAACAGGCCTACTATTTCCTTAGGCATATCATACAAGACGATTAATATGAGCTTGTGCATGAGGTTGGCAACCTCATCATGTAAAAAAACTTGCCACATACATCACCGCTGCAAGACCATGTGAATGCTTGTGACAGGCTTCCTGCAAGGGGATCAGCTACAGTAACGGGCCCATTCTAAGTAAGGAACGCACATGATAATGATGATTACAACTCTTAATTCTGTGTCAGATGATCATTTGTTGTGAGGTTCGGGGCCCACTCAGTAGTGAAGAGCACATAATATAAACCACCAACCAGGGAAGGACGTCGTAAATAGATATGAATGACGGCTGTGTAAGCTACGCGTATATCATCATGTACAAACATATCGTCACTAAAAACAAACACCACTGCAAAAAAAATTACGAAATGATGTGAAGCTTGCTTCCTTCAGTTAGACCAGTTGCTGTGGTGGCTCAATACTTCTTAAAGAGGGGCCAGCGGTTGTAGATGATGACGAATTGTGGAGTTACTATGTTTATTATGTATTATTTAAATATTTACTCCATGTGCGCGCATGCATTTCCACAATTCTTGTTTTACCTTATCTGTTCTCGAGTGCGGTCATTTATTACTATTGGCAAGTTCTACTGGCAAGATCTTGAATGTTTCTTTAGTACATGCTTTCATTTCGTTCATAATCCTCCGATCCATAAGGAGCATAGGCCTTCAACAAACACATGCGAAGTCCTCCTGTCACGTGCCATCATCTCAAGTTCTTTCCGCGTTCTCCTCATCATTTTCACCTCTGTTTCCAACTCAATTTCTCATTGTGCTTCTTCGTCTACCTCTGCCTCTCTTGCTTCGGGGGTTCCAGAACAAGGACTGCCTTGTAATGCTATCAACAGGTTTCCACATTTTTGTCCTATCCATCGCCATCGTCTTCTTCTCATCTCTTCTTCAACAGGTACTTGCCTGGTTCTTGTCATCAGTTCCATATTGGTACATTTTTAGTACAAAATGGCTGTGTACCGTCATCTCCCAAATGCATAAGTCTTACTGTCTGTGGTGAAGTGGGATGTTATAAATATTTATAGGGGACTTAGTGTACTGACTGAGATCAGCTGAGAAGGTATCTATATCTAATAAGAGTAGTGTATTATAGATAACCTTACTTGCTGCCACATATGTATACCTCAGTCAGAATTATTCTGGAATAGTGTGATGACTACGTTATATGTCTAGGGTATGTGTATGATGAAGTGTAAGTCATAACAACAACAGACAGATAAACAATTTAATTTATTCCACCACACTTGACAACACTGTGACACTCACATACATAAAACACTCTACGAGGATATCTTAAAGGAGTCACTGATAACTTTTCAAATAACAATATGTATTCAGTGCTGTCATGAATGTATATGTGTCCTGATTCAAATACAAAGGGAACCAGGAATCACAATCAATTTTAATTACAAGTTATATGTACAGAATTTATTAATATGATTCTTGTAGTGACATATATTATTAATAGTATCCTATGTGTGTCAGTTGTGTAGTAGTAATCTGAGGTAATACTGGTTTTGTTTTGTTCAAGCTCTGTTGGTATTTGTCATCATGACTTCAATAGTTTGTCTTTATTGGAACTAGTATTGGAGATGTTCTCAGTTCCTGGTATTAAAACAATTAAATTCCCCTCTTAATTTTATTTTACAATGTCATTTTAAGATGGGGTACATAATGTTGAGCTCCATGGCCACACTCTCTTATCTTTCGTAATGACTGCAGTAAAAGACTCCTCTGCTCGATTACTTTAATGAGTTCTGGAGCCACCCCACTGGTTGCTATATGGACCAAGGAGTATGCTGTCCGCCTCTGGCTTCAGCAAAGCTCTGACCAGGTGCTGCTCAATAACTTTAAGACCACGGTCCCTGAAACAAGAAGGTTGTACCTTCTACGTCAGAACTAATTTACACTCTATTTCTACACTGAGCACAATACATCACAAACATTGAGTTCAGAGCGTTAGGCCAACTGTCAGCTTCATCTGAAATACTTTATACCAGTATTTCCCTCCCTAATGGTTACTACGCCTCTGCAATTCCAGCATTATTTCTTTCTAGTCAATAATCTAGGTGTCAGTGTACTGTTTGGCCATTCCATGCAGTTTTACTTTCCTCCGACACCTTCTGTTCAGGCTGGAGCACTATAGGCTTTACATCATGTTCGCTACTGAACTACACATATATACAGACATAAATTATCAATTTACATTCAATTTTCATTAAAAGATATTGAATATTTCAAGCTTACCACAATTCATGGAAATAATAAACAGTTTCGTTGACTGGCAATGAATATAGCACAACTCCGATCTGCCGATGTCCCAGGCTTTATTTTATAAAAAATATACACTGGTGCTCAACGCACTGCTTCTTAGTAGGTTTATTACAAGATGTGGCAAGGAACAGACGCTCTGAATTGAGTATATTCGCAGCTCTACCCAATCAAACCATGTCTACACATCTTTTCAAAAAAATACCCCTTTTCACGTTTCCCCTGACAACACAAGATAGTATTTATAGCCCGACCAATCGTGTTTAGTCTTACATTTGTTGCGCTCCAATCAAATAGGAGTTAACATGGTAGGCTATTTCCGTAACGTAATGTTTTTTCAAACACGTTATAAAAAAAATTTTATGAGCAGAAATGATTTCATGCTGTCAGGCACCCCCACTATTTTATTTTGGCCATAACTTGGTAATTCCTAGACTATTTGCGTAACGTTTTACATATTCTTTGTCAGCAAACCCTAAGGAACCCAAATATACGAATTTAATGGAGCCAATATGCATTTTCTTCTAGGATAGTCGTGCTGTTACTACCTTCTCACTTCCAAACTTGAGGGTGTCTGGGTACTGTCATGTTTTCAAACGTAAACCGGTATAATGTCATAATTTCCAATAAGCGTTTTTCAGGATTTTAAAACCTAACTCTGGTATGGGTAGTGAATTTTATCACTGTCGATTTGAAATAAAGTTAGTGCATGTGGCCTTACACGCGTGATGGCAGCAATTGTGTATCGCGCGACGCGTGTTTAGTGTTGCATGTGTCCTTGCTTTCTGCCTCTCCCTTCTCTCTATCCTTTAGTCCATCTGTCTTTTAGTTACGCCGTGTATGGAATGAATGAAATATTAAATCTAGGTCATTGATCAGCTTGCGTATCTCAAGGTTTTTCCAAGAAATACAGTACACGTTTCATTGAAGAAAGCGTGCAGCGACACAGTAGGCTTTTACTATCAACGTGAAAGCGTTACAATTTGCCGACGAAGTAGAAAACAAGGGGATTTCGAGTACAGTCATTGTGACAGCACTGTTCTTTACCATTCTTCTTTCCTTTTATTAAATTTATTTGTTAGGCTTTACATTTACGTTTTAATTTATATATGGGGATTAGAATAATTCACGACACTGTCCATCAAACTTTTTCGTTGTTGTTGAGATTTACTTGAAACCTTACTTTTACATGATCTGTTATGCAGAGCATATGCAGGTGGTTTGTCAGTTTTTATTCTGATCAGAGTTTCAGACGATTTCACTCACTTTTGCTCTGTTGTTATACAATGTTTTTTTCACTATTTTCTCTTTGTTGTGTCAGTTTTATTTTGACTTCTTGTATTTGTTGTCAGTCTTTTTGAGCAGAATAATTATTTTATAATTTTACTGCTGATGGTTCAATGTTTTCTTAAGATATGTACATGTTAATATGCTTTTTTGTTTGTCTCTCTTGTTCGCCCATATGGTTTATCAATTTTATCCTGTATGTTGCAGTCGTGTATTTATTTATGATATTTAATAATGTATATATTTTACAGAGTTCCTTGCTGTTTTTCCCGCTCTAATAATTTAAACCTAACTGTCTCTACAATAAGTGTCCGTATTTCTGTTCCCAGATGGCGATGAAACTCAGGACAGCAACAGAGACAACCTGAAATATCAGCCCGAGGATTTTGAGAGTGAAACAGACCAGAAAGGAAGCGAAGTCGAGTATGCTGAGATAAACGACCCTAGGTTGCCTCGATATACGGATATCTTCAAAGAGACTTTAGGTGAAAAGGACGATCCTTTTAACAGAGCTTCGGCACCACCTATGTATTCAGCCGTAACAGGAAATAGTTACATTAATTCTGATGTCAGATCGTTCGCTTCCTTACAGACAAGTGCAAGGGCTGGTATTCAGATCGTTCCGGCCATCTCGCCAAGTCTAAGCGAGGGTACTGATGATGTCTTTGAGGAACCTCGTCACCCTCAACAAGGTGTCACTGCTGGTCAGTGTTGTATGGATGGGAGTAGGGCAGAAGGTGCATACTACAATGTGAAGGAGAAGAAAAGACGAAAGAAGCGTAGCTCGAGTAGCAGTAAAGGTGGCAGCACAAGCAGTAATAAAGGGGATGTGAGAATAGAACGAAATCCAAGTGCTTCAGTCGCTAGTTCTGGGGTAGGCAGCAGAAAGATTAAGACCGGCTTTCCCGTGTCGGTAGAAATGATGGTCAAGAGTTCAAGTGCCTCAGAAACTATTGGGAAAACAACTGAAACTTCGCTCATCAAACAGAAGCGGCGATCTGCACCACCAGACACCGTGGAAATCCCGGTAGGGTCTATACACAGGTATCCAGTATCAGCTCATTCTGCCTCTGCCTCCAGCGTGTCTCGCTCTGATTCTAACAGCGTCTGCTCTGTTATCAACAAAGTCGTACCTGAGATTCATCGACTGAATGATGCACGTCACAAAATTAAGTCAACTAAGGATAACTCAAAACAAAAAGCTGTCCAGAAAACTAGCAGAGGAAATAAGTATGAAAACTCTGGTGTAGGGTCACCGAAACGATCGTGTACAAAGAATAAAACACCATCTTATATTACAACTATTACTGATTTGTCAAACGTATCAGGATCTATTCCGCCATCTAACGCAGTTGTATTGACGTGTTGTGACTCTACTTCATTGGGGCTCTCGACAATCGATTCCGAGTATTCTCAACCCAACGAGCAAGATTCACTTCTTCGTAGACCTTCATGTCAATCAGGCTGCGGATGTGACCAAACTTTTGAAGACTGGGAGCACTGCTCCAAATACGACAGACTCCATCACGTGTCTGATCCAGACGTAGCAAGCTTACATATCTACCAATGTCTAGACGATGTGAAAAGAGAATGTCAGGAACTTAGAGCTGGTTCATCCACATCGTGTTCTAACGGATCTCCGACAAAATCCGACAGTCATCATAGTAACAACAGTATAGGTAGACAAGAAGGATCTGTTGATGTATTTAATGACTCCATAAGACCACATAGTCACGCTCACTGTTAATGTTTTGAAGACTGTTGACGATGTTGAAACTTTTAAAGAATGTTAGGTCTAGACTTAAACCGCGTATGATAAGTACTTCATCAGTAGCACAAGACCAAAAACAAATTTTATTTTTCTTAAATTTTTTAGTGACCCTCGAAGCGCCTGGTAATCTCTCAGACAGTGCTTCAGTCACTGACACCGGATAATAATAACAATAACTAAGTGAAATATGACTAGTTTTAAAATCAGAAAAAATAAGCGTTGTCATGGATAAAAAGGTTACATGAAGCCTGCAAAGTTACTTGGTCTTGTATAAAGTATGCAACATACTGAACCTGGACTTTCCATTTTGATTATGGTTCAGAGATGGACACAACTACGAACTATAATGTGCTAAAGTAATTGAAATGCTTCTCTTATAAAAAATACAAGTCGCCATGGGATTATTTATATCAAGTTTGCATACATTTATCGTGCTAGATAACTGTTTCCAAAAGACAGAGGTCGGACTACAAGATTATAGTTGGACGTCTCCTGTTTCTTGCTTGGCATCTGACCCAAGAACCGCCATGCCACCAAACAATGTTTCAATGCTGGAGTGTAAATTTAGTCATTCTTAAAAGTCTGCGATCTGTTATTATACTTTATGATTTGTGTTTGCTGTTTCTAGGACTAGTCACGTACGTCATCTGTAACCAATTCAGGTTGAGGTCACGTGGGCTAATTAGTATGTTTAACTCACGCTTACTGATTTTGTTTCGACATTTCTAGATATGATCTATTATTTATATTTTGCACTGCATTCTCTGGGTTCTGTAACGTTACCAAGAATGGTTTATCGTTCATTAGTTCAGGCTTTATTTATGTGAGATATTTATTGAATTCGATGTGGGAAAAGTTTGCATAATTCAAGACGGATGAGTGTTTAATATTAATGTACAATTTATAATATGAAAGTTTTCTATTTTACTTGATTACACAATTTAAAAACAAACAAACCAATGATTTTAGGACTCATTTTAAAAAAAAGTCTACAACATACAGTTAGTTCTTTTGCCTTTCATAAAACACACATGAACTATAAATTTATAAAAAAAAGACCAGACACATCTTATATAATTAACAGTTATATATGTGTGCTGGAAATTCTTCAGAAATACTGTATGACAATTATACCATTTTTTTAAAACAGAAACATAATTAATGTTATTATTTATATTATTTTAGTACAAGCAGGAAAAAGTAGACAGACCGCCATGATGTCTGAGTGGCTATCCATTTGTACTCAACATTTAATTGTACCAGAGCCCCAACTCTGTTTCGAGCTTGGCCAAAAAAAAATAACGGTCGACAAACATCGAGGCCTTACTAAACAAAACAAAAAATCTAGCTCGAAATGAAACGCCGTGTGTCACTGGTCACTCGGCCCAACATGGCGGCCTCATGTCTACAAATACTACGTCAACAATGTTTTTTTTCTTTTTTTTTTGTGGGCATTCAGATAAGATCTCACTTTCTTCTCTCTATTGTTTTGTGCATTAGTTCTGACGAAAATATTGTCTCCGAAACATAGTCACAGTGTTGTTATGAAGTTTTAAAATTTATTTTAATAAAACAAGTAATACTTTTAATTGGGTTTTCAAAGATATTACACCTATTTGTAATACAAATATAGTATTACCAGAGCCTGTAGCCTGGCTAACATGACAATGGTGGGGTTAAATTAATATACTGTAGTCCTTTAAGCCAAGAATAAAATTAAGTCGTTTCACGTTATCTTTTAATTTCGTTCATGTTTTTTTAATCTGTCATCGGCCTTAGATAAATGAAATAAAAGAAGCCTCTCACATTCAAGTAGAGATCTGTACACATAAGAGGAACCACGAAGGAGAACATGCTAATAAAACCTTATTCTGGTAAAAAGGACAAGAACAAGATATTGTTGTTCAAACGTGGCCACATTTCCAGTCTTGAAGGTTCCTGCTAAAGCTCCTCTCGTTTAGAGAAAGGGAGACAATACAAAAAAAATATGTATAACCTAAGCCAACATGTTGGCACCTCCACAGAGACATACCTATAGCCTGTAATTGACAATAATCCTAAGTGTGTTCATGAAATACTGCAACCTATTTTAGCCATCTAGGTCCGTGTATAACATTAATAATAATAACTATCATTATTATTAAGCAGTGAAATTCATAATTTAAAAAATATATAAATATTCATCTTTAAAAGTATTTAGGGAATGAAAATTGGATATCGAGTTGCCTTATGGCATATTTTCAGTTTTCAGCAGAGTAATCCCCGTAAACGCCAATTTTTAATCCCTTCATGGCGATGTTTTGACACGCTTAAATTAGTAAACAAACTCCACTTGGCATACTTTTGACAGCTGTTTGGCGTAGTGATCCAGGGACTAGTTTAATAGGACACGGGAAACACAAATCGATCACTTACATTTTTACAACGTGTTGAAATAGCAACTGTTAGACACCGCAGCAAAGTACAGGTATCACAGATGTTGTAAACATACCTCTTAACCACTCCGACCTCCAAACTGCCACTGACCTGGCACAATTTTAGTATTAGGAAATCTAATTACCACGCAAATATTTATAGAATGTGTGATTCCTGTATACAGTCATTATGATCGTCGTCGGTGCTATGGAGTTCTTGCATTGCTGAAATCCTCCTTTTGTGATCTAAAAGAGGAGATCCAAGCACTGATGGAGTTACCCATGTGCACACAAGATGCTCCTTAAAAACCAAACCAAACTAACTTTCGGTGAATATCTTCTACTCTGACTTTTCCACCTCTCCGTTCATGAACTATCCAGACACAGATCATCGGTTCATGAACTATCCAGACACAGATCATCCGTTCATGAACTATCCAGACACAGATCATCGGTTCATGAACTATCCAGACACAGATCATCGCTTCATGAACTATCCAGACACAGAACATCGGTTCTTGAACTATCCAGACACAGATCATCGGTTCATGAACTATCCATACACAGATCATCGGTTCATGAACTATCCAGACACAGATCATCTGTTCATGAACTATCCAGACACAGATCATCTGTTCATGAACTATCCAGACACAGATCATCGGTTCATGAACTATCCAGACACAGAACATCGGTTCATGAACTATCCAGACACAGATCATCGGTTCATGAACTATCCAGACACAGATCATCTGTTCATGAACTATCCAGACACAGATCATCTGTTCATGAACTATCCAGACACAGATCATCTGTTCATGAACTATTCAGACACAGATCATCTGTTCATGAACTATCCAGACACAGATCATCGGTTCATGAACTATCTAGACCATCGGGTAGAGGAAAAATAGTTACATTTCGGCTGCACTTATCCCAAATGCCAATTAATCTGAAAACTGAAAACAGACATGACTTTTATCACAGGCAGATCTTTAGAGAGTTCAGATTACCACAGCCCGTGGGTTTACTGCCACCCTTCTTGACCATATTTCTAACCTTAATCACAATAACGTAATAAAACACTCATATTAGACAACTAGTTGCGGACTGAGTGCTAAGGTCCAATATTAGAAACACGTTTGAATCGTAAATGTACAAATAAATTCGTTCATAATTTTACAGTAAGAATGGCATACAAACATCGTGATAAAACTCTAAATCCATTCTGTAAAATGTTTCTGACTAATATAACGATTCCCCTTACAAATAATGTCAAAGCCAGCAACAGTATTTAGGTTCTACTGCCGTTATGATTTTTTAAAAAATTACTAGTGTTACTATAATTCACAATTTCCATTATTGTTCTTTGAATTGAAAGGCAAGAAAAGTGTCTAAAAGTTCAAAGAGATTCTTTACACACATTTTAGCATTTCTGTTTCATTCATTTATTGTCTGGTATACGAAGTTAAAACCCTCGGGGGAAAAAACAAACAAACTTAACATAAGCAGAATATACGTTCATAAACAAAAACGTATATTAAGTTTCACGAAATTTTCATTAAGCGTCTATTTAACACTATGATATACGATATAGATCCAGGGTGGTCATTGCGCGCTTACTCTTTAACCCACTTCCCAAACAACGAGGGGGCCTCACAACGTAAAAGGGCCCGGGTCTCATCTTAGCACTTTGAGGGCTTCTGTAAACCATAGTGGTCAAGGACACTAACTGCTTTATCGATTGATTGCTGGATTTAAGTTTATTGTTGTGCTAGTTTTTTTTTGTTTTATTTGTTATATACATTTAAAAATATATAAATATAACAATTATTATATAAAAACACTCGTATGCAAGGTACTGTTACCTGATTGTAAAATTCTATTTTAAAATCAAATAAATTATGTGAATACAATACTTTATACATTGTTCCAGATGATTTTGTGTAAAGTGAAGAGGTTACTTTTTGTGCTTGAATGCCGCTCATGGAATGCCTTCTCAGCATGTTCCAGTAATGTAGGATTATGATCTGTTAAAGCCTGTTATTGCCTTGTGGTGTCTATTATCTTTTATCGTCAAGTATTGTCCGTAATTGTTAGTTATTATCATTTATTATTTTCTGTTTGTTGTCTGCAATAACGTGTTACTGTGTGTGTTAATTCTTTCACTTCAGTTATCGTTTGTGGCTCTATGTTAGACCTGCTGTGATTTTTACTGACTGTTACTATTTTTGGCGTATGTTAGATGTGATTCTTTACTGACAGTTGTTTGCCAGGTAATTTTCTATTTGTCCTATAACGTTTGATTTGGTCCGTAGTGGTGGCAGCAGAGTCTGTAGGGGGGAGGAAAGGGAATGAAGATGATGATGGTAAAGATGATGATGATAAAGATGATGATGATGATGATAAAGATGATGATGGTAAAGAAGATGATGATGGTAAAGATGATGATGGTAATAAAGATGATGATGGTAAAGATGATGATGGTAAAGATAATAATGATAATAAAGATGATGATGGTAAAGATGATGATGATAAAAAAGATGATGATATTAAAGATGATGATAAAGTGATGATGGTAAAGATGATGATCGTAAAAATGATGATGGTAAAGATGATGATGGTAAAGATAATGATGGTAAAGATAATGATGATAATAAAGATGATGATGGTACAGATGATGATGGTTAAGATGATGATGATGATGATAAAGATGATGATGATAAAGATGATGTTGGTGAAGATGATGAAGATGGTACAGATTATGAAGGTAAAGATGATGATGGATATCTCGGATTGCCTCCCCTTTTCTCTGCAGTAGTTGTCCAACAGTGGCCAAAACTTAGAGTATCTAATGTGGGTCTTCAAAGGTGTCTACCTTCGCACAAGATTACTCTTGGCAGAGTTGTAAGTAGAAGGACAATGATGTTTCTACCTCAATGGACTGTTCACAAGATATTTCAGATGTCAAGAACAATGCTGCATGAGGCGGAGCAATGTTAACTTAAGTATCTGACCCGCCGCCTTTCGTGAAGATGGGTTATGCAATAATTAGCTCGTTTAAGCCCCCACCTGAGTTCATTCAGGGAAATCCCTTATTATTATTTATTGGCTCTAAAGATGTAAATATATATTAAAATTCTGATACATACGTATGCTCTCATAACTATAATAATTGAATCAACTATGAATTTGTAAAATAACACGTAACAAATTTAATAATGAATTATTATTTAACAGTTTAAAATAAATATGAATGATGGGTGAAATTTGGATAAAAAGTGTTTTCACAGAGACTTGATAGGGGAATTATAAAAGTCCGTTGCGTTCTCCTTTTAATAAGCACTTAGCTCTTCACATGACTGAGTACTGCCGCAGGTGTTTCGTCAAGTCTTTTTTTATGAGGGTACTTCTCTTCACAACTCGTCCAATGTAGGTGGTTAGTGACGAATCCCAGCTTTTGAATTAGAAACTAGTGTCGCAGAAACTCTTACTACCTACTTGTCTCGTACTACGAACTTTAGAGAAAATAAAAGAACAAATGCCTCTGCTAAGTATATTGTGGTCAGAAGATTAAACAGGCGCCTTTTCACGCTGTCCACACACTAGTTTTGCCTCTCTGAGATTTTATTCTCCCTGAGCATATACAGCATAACTCAGGGAATATGATTAGAAATCACCGTTATTCTTCTGGTTAATTTAATGAGAAAAATTATGTCTGGACAGCGCGAGTGGCTTGGGCCTTGAGGTTTACATATAACTCAAAAATGAAAATGTAAACACTATGCACATTTGATGTAATCATCACTCCTCACTGCTCCATTCGGAGTCTGGGGTTACTTCTGCTTTCGGTTTTCTGTACGAACTATCATGAATCAATCACCAGCGCTTGCTGTAGCGGTTTATGAATATACTGTTTTCATATGTTGAGGTTGCCAGCCTCGTATGACTTGAATAATTAGTTAGAAAGAAAAACATGTCAAATTCACATTGTAAAAATATGTACAACTCACCCCAACTTGGAATCTACAATCTCCTGGCACAGATGAATGGACACATCAACTTATATTAGATGCTTCGAACACTTGGTCTGGGGTAAATTTAGAATCCCTCTTATGACGGGTGCTTTGATTCCTAGGTATTTAAAAATGTAGGTTTTCTTTTAAGTTTCGAAGATGCCGAAATACTTCGGTCCTGTCCTATTTTATTTGGAATTCTGTCCAATTCTTCTCTGGCTCCTGTAGCTGCTCTTTTGACGTTGTAATGCAGTCTACGAATTAGCTAGGTTATATTCTCATTTCTTCCTCCAAGCTTCCACATTGTGTTTCTAACAAACTTGCCAATCAGAGCTATTGTTATTTTCCTGCTCTCGATTGAATCAATCCTTCTCTTAGAACCAGGGTGTCGGGGTGTTAATTTTAATTTTTCCCCGCGTGTTTAAAATTATCACGTTAAAATTTAAACCAAAGACCTATCTTTCAAATATGGCATGATTACTTCCGTTGCTTTTACACAGACTTGCCACCATATCTGTGTTCTCATCCCTAATGATTACCTTGCTCATATTTCCTCTTCAGATATGTTTTATCGGTAATAAAGACGCCGATAATGTCTGGACAAAAATGATCACGTGATTATCATGCGTACTCAAATCTTCCGCCAGACAGATAATCCATGCCGTACGCGGACCACAGCCGGCTCCCTCAGACAGACAATATGGTTTCCTTTGTCCCTTCCCGCCGAGGTATCGGGAGGCACAGTGACCAACAGCAAAATACAGGTGGTCACCCGCCAGTTCTGTCTGGTTCGGAAATGAGTTACGTCAGAGACCATTACTTTCACGTTTACCGTCTGCATTCAAGCTGGTGCGACCACTTAAGCGATTACACTTCATCCTCAAGATGGTCAATTACCCGTGAAATAACTATTGCAGTGTGAGAAAGGGTATAGGAATTTAGGAAGTGTCAATGGCACGAATTCATATGGGAAAAATAAAGAATTAATGGATATTGTAGGAGGGTAAGAAAAAATGTAAAAGGACACCCATATTTAACCAGCGCTCGACGAGAGAAACGGTGGCCGGCTCAGAGGACGTTTCATCTGGGCCACAGTTTCTGAATTCTTATAGTTCGCACGTCAATGCGAAATTAACACCATCAGGGATCAGAGAGTCGATGAATATATATAAACAGTGGTTCCTTAAACTCACTAATCAGTTGTCGCTCAGAATTTTGGATAATCTAAGCACGTTATTCTAGAACCATTGTGGGAGTGTGTTAATAGCATCTCGTGGGGATTGTTTCATTTCTGATTTGTGGTAATAGAAATTAGCATTTATGTGATTTAATGTGTTAAGTTTACCATTATAATTCACTGTGATTTTCTAGCGTTAAAACTAGAGAAATAAATAACGCGCAGCTATTTTTCTTTGGCAGAGGTGCAGTTAGAATGTAATTTCCATCACCCGCTTCTCACACCAGAAGATACGGTTTAGTTGGCTGATTAAGTGTTAAGCGCGACTATAGTGACCGAATAGGATTCACGTTTATTTCATTTTGTGTTTTATAGTAAGTGACTATTGTTTATACTTTATGACTAAACTAACAGGCGCCGTCAATAAAATAACTATTAACGACAGACGATATTTGTAAGTGCGCATAGGGGTAGTTAAATAATAGTTGACAGTGTGAGCTGATCGCTAACGTGCGCGCAGAGGGGCGGGAAGGTGCATAATTTGGTACGAACCTGAAAGTGCAGCGCGGGCAAAAAGCTGACCGTATAGTTGTAAATAAAGTCACCGTGTGCCTTTTAACTTTAAACAGGACTGCCGGAGTGGGAAAGAGATCGTCTTGTACCCGTCCGTGTACATACAGAATAGTTGCATTTCTTTTTCATAATGTCTTGTTTATTTCTCGCAGACCTGACAGAGCAGCCAGCGGTTTTTCTTTATTATTGTCTTCAGTTAATGATTGGATTTATGTTGTCTTCTTCGTGGCTTACGAGTCCCTAAGTTCAGTTGTGAACATGACTGGCTAAAAGACAAATAAACATTTAACTATTAAGTTTAACTGGACTATCAATACCCAGATATTTTTTCCAATTTATCAGCCCACGGGAGTGGTACATAAAATAATATCAATATCTGACTTTTGACAGTCGTAGCACCGGATTTATCCAGAAAGTTGCGCTGTTTCAAAATCGGCACTCACACCAGAGTCAGCCGATAGGATTTATCATCATCATCATAAGTAACATTTTCTTAGCAACTAGCTGTTGCCAAATACTGGAAATATTTTCCTTTCTTTGCTGTGAACACAAGATCTCGATGTTTTTCTACATGTAACTATTCGAGGTGACATTGTTGATCCAGGAGTACACCACCAAAATTGGCGTCCACCTTATTAATTTATTGTCAAGGCTGGACTGGGCCAAATTTGGCACTGAACAAATAGAACTTGCAATAGAACTTGCTATTTTAAGAATTTCATTGGTCAGTGTTTCTGCCCACAAGTCATTATAATCTGATTCCCTGTCTTTATATTCCATCACCTCCAGCTCTGATTAGAAGGTTTCCCAGTTTGCTTTTTTATATTTGAAGGTCGGTTTCTCTGGTCCTGGGTTTGGAATGACGTTTTCATGCTTGGTTATAACAATGGGCAGATGATCTGAGTTTGTGCCTTGTAACACTTCCCAATTTACATTCGCTAGGTTGTTAGTTGCTAAACTATGTCTATTGCTGAGTCTGCTCCGTTAGCGTGGATTAATTCTAGTTGCAGTTCCATCTTTTAGTATTAGGAGAAACTCTGGAAGACCGAAACGAAGTCTTTTATCTAGAAACCCCTAGCTTCTGAAATTTCGATCTCACACAGGAGCGCGAAATAACGCATAGAGATAAAAGAAAAATATATTGCTGTTTTCTATGACACAACTATCAGTCGTCACTCAGAATTTGAGAAGAATCTAGCGTGCAGCCTTAAACCATTTATTTTGGATTATTGGTTAAAAAGTGATTCGTGGAGATTTTTATTCTGGATTTTCTGGTAAATAGTGCTAAGTGTTAGAAGAATTTTACAGTGATAGCATTTAAAGTTAAACACTTCAATACTTTAAACATACAGTTAAATACTTCACTCTGGTCTGTTTTCTTGCTAGTAAGACGTATTAAATAAAATAACGCGTAGAAATTTCCATAACCAGATATTCAATTAAAATGTTAGACCACGTCCCCGACCGCTGCCTAGCTGAGACGAGACGGTAATTCGTGTTTACAGTGTGGACGGTTAACCAGAACGAACTTAGAGGTATTAGAACGACTGACAGTAGGAGGACAAAATAGGGGTTTATATTTCATTTTTTAAAATTATTGTTATTATAGCGTCTTTTATTTTTTTTTAATGCCATACGACAAATTAACAGACATCAACAATTTACTAGATACTAAATGATAGGTAATAATTTGTACGTGACACATTGTAAGAAAAAAAAAACACACTGTGCGTGTGACTGCCAGCCGCGAGAAGGGGCGGGAGAGTCTTCATGGGCTCAGTCCGACCCACCTCCGCTGCCAGCGGTGTCTGTGTGTAAGGCCTAGGGAAAAACACCGTGTATCTTTTAATTTCGTCAGGATTTGACACAGCGGAAGAGATACTATCGTGTCCCCGTCTATACATATTTATATTTCCATAGAGTGGTAGCATTCCCCCATAAAATGTTTCTTGTACTTTTAGCAGACCTGATCCAAGTGGACGGACCAGCGGTCTTTTCTTTTTCTTTTCCATTTCCATGGTTAAGAGTGTACAAGCAGAAGATACTATTTGTATTTTTTTGATTTTCTAGAATAAAAAACGGCAAACACTAAGGACCCTCACATATTCTTAAATGAACCCTGGGATACCACAGACCCACTCAGATTAAAGGGGCAAACATTTCAATCAATCTGTCACAACGTATCAGTTTAAAAAAAATAGTGAAGATAGATCCATAGTAGGGTGAAATTTTAGAGATTTCACATCTACTAGGTCTAAGCTTTATTAGATGCAGTCCTCGATGCCTTCTTCGTCTTTGATCCTTATCCGCCGACAGAACTGTCAAAGCAGTCAGTTGCCATCATGCCTGGTGGCGTCTTTTAGGGTAGCAACAAACTGCTTCCACTTTGCTCGGTTCGCGGCCAGCCATCCTTCGTGCAGTGCCCCAGCTATGTTTCATTCTTTGCATTTCGGCCTCCACAGCTCTCCACAAAGTTGTTTGTGGTCGGCCTCTCTTTGACAAATCGGTTTGTTCATGTACTTTTGTGCCCCTCTCTCTCTCATTCATCCGCTTATTATTTGACATATTTCATGTACCTACATGTTTGCTCTTTCGCCGCACCCAGACATATTTACGTTTCACCAGGTGAACTGTTACAATACCAGGCTATTTACACAGGTCAGCGGTAATACGTATATCACCTTAGGCGTTCTGCCACCTTTGATAGTGTCGATCTCTATTGACACAATATGGTCGCTCACGACGATAAAAAAGCAATATTGTTCGTCTGAGAGAGCCGTCTGGGGTTTACGAAGACAAAGGTGATGATTAGATAATCGTTTCCGCTGAACCATTTCGGTATCAATATTACCGATAATCCGTCTGGATAGACAATATTGGTGAAAAAGTATCTAGACAGACAATGAGTGCACAGATGGGTTATGAGTTTTGCATAAAAATGCAAGCGGAAGTATTACGACTTATTATAAAGAGGTCGCGCGATGGAATTTTAAAATTTGATATTTTAAAACACGCAGGGGGAGGGAGCGGAAATTAAATTAAACACCCCAACCCACACAGTACACAATCCAAAAAAATTGGATTGGTGTAAAGTGAGAGCCGGAATACACAATGGATCTCATTGGCAAATTCTCGGAAGTACAATCTGGGATTTGAACTGAGAATTGGAAATATAACCTAGCGAAATAGGAGTCATAAATCAGACTGCATTGCCACGTCAAGCTAGCAATTCACCAGAGCCAGAAAGAGAAGGATCGGACAAGGAATTCCAAAATTATAAGTGACAGATCGAATTATTTGGGCAACTTTAAAACTTAAAAGTAAACCCGCCTTTTAAATACGAAGACTGGAAACTTAAAGGACGAGGATCGAAGCATTTGGGCAACTTTAAAACTTAAAAAGTAAACCTTCATTTTTATATACAAAGACTGGAGACCTAATGAATCAGATAACCCGTCATAAGAGGAATACAAACTTTCCAGACCTAGTGATTTGAAAGCATCCTCAGTGCTGTGTCCATTCTAAACTGTGCCAGGAGTTTGTGTTCTCAAAAGTTACTTTGGAGTAAATGTAAACAATTATTTTACAAATGTGAATTTGACATTTTTTTTTTTTTGCTAAGTGGTTATATATGAGGCTGGCAAACCCAACATATGAAAATAGTATATTCATAAACCCCTACAGCAAGCGCTGGTGTGTGTTGTATGCTAATTCGCTCAGAAACGTGGACGCAGCAGCGACCCTACACTCCGACTGGAGCAGTGATGAGTGATGATTACATCACATGTGCCTCAAGTGTAACATATCATTTTGTGAGGTATATGTACCTAGTAATTGTAATTCAGGCAAATCATTGCTTTCACGCTGTCCAAGCACATATTTTCCTAGTTTAATACCCAGAAGAATAATATAGGTGATTTATAATCATCTTCCCTTGGTTACGCTGTATATGCTCAAGAATATAATTATTCAGAGAGGCTAACATTGGTGGGTGGACAGCGAGACAGTGAGCCTGTTAATTTGGAGCCCACAAATAAAGTTAGCAGAGGCATTTGTTCTTTTTATTTTTTGTCTAAAGATATCAGACAGTTTGTGGAACGAAGCTATCATCGTTCCAGTCTCTATGAAGATAAAATTTTCATCTAAAATTCACTATCATTACATCTCTATTTTAACCTGTTAAACTAACTGGTTATCAAATCTGTTACTTGTTATTTTAAAACATAACAATTATAGTTGATTCGGTTATTATAAGTGTGAAAGCAAACATATGAGCAAGACTCTTTATTATATATATATATATTGATGTCGAAGTAGTTGTAACTGTTGTTTTACATACGAATACTAGAAACTATAGTAGCCGTTGTCTTAGTGGCTGTAGCAGCAGCTGTACCACAGATCCAGAAACCGTCAAGGAAGATCGAGTGATGCAAATAAAGAATGAGCAGAGTTTGTTGGTTCAAATATCCAAATAGAAAGTTAAAGCCATTATAACGAAACAGTGTTTCAACTCTAGTTTTAATTATTTCTTAAGTATATTGAAACATAACTAATCGATAAGGAAGCAATAACACTTTCTCAACAGATCAGCCAAGTTGATAGTAAGTATTATAGTATTCACTAACTCTTTGCTAGATTATAGTTTATCACAGGTGCAGATGAAAGAATGTCCTATACGCAACTAAATGGGGTGATATCTTAACTTATTGCCGCTGTTTATTAAACATGTGGCCAGACGTGTATCGATATATACATCTGATTTCTAAGTACTTGGATAGTAAAGCAGGCGCATATTTGCCACATTATAGTTATCTAGTATGTTTAAGGGAACATTGTGAAGTCAACTATTCACTTAATAAGTATACATTTATGATGTACTGGATACAGTTGCGGACACTAACAAGTGCGTGTGTTTGGAAGTTAGAGAACCATCTTATGAAGTTTTTGGATGTTTTTGTACTAGGTGTGATTAAGCCCTGGAATACCCGGCTGTCTCTTTAAAACATACGACCTCTTAAATTGGTTTTAGTCTCTTCAAGACATTTAATATCTTTGATTGTTTCGATGCCAATATGACTATTCCGGATTACATGTGATAAAATTAACATTAAATCAACGGAAATAAATTAGAACAAGTATATTCAGAGTTTGTGACCCTGCAACTCCGGATCCCGATGTTAAGAATTAGAAAATACATAAGGGAATTGAAATTAGAATAATAATAATTTAAACTGTGATCGACAAAAAATAATGGTAAATTATTCAAATGTAGTTTTCAATATTTGGTAAATTATTCAAATGTGGTCTTCATTATTTGACCAAAGAGAGCATATTTAATACTTATTTAGGCCTGACAACATTTCACGTAGAGCCTGCATTTTAAAGAAGAGTTTGGAGATATCGCAACACAAGCAATTATGATTCCACAAAGATTTATCATGATGAAATGTATAAGAATTATATTCCTTCTCCATGTCGTTGGTATTGTCTTTTTCGCTTATACGCTTTACAATAGTGTTGGAAACCAGTCATCTCCGTCAGATGTTTCATCACGTGATGTCGCTTCGTGGACAGCTGATGATAATAGTTCTGCCAGTTATGATGGTCTCGTTGAAGGTAATGGGGGTGAAGTAAAGGATGATGAGTTTAGTGTTGTGACAGATGATGGGAAGTCGACACAGGACGAAAGTGTTGACGAAGAACTTGAGATTGATAGATTGCAGAATAATGATAATAATGTTGATGGTCAAGATGATACCGATGGAACCTATAACGGCGATGAAAACAACCAGGACGATGACTATGAAACTGAATACGAAGATAAGATGCAAGATAAAAGCAAAGCTCCAAATTATGATATTTCTCCTAAATCTGTCAAAACTGGCCGTCAAGATGTGATGTTTAAGACAGAACAGAGTCAGTCAGGTCCTCTTCCTGCAGCTGTTGTGCGGAATTCACACTGGACATTGACTAGCGCCGGCAAGTACAGCAAGTCTATTTATTCGCCTCCACCAAATGAAAGAGCCATTCAGCGTCTTCCACAGGTATGTTTGCTGACTGCGAGAGTGGTGAATGTTTCGGGGTTGGTATCATTGACTTCAACGCTTTAGAAGTTAGCGAAGAAAATAAGTACAACTCGGTTTGTGCTCGTTGAGTACGTGAGTGGTGGGTGTCCTTCATTTTGAACACCAAGAATAATGTGTGTCCAAAAACAGAAGATAACAGTTGTAGGGTTTGCTTCAGTATTTGAATGTCTGCTTTTCAAGTCATTTCTTTCTTGTTTTTATATTACATGCATTAGTCAATTCTGCACTATGGGGAGCTGTATCCGTTGTTTGTCATCGACTTCTGCGCATGACCGTACTCTTCAGCTCTAATCATGAGACATCGCTATCTTGGCTTTATCTTCCTACTATCTGCTCCAGAGGTTCTTTGTCTGCCTACACTTCTTCCTGTGCGGGTTGCAGTTAAGGGCATGTCTGGTTATATTTATTAATTTTTTTGTCTCCTGTCAGTGTGTGTGTTCAAAATATCTACTTGTTTTTCCTAATCTCCAGTTAATGTCTGATTCTATTCTACCTGGCTGTGTGGGTTACATCTGGGATATTTGATACAGAGGAGGATACGGCGGTGTCTGTTAGTGTCTAACTGGAATATGGTGACATGTCACGTTTAAAGGCGTAAAGTATAAATCATTTTAACATTACTGCTGGACCGCCTTTTTCTGTGGAAAAAAACCCCTTATAGTTTCATTCTGGTTGGGTAGTGGTTCTTTCTTTGTCAATGTTACATCCCAAAGAGGTATACTGTATATGCCCACTTTATCAAGCATCTGGCCACTGATCCAATATAGTCACCCACTTATTCAAGTCTATAACTTCTTGGTTTTCGTTTTTATTTTTCTCCATGGTTCAGAGCCGTACAACAGAACTGACTTGATATGTGAGATGAAGATTTTTATTATTTTGCTGGGTTAGATGTTTATCTTTTAATTATTGATTTCAGCATATTCCCAAATGCAAGGCAAGTTACTATTGCTATTGCAAAGCTGTTTCTCTGTGTTGTTACGGGGCTATAGCGGGTTGTGGTGTGATAATAAGGGTTTAGCCTCGTATGGCTCGAAGGGGTCTTTCATCGACGAACAGATATTTGCAAGATCAACTGTAATTCTCAAACACTTTAGAATTGCTAAACGTCAATTTGAACATTCAATACACCTAACGCCTCCGTGTCACGTTTCATTATTTATATAATCGTCACACAGTCCATACATCAATTTCTAAACTCATGACCATATTTGGGCAGTTAATTCATATGCTGACACATTGCGTAAAATATAACACCTTCCTTTAATACGTGGCTCTAGTCGACTATACTACCATTTACAGAACACTTTCGATCCTCTGGATCATACATGAATACTTTGGACACACACGGGAACATCCATTTTAACTGTGGCTCCAATTAGCCACACTTTCCAAACACACGGCCGACCCACGGCTGGACTCACTCTAACAAACACCCGTCATCTAACAACAATCATGCGCCTCTTTCATAGCTGGTACATTTTAGTGCGCAAACGAAGAATAATGAACGATGTCTCGTTTGCGCAGTAAAAGCGAAGTGTTACGGTCGGCTGTTACGTGTCTTTTATACAGGGTGTTTATAAAGTCGCTGTGCAGTGAATTTGAAAAATATTTTAGAAACTACGTCACGAATGATGCAAATTTACGTCATGATATTCTGTGTTCCAATGCTGTGTTCCACAATTCCGTGTGCAGCATTACACAACAAGCCCCAATTGAAAACCACATTTCTGGTGACATAGTCTCGCCCGGGCGTAAATTTCACTGCACAGCGACTTAATAAACACCCTGTATAATGAATGTTAATACAGGGTGTTTATAAAGTCGCTGTGCAGTGAATTTGAAAAATATTTTAGAAATTACGTCACGAATGATACAAATTTACGTCATGATATTCTGTGTTCCAATGCTGTGTTCCACAATAATAACACATAAGGAAGGGAAACCCGAGGCCTGTAAACAGTAAATTAATATTACACAAACATAAAGGTATGTTTTCAGGCACTCGTAAGAAATAAAGAAGTAGAACACTTAGACAACAGAAAAACAACAGACGTGAGTGGCTTACCCAGGGTTCGAACTTAGTGTGATTTGCTTGTATAGCTAGGCGGTGTTGTCGTACGGAAGGTAAGGGGTTCGAACCCTGGGTAAGCCACTCACGTCTGTTGTTTTTCTGTTGTCTAGGTGTTCTACTTCTTTATTTCTTACGAGTGCCTGAAAACATATCTTTATGTTTGTCTAATATTAATTTACTGTGTTCCACAATCCCGTGTGCAGCATTACACAACAAGCCCCAATTGAAAACCACATTTCTGGTGACGTAGTCTCGCCCGGGCGTAAATTTCACTGCACAGCGACTTTATAAACACCCTGTATTTAGTGACAGGATGGTTCCTGTGGACAAGATCACTTCGAGGGTAGTAGACGTATCAGACACCGAAACAAGCCAACATCAATTAGAATTATTTGAGCCACAATGGACGAAGTGGACGGGATATATTTTTATTAAGACTGTGACACTGCTCCAAATTCCATACATTTCAGGCCAATATACGAGGCGCGTTTTTTAAGTAATTCCCGTTTTAAAATATAAAAAAAAAACCATCATATATAAAAATGATCTATTGCAGCCAAAAGTGGACCACACATTTACATTATTTCTGAACATAGTCACCATTGACTTCAACACATTTTTGGTATCGTGGCACCAGGTTCTTAATTCCAGTGTCAAGGAAGTCTGCCGCCAGATGGGTGCCGAAAATGTTAACCGATGAACACAAGCAGCCTGGCTTCGGCTCAAAAATTTTTGCAGCGTTATCGAAATGAAGGAGATGAATTTTTGGGCCACATTGTTACTGGAGATGACACCTGGATTTCCTACACAAGCGTCGAATCAAAGCAACAGTCGATGCAATGGCGACACTCATGGTCCCCGAAAGCAAAGAAGTTTAAGCAAGCACCTTCTGTCAAAAAGATCATGGCCACTGTTTTCTGGGACAAAGAAGGGGTCATGTTTATTGATTTTCTTGAACGTGGAAAGACAGTTAATGCCAATGCTTATTGTGACACTGATAAAACTTAGACGTGTCATCCATAACAAAAGACGTGGGTTGCTGTCCACTGGGATTTTGTTTTTGCACGATAATGCTCGACCTCACACCGCAGATCGAACTGTTCAATTGTTGCAAAAATTTCACTGGGAAATTTTTGACCACCCGCCCTACTGCCCCGATCTCGTGCCAAGTGATTACCACCTTTTCATGCACCTAAAGAAGTGGCTGGCATCCCAGCAGTTTGAAACTGATGATGAACTGCAGACAGGCGTTAATGAATGGTTCAAGACACTGGCGGCAGACTTCCTTGACACTGGAATTAAGAACCTGGTGCCACGATACCAAAAATGTGTTGAAGTCAATGGTGACTATGTTGAGAAATAATGTAAATGTGTGGTCCACTTTTGGCTGCAATAGATCATTTTTATATATGATGGTTTTTTTTTATTATTTTAAAACGGGAATTACTTAAAAAACGCGCCTCGTACAATGGCATATAATATGCAGTCGTCGATATAACTTTAAACAGTCCGTTCATTTCTGAAACGCTGTCCTTTTCGTTATTTACATTTTCCAATATTTATTCACACTTGACACTGAGCAGATATACTCCCTGTAAATTCAGATAACTAGATACACCTCACAGAAGATCTTGATGTATTAGTGATGGAATAACATAGGAATGTACAATATATATTCAAGAGCTCAAACACATGCGTCCACTCGCCATGACACACAATGGTAGAAGACTTGCAGACAATGTCCTCACTTCTGCATTTTTAGTTTCACGTCTGCCCAAAAAACTATATCGGCATGACGTCACTTCCTGTATTAATAAATGACTCCGCATAAACTAAACAAACAAGGAGCCCTGTCGAGCTAACCAAAATACCGACACAATTGTTATGAATTTTAATCATAACATATACATACCGTAACATTTGCCTTTTGTATTCTTATTTTGATATCATCACTGTTTGATTCTCACTTTGGGTGCCAATATACATGTATGACTTTACATCTATATGGATTCTATTAGACCAGTGTTACTTCAAGTCGTCATATGTTCTCTGTATCAGGTAATAAACATAACGGGCACTACATAATGCCTCTTCAGTTTCCATTGGCAATCTTTGCCTAAATTTGCGGATGCCTTTTCATAGTCTACTAATCCGATTAAAAGTGGTGTCTTCGGTCCCAGGCTCGATTCAACTACTATTCTCAATGTGGTCTGTACAGGATCTGTTTTGTCAAAAACCTGCTTGTTCATCTCAGTTGTCTATCTATGATCTCTATTAGTCTCTCCTGGATGATCTAGTCCATTACTGTTAATGGCACTGATACTTTAATCCTCATTAATGTAGCTAATCTTTTCATTGTATTGTACTGTATAATATTGTGTTATGTTGTATTGTAATGAATTATATTGTACTGTATTGTATTGTTTTGTATTATTCTTTTATTTTATTTTGTGTTATGAATTCATTCTACCCTTCAAGTATAGCGAAGTCTTTCTATTCTTCCTACTTGACTGGACATTCTAGAAGGGGCTACAGGAATAAAGAAGTAGTATGACGCGATCTAAGGCTATATATATTACTAAACATTATTTAATGTGAGAATAACAAATAGAAATGCATTTGTTGCAGGCACTCGTGAGAAATTAAATAGCAGAAATAGAAGTAGAAAACTAGGTAACAGAAAAGTAACAGAGGTGATATGCTTACAGGGAAATCGAGCCAAGGATCATTGGCTAATCGTCGTCTGTACAGATGAAAGTCGTTTTTGTATTGAATAAAGGTGTGGCGGCGACGTGTTGAGAGCCAAGGACCATTGGCTAATCGTCGTCTGTACAGATGAAAGTCGTTTTTGAATTGAATAAAGGTGTGGCGGCGACGTGTTGAGAGCCAAGAACCATTGGCTAATCGTCGTATGTACAGATGAAAGTCGTTTTTGCCTATTGAATAAAGGTGTGACGGTGACGTGTTGAGAGGCAAGGCAGCTGCTGGATTTTACAGACAAGTCAAAGGAGGAGTAGGTAGCGTCATGTTGTGGGTCAAACAATCACAATCAGCGTACCCGTCTCTCCATGTTTGATCATGCTGGTAATGCCGCCAAATAATGGAATCTGTTTCAGGGTGACGTTGTGCCTCTCGTGCAGCATCCTCTTGAGCTCCGACATGATAACGCACTACCACATTCTGCTAGGGCTACTACAGCGTTCATGCCGGTTGATGAAGTTACTGCACTGTCATAACCTTCTGTATCCCCATATATAGAAGCTGCGGATCATGTATGGGACACGATTGGACGTCAACTGGCACGTGTATGACCATCACAGATCCTGGATTATCTTTGACTCGCCCTTACCATAGAATAGGATCCACTTCCCTAGGGGTGTCAGCATTTGGTCTTGCATTTGCTTACGGTTATGGGACGGCAGAGCAAGGCCATTGCCAAAATCTAGATCACATAGCTTTTTTTATCAACGTTAATACATAATCCCGTCTTTGTTGGATTTCTTTGTTTTCATAAATAAATCTATAACCAATAATAAGAGAAAGACTGTCACGATGTATCCTTGCTACACAATAGTTCTTATCTCAAACGGTTCTGTAAGTTTTTGCTGCATGAATAATTTTGCATTTCATGTCTTCTTATGCGATCTTTAGTAGGTTAACCACCCTCAGAGGACCCCATAAAACCTCATCAGTTTCGAAAGTGATTATCTGTCTTAACTTCTACATGTCTTGTCAACCCCAAATAAAGTTACAGATTTATTTATATTCGAGCCAGTAAATCGTTAAAACATGACGGACAGTAATTATATTGTATCCTTTCTGCTGCATGTCCTGATGGCAGCACTTATTACCCTGTGTTTATTTTATTTCTTTCCATTCAATTTTAACTTTATTGGGTCTATGAAGTCAAACGTGTCATGGCCTATGCTCTATGTACAATGTTCTATGAACAAATTCAAAGGACTGCGTGTTTATTAATGTGTATTCAATCTAATTTCGTGGTGCAATGCGTGCCATTTCCATGTTTTTGTGTAAAGGAACATGAAAAGCTTACCCGGCATGCGCGTTATTTTAATAGGTGTTTAATTTAGATTTTACTGTGTAGTGCTCGTGCTTTCCGTATTTCCCTAAAAGCTGGTGTTATTTTTTCATTGGAGGTTACAGACGTTTCAACAAGACATTAGTATAGAGGGGATGGCTAAGCAGTATAAATGTGGCACACATATGGTACAGTATTACAAAGATCGTGTTTACCTGCCGTTCACGAAATATTTAGTTCTCACGTTTTTATAGTTCATCAGCTTCACCGATTAAATCTGCTTTTGGTCGGGCAGTATAACAGTTTTGAGATGTTCATAATAATGTAATCATAACGGTTTATTGCCTCTAAATTAATTCTTTGCAGTATAACAGTTTTATTGGCCTTCACAACACCCACACACCCACCACCCCATATCCACACTATTATCTAAGATATCCCACCTCCTTCACCAATTATCTTGTCCTCTGCTCCCCGCCCTGCCCTTCATGCCACCGAGTTCCCCCCATTGTCATTTATTGCCAGACCACTTATCGACTTCCTCTACATCCGCAGGCATTGTCCCTCTCATTGGGTCACCGAGTTCTGGAATTCGACCACTTATCGACTTCCTCGAGATACATCCGCAGATTGTCCCTCTCAAGAGGGAGATTCCGTTCTTGGATAACCAAAACAGACTTCAGATTTATTCGAATGCGTTTCTTTCTCAGATGCCGCTATCTTACAGTAATCAGGTATATACATATGCTTGTATATGTAAATGTATATACGCATGAGTGTATGTATGTTGGTGAGTTTGTATGCATGTGTGCATTTATATATCTCAAAATGAATTTATATATCTTCAGACTGTGTGTATGTGCATATAATTTGTAACATTGCTCGATAGATCATCATCTCATCTCAACCCATAACCCGTCATGGGTCGTAGGGGTGCCATGGTGGAAGCATCAGCAGACAGGGTCCTCCACTGCTCTCTATTCTCAGCAATGCGTACAAGTGTGGAGAAACCGTGTCCTGCCCATTCTTTGATGTTATCAGCCCAGGATTTTCTTTGCCTTCCTCTTCTCCGTTTACCTTCGACTGTTCCCTGGAGGATCGTTTTCGAAAGGGAGTCATGACGAGTTACATGCCCAAACCAGGCAAGCTTTCGACGTTTCACTATTGACAAAAGTGGTTCTTGATGGCCTGCATAGGTGTTTATCTTCTCTCTAACATAGACATTTGTTTTGTGCTCTTTATAGCAAATGCGCAAAATTCTTCTATAACATTTATGCTCGAAAGCCTGAATCCTTCGCTCCGTATCTGCAGTGAGTTTCCAGCCCTCACACCCATACAAGAGAATAGATAATACAAGTGATTTGTATAATTTGATCTTCACAGGAAAACTGATGTTACTTTTCCAGATCACATTCAACCTTGTCATGGCAGCTGAGGCCATCTCAAGTCTTGTCTTGATTTCTTTATTTGATCTTCCATCACTACATATAGTGGACCCGAGATATTTAAAGGTGTTAACTTCTTCTAACGTTTGCCCATTTAACGTAATGTTGGTCGGAACATGTTTCTTATGGCTATTCACCAATATCTTGCTTTTTTCTATATTAATTTCCATCCCATATGTTCTTGTTACTTTCTCCAGTCTAGAGGTAAGGTCTTGAAGTTCTGATTCTGTTCCAGCTATCAGATCAATATCATCAGCAAAACGTAGATTACACAGAGGTCGGCCTCCAATCGATATGGTTGATTTATAATCGTAGAGAGCCTCCTGCATAATATATTCTAGATAAATGTTAAAGAGCACTGGTGACAGGACACATCCCTGGCGAACTCCTACAGTTGTTTTGAAAAATTCTCCAATGTCGTTGCTTACAAAAACAGCACTGCTTGCGTCCTTGTATAGTGCTTCAATGATATCTATGATGTTGGTATCAAAATTGAATTTTCTCATTATTTGCCATAAACCTTCATGCCAGACTCGATCGAAGGCTTTTGTGAAATCGATGAAGTTATGGTATAAATCATGTTGATGCTGGAGATGTTTTTCGATCAGTAATCTAATATTGAAGATTTGTTCTGAGGTACTTCTTTTTGGTCTAAAGCCAGCCTGTTCCTCTGACAAGATTTCTTCTGATTTCTGTTTTATCGATAGATAAATGTACCTAAAATTGGATCTTTTAAAAGGACAATAGATTGACAAATTTGCACAAAGACAAACATTCAAGTAGACACATAAATAGATTAGATAGATTAGATAGATAGATTGATTAGATCAGATTAAATAGATAGATAGATAGATAGATAGATAGATAGATAGATAGATAGATAGATAGATAGATAGATAGTTAGATAGATGGATAGATAGATAGATAGATAGATAGGTAGATAGGTAGATAGATAGATAGATAGATAGATAGATAGATAGATAGATAGATAGACGGATGGATGGATGGATGGATGGATGGATGGATGGATGGATAGATAGATAGATAGATAGATAGATAGATAGATAGATAGATAGATAGATAGATAGATAGATAGATAGATAGATAGATAGATAGATAGATAGATAGATAGATAGATAGATAGATAGATAGATAGATAGATAGTTGTTGTTGTTGTTTAACTAGGGCTGCTGAGGTTCTCGCTCTTTAGCAGCCAATACCAAGTTGAAGACTCCTTGGTATTATCTACACTGTAGATCTAGGCTTGTCCTGATGCTTTTCTGCCAATCCGAAATGTGTTGAGTTGAAGTCATAAGCTCCAGTTTCTCCAGCTTGGCTTGCATTTGAAGGATCCTCACATTCTAGTTCCACGCTAGAAGTGCGTGGCATACTGTGCATTCCTGTGGCGAATGGACTATCATTTTTATTTTCAACCCGCCCGTTCTTTTTATTATTATATGGTTGTTTCTTTACTCTTCTATTCTTATCAGGTTTTCTGATTTTTTGATGTTTTCATTTCTTGTCATGGTTCTAATAATTGCAGGAACACCCCACCAACCCTTCTCTTTTCAGGGATGGGTGTAAACCCCTATCCGTGTGGTAGCGTGGGCTAGTGAGTCATTCTTGTTGATAGACGATCAGATAATTTACGTAACGTTACGTACATTTTCAGCGGGTAGCGGGCTTCGTGAGGAATTTATTCTTTGATCCCCCTTTCCAGGGGAAGAAATAACCCTTCATCGCTCGTAGATTTGTAGTGTTAGGTTGGGTAACGATTCGTCAGATGTTAAGATAATGTTATGATGTTTAAAGGGAAGCTCTTACGATTGTTTTCGATTTTAATTTAGGTAGCAGTCATGAGATTGCGTCAAAGTGGGGTAGATGAAGTTTGTGGGAGATAGCTCTAGATCTATGACTCATCGCGTCTGTCTTGCATCAGAAAATTGCTACTATAAACAGGCCCGGTTCTGTAAGTCGTTTCTCAGTCCTGGAATTTTGTGGCCGTGAAGAGTTAGACATATTATTCAGTCTGCCCGTGTAGTAGGAATATTCTGAAGTCTGGGTATGTACGTAGACTAAATAAGTGGTGTGTAGGAATTTTAGCTAAAGGATTTTAGCAAGTCAAAGTTAGCTTTCTTCTGGGATTTAATTTTATTTTTAGTCAGTAGTTTGCCATCAATTACCTGACCTCTGCCAGTGTACTGTAAGTGTAGTGAAGTGAATCTGTATGACAACACGCTCAAAATTTTCCACGCTTATAAACTAGTTAACGTATTTTTAAATCTATAAATAACTACAGTATTTGAAATTTGTCTGAGGTCCCAGTCAAATTTACCGCCAACATTTTATCTAGTGTATTTGAATTTGACTAGGAAACAAGTCAAAAGTTACCGCCCACCCAAAAATTATCTAAGAGCATAGTACAAATTTAACAACCAATCAAATCGTTTCCTTTTCTTGTATTGATAAGAAAATTTTGGTTGCCGGGGAAATAATGCCTATTTTGTGTTTTTGAACGAACGTAGATAATTTATTTCTTAATAACTAAAGATAATTAAAATGAAAGGTATATCTCAAATTATAGCGCTGATATTGCTTAACACATAAACATAAAGATTTCCTTCAACAAAATATTTTATGGTAGTAGAAAAATTTATTTTAGGGATATTTTCACATCAGGGTAATGCCCAATTTAATTACTTAAAAATTACCCAGATTGAAATGCAAAGGAATAACTAACGGAAAATTATAGAACGATAGAGAGAAATTGGCCGTTTAATTATCACGTTTGATAATTAAAATCGGTCCACTTATAACTATAATATAATATTTTCAAATTTGGTCAGATTCTACAATCACGCTTAGAACCGCATAAGTACTAGTCTCAAAAATTAGCTTTTTGACTTTCCCTCTCATGGGGCGGGTGTAGTGCTATAAATAGTAACAACCTTTTGTGATTTTCCGCCATTCAATTTTAAAACTTAGCACATAGCTGACCGAAGTAAAGACAGTGTTGACCACGTCTTTTGCCTTCCTGGACTTGAAAGCAGTTCTAGATCCTTATGTGGGCCAGATTCAGCTTGTGTATGTGTGCATAATTACCTGAGGGTAAGGAAGATATCTTTATTTGTATATTTTGTTAATTATTGATAACCAGCCAAAAAGGTTCAATACCGATTCAAAAGTGAAACTGCAGGACGGATGTGTCACGGTCACATTGGCCTAAATTGTGGCAGTGTGTAGTGTTAGAAACATGCTCGAGATGCGAGGGAAACTGATAAAAATTACGACCAGTAAGTTCTAGTAGGGAATTAAATTTGTATTTTCGTCTGGAGTGATTCACTGTTAAAAGATACTGTATTAGGCTTACAGGAATTGTCGGCATAAAGAAATCAAGCTGTTACATATTATTTTGTACTTAACCTAATTATCGCACGGAAGCTAAGCATGAGGCTCAGGACAGTAACAGGGAATCCATACAGGAAAAGATAATCACAGGCAACAGACAGTAGAAAGGAAATTATATGTCTAGTGCAACCTGTTAGCACAATGTCTGAAGGGTAAGTTGTGACGTCCTTCATGTGTATGTGGGTTGAAACAGATGCTTACATAGAATGTGATTATCCTTGATTCCAGGTTCGATCTCAGTATCTTGAAGAGATCTCTGGCCATTGATACGGGAGGCTGCTGGAGACCACAGCTCGGCATAAGTCAGGAGCTCTATCCAGCAGTATATTCCTCAAGAATATCCAAATTGTTTGGTCATGACGTGGGCATAGAAATTCAACAACAGCCACAGATAAGTTACCAGCCAGTGACATAATTTCAGTAGCTCACCCAAGTTTAAAATAGACAGTCTACTTAACTTACCTTTATATGATGACAAGTAATAGACATATAAACTATCTACAGATTTAGAGCCAACATTCGGGATACAGAAAAACTTGAAATTTTGTGAAATATAAAGTGAGAATAGCTTCCTGTGAACAAGATGCCTCATGGACCGAGATTTTCTTGTTATTTATTTTAAAGTGTAAAAATATTTCATTTCCTTTTTTGAGTATTCCTGACCTGCAAAGATTGAGGTTCAGGAACATTAAATTGTATTTATAATTTCCAACAGTCTTTCTTACAAAGTTTATTACAGTTAAAGTTCTGTTTTGAAATTTTGTATTTGTAAAAATTTAGTTCATCCCTAGACACATATTGAGTCAAATAAAACAAACAATACTATAAATTTTAATCTTTGGTGAGATCTTAAGAGGTAGCAGATAGGGACTAAAGAACTTCATCATCATCATTCCTTACTCTGGGAACTTACATAGCTGGACCTCACCTTGATTGTCTATACACCCTTGCTCTTTTCAGAGAAGGAGGTATTACTTATAAGACCAGTCTCTCATCTGGCACTATCCTGGTATCCTTTGATACACCTATTTTTCCAGGATATCCCACCATTTAGTAACATCTAAACCTCTTGTGACAGTACGTTTCAGTGGTAATTATAAGAAGTATAGCCAGTGAGGTTCTCTGTGAAACGTTTGGTGTTATTATTACTATATATATGTATACCTATATGAATTTAGGACCTACGGCTGGTGTAGTACTGTGTAATATATTAAGAGTACCAGACTATGTTATAATAACTTGGGAGATAATAGTGTATGAACTCTGGAGTTTTGTTTCACTAAAGTGGCCCAGGGTATTTAAGCTAGTTGCTGAAGGGTACGTTGGGTGAAGGATATGCTAATGTTATGATAATGGTGTTTGCATTTTGGGTATAAATTTAATTGGGCCTGTTTCATTAAACCTTGCATAGGCTGCCTCTGATAAAAGTGTAGTACACAAAAAGGCATGTTATGACGGCTATGTGCCTGAGCCGCGAACTGGCCTCAGATCAAATCAGGCCATCCAGCGTCAGTGTTAAATGTAAGAGGCAAGCGTTGTATAGTGTAGGAGAGGAGACAGGGGGGAGAACAGCGGGGTGGTTTTATTATGGAAGAAGACAAAAAGAGAAACGGGGTGTATATAATAGTGTGTTTTTAATGATTGTTTACTTGGGTTTTAGTATTGGTGTATATTTGTGGTTATTGTTGTTTCAGCAATTCACGGCTTCGTAGGCCCCCTACAATTACAGCGGACTTTGCCTTCCCTTAGGAAAGGGAAGCAAGAGACATCACGGTACTCGATAGCCGGGGTTCGCGCACAGTAACAGGCGCCCCTAGCTATTTCTTCAAGACGGTGAGGTATCAGGGAGTCTCCTGATTTGGAGAAAACATATTCCTCCGAGTGGAATTTTTCGGGAATTAGGAGCGCTTGGCTCCTACGGCCCAATACACGAAAGGCTACATTGCTTCGTATTGTTTATACATACAGCCACAATAAAGAAGTAGGTCAAAACCCGAAGCGGGTTAATCATCGTTTGTGCATCCAAGTGAGTACCATCGCTGTTGGCACTATTTCAGCCGAGGCACTTAGGTATAGAGTCGTCAAGGACTCCTTCATCAATTATTCTGGGGAGGAGAGAGGGAGATCTTGCCTCTCAATTACCTACGGGAGGAGGTACCTGACGAAGAGTAACGCTTCTGAGCCTAATAAGCAGCAGACGATAGCGACCAGAAGGAGGAGAGAGAGTGGTGTTAGAGGGTTTTTCCAGGAACGGTAGTTTTTTGTGTGATTCATCTGCGAGGTGAGCTTCTGAGTAGATGCACAGAGCTCTGTGCAGACTTTAGATGGTAGACTTTAGTGTGCTGAATTTAGTAGGGTAGGACAGCCTGGAGCGTTTTGAGACCTGTTAACTAGTTTTGTTTTGGTTATAATTTCTTCACAGTCCGGTCAACCGGGACAGAGGAAAAAGTGATGGAGTGTAGTCAGTGGTTTGTGGACCACCACGGTTTTTCTTAGTTTAATTTAACAGTGGTTCAGTGGGTGGAGAGAAACCCCCCCCCCCCCCATTTGTTTTGGTTAAATCATATTTGTCTTTGTTTTCCAGTAGGTGTGAAAGTGGGTTTGCAATATTTTGATAGATTTTGACATTAATTAATTTTGTTCTTTTTTTCAGCTTGTGCGAACTTTGCATGATTTGTTCGTTTGTTGATGAGCAATTAATTTTTTGTTAAATGTTTAATAAATTTTAAAATATGCACTGGATCAGTTTGTCTTTCTCTACACTGTACCTATAATTCTTAGTTGTGCAGTTGTGTCTGTGGTAGTTTAGTTTATGTTACCTTATCTCCACCGGAGCAAGAGGTAGTGAGACAGTAGCTATACAAACAAGTCACAAGTGGCGAGGGAGAGTCAATCTAGGTTCTCACCCTTGAAGCTATAAGTCTCATCATCCACAGTCATTTGAAAATCTCTACTTTATCTATTTCTCAGATCTTTCTCAGACTAAGTGTCTTGTCTCTTTATTTAGACAGACTCTTCTTAAGCCACTGTGTGACAATTCCCCACCATCCAAGGGGGCTCTCCATCTGTGCAGAGTTAAAATACTGTACTCTGAATCTGGGCTCTCCCAAGGAATTGTCACGTCCTGCACAGAGCTACTTCTCAGCTTCCCCTGCCTATCACTGGGTCCACAGTAAGATCCTTCTGCATGCAGTCAACCAAGTCAAAGCCAAATAATTACACTTGGGGCTCAAGTGACTTCTCCAAGATTAGTGTGCAATGCTGGGTTCTCAACAAGTTTCATCACAGGGAGAATCCCTGGAAGTGTGTGGATGATTTCAAGAGTCAATGAGGATGTAATTACCCTCACAGACATAGGTTCATTTCCACGAACGTATATTGTAGCATTGTGTATAGCTGGTGGTCATATAAGAATGACTCCAGATATGCCTCCATGCATAGATAGATAGATAGATAGATAGATAGATAGATAGATAGATAGATAGATAGATAGATAGATAGATAGATAGATAGATAGATAGATAGATAGATAGATAGATAGATAGATAGATAGATAGATAGATAGATAGGTAGAGATAGATAAATAGGCAGGTAGATAGGTAGATATATATGTAGGTAGGAAAGTAGGTATTTAGTATGGTAGGCAGATAGATAGATAGATAGATAGATAGATAGATAGATAGATAGATAGATAGATAGATAGATAGATAGATAGATAGATAGATAGATAGATAGATAGATAGATAGATAGATAGATAGTTCATTCATTCATTCATTAAATGTCTTGTAATTGAACATATAATGTATGTAGATAATTATCTTCAGGTCACAGTTGGAAGAACGCATTTTTCCCACTGGACTAAGAAAGCTGTCTGTGACCTGTACACAAGAAAAAAGTCATTGAAAATCATCGTCGTTTTAAGAGATCCAGTGTCCAGGATTCTGTCCCAGGCTACAAATGTATGTAAAACTCTCATGATGATGGATCTGTTCTTTCTGCATTGCCACTATTTGCTGTTCTTTCTGCGTTGTCAGTATTTGCTGTTATTTCTCCGTTGTCATTATTTGCTATTATTTCTGTATTGGCAGTATTTTCTGTTATTTCTGTATTGTCAGTATTTGCTATTATTTCTGTATTGTCAGTATTTGTTGTTATTTCTGCAGTGTCAGTATTTGCTGTTATTTATGTATTGTCAGTATTTGCTGTTATTTTTGTATTGTCAGTATTTGCTGTTATTTCTGTATTGTCAGTATTTGCTGTTATTTCTGGATTGACAGTATTTGTTGTTATTTCTGCGGTGTCAGCATTTGCTGTTATTTCTGTATTGTCAGTATTTGCTGTTTTTTCTGTATTGTCAGTATTTGCTGTTATTTCTGTATTGTCAGTATCTGCTGTTATTTTTGTATTGTCAGTATTTGCTGTTATTTTTGTATTGTCAGTATTTGCTGTTATTTCTGTATTGTCAGTATTTGCTGTTATTTATAGATTGACAGTATTTGTTGTTATTTCTGCAGTGTCAGTATTTGCTGTTATTTCTGTATTGTCAGTATTTGTTGTTATTTCTGTATTGTCAGTATTTGCTGTTATTTCAGTATTATCAGTATTTGCTGTTATTTCTGTATTGTCAGTATTTGCTGTTATTTCTGTATTATCAGTATTTGCTGTTATTTCTGTATTGTCAGTATTTGCTGTTATTTTTATTGTCAGTATTTGCTGTTATTTTTGTATTGTCAGTATTTGCTGTTATTTCTGTATTGTCAGTATTTGCTGTTATTTCTGTATTATCAGTATTTGCTGTTATTTCTGTATTGTCAGTATTTGCTGTTATTTTTATTGTCAGTATTTGCTGTTATTTTTGTATTGTCAGTATTTGCTGTTATTTCTGTATTGTCAGTATTTGCTGTTATTTCTGGATTGTCAGTATTTGTTGTTATTTCTGCAGTGTCAGTATTTGCTTTTATTTCTGCAGTGTCAGTATTTTCTGTTATTTTTGTCAGTGTCAGTATTTTATGTTATGTCTCCATTGTCAGTATTTGCTGTCAGTAATTTCAATACCATATTCTTGCATCTTAACATGTGTGTGCAGACAAAGTGAAACATTGGTGGTAGTGGCCGTTTTATCTGCTCATGTCACGGCGCCAATTAGACGTATGTAACCGTCTGTCTATTGTAGAACTGGTTACGGAATCAATTAGAGGTATGTTACTGGTGGTATTCACTAGGTGGAAGATGGCAGGCCTAGTGATATAATTTAAGTTTGCACCTGTTCTCGTTTCTTTATCTTCCAAGTTATTTATGGGGGACTTGTGTACTGGCCATCTCCGCCAGAGGTGTTGATTCCTGGATGAGATACTTGTCCTTCTTATTCAACCCACGACCCGTTCTATTCCTTCTTCGTTGTTATTAGTGACTGTCGTAGATTTTTGATAGGGGAATTAAGACTTGGGTTGGCCTCTTCTGAATAGATTAGAACCAGTGATAGCAACAGTGAGAGATAATAGTAGAAATAGATTTCCACAAGTGAGATGGTAGAAATTAATAGAGTCTGTCCCTGAAATCGAGAATCTTCTCTCTTTCAGCCTATCTTCTACAACAGATCTAGAGGAGTCAGACAGTCTATTATAATATATATTAATATATATCTCTACTCACATACACACACACATAAGTGACGACAGTTAGACGCACAGACGTGGAAAAACTATAACAATGGAATATAGATATTTTGGAACGAGCTGACCGACACGCTTGAATAAAGTTTATGTAAATTTATTAACATAAGGACAATTTACCACAACACATAAATGTTAATATCAAGCATAGAAAATACATATAAGGTAATGAATTACTAAAAGACCAATAGACCCATAGGTGTAATCCTTTCCCTCTATGTAGAGCCCACGATCCCGTTAGAAGAAAAGTGATAGCCCCAAAGAGTCACATATATATACGCTATGTTCTATGATTTCTCCTCTATAGTTTAAGAACAGAATTGATACCCTAATCTATCCTAAGAAGGAAAATGTCATTTGCAACAATCTTTGCATAAATGAAATTACAAAAAATGGGTGCCTGAATATAAAAAATGAAAAAAAAAGAATCACTCGTTCTGCTTTCACTCTGTTCTTTCAGCAGGGGCCCCTGTCTCACTTTTCTTACCTAAAATCTTGCTGGTGTTCGCTGTCTGGCGCAAACTTTAGGACACCCACACACTTTAATCTGTCTTTCTCTTGATAAAGCGGATCCCAGCTCTGCAGATTTTTGGTTTCATCCAATGTTCCGGGGAGCGTCCTCTTCATGCGATATTTTTTTTCAGACTAAGGTTAGTGTCACTTGAATCAGTTTAGGTAAGAATTAGTTTTAAACGGGCTCAGTGTCAGAATCACGAGGTTTCCCTTACTTAGGAAAAATGGCAGGTTTGATACTTCTCTCACTAATAAAATTCTTGGTCACACCACAATTAGTCAAAATTGTCGGAATGTTAATGATTTGTAATTTTTCTCGCCACAGGGCTGCATGTACATGAGAGTTTGTGAAGAAATATAATCTGGCACAATAGGCCCAGTATAGGCATTTAGTCTTTACAACCGTTAGTGAGATTTGTACTCTGTCTATTTCTGGAGGCACACACACTGCCAGACAGGTGTTAACTTGTAAACCTACGTGGTTAAAGATAAAAATGTTTCTTCTCTCAGTTGTACTAAAACCGCTGGTAAAAGTTGGGCTGACCCAAAACTTTATAAGGAAGAGGAAATTACAAAATACTTAACCATAATATTCGCTTCGGTTTTAACTTACATAATAACTGCAAGCGTAGAGCTTGTCTTAACGTTAAAACTCCCGTGAAATAATTATGATCGTATAAAAAAAATCAATCATCATGAATTAGAAATACCTACGTATTTCGTCAATACTCAATGATGACTCAATGCAGTTATAAGTTAGTTACAATTGTGATGGACGAACTCGGCTGACCATGAACTTTGTTGTAATTCTTGTAAAACGGGATTTCTTTCACGTGGATTCATTAGCTATGCAACTGTTCCACACAGAGGGCAAACACGTTTGCTGATTGATATGCGGAAAGTTTACCTATCGTTCGTTCTGGTCATCGCATTTATTTAAGGAGAGATTAAATCACGCCTACTAACATCTCTTGAACAATCATAGTCAGTTATTTTAATTAACTTGGCCAGTGGGGGGGGGGGGGGGTTGCCAAAATCAAACCGATACAGCGTCCACGATCAAAGAGACAGACTGGGGGATTTCAGGGGAGACTATCGGCGTTATCAAAGACAGTAGTGGTCCCTGATACGAGACGCAGTTGCTTGCCGCTATTTTCGCGTCTCGGTGTCAACCGCAGAACCGAGCGAACGGAGAAAGCCGAAACGGGCAGCAGCGAACAGAGATACGAAGACCAGGGGGCGGCTTCTTCCCTTGATTTGGCGGTCAGATCCCCAAAAGTTCATGAGATCAAATAAGCTGTCAAGTTTATCATGTCCCACTCAACTTACATTCCATTTTAGATAAATAGACCATGAAGAATAGACATTTTATCACTCGCTGGCCAGACCTTTACAGAAGCACTAGCTTTATTGAAATCTTGTTATAGATTTTCCCCGGGATTTTATATATATATATTTGCAGTGATTTCTATTCTGTGCAAAGCGGTAATATATTGTGTAAAGTGATCAGTGGTCTAGTTCAGTCATTCTATTTCAATGGATTTTGTGTTAATTTAAATCTATTAAATTAAACCATCTCAATAGTTCCAGTTGTAAATATAATGATCTATCTATTATATTATTACAAAAGATAATAGATGCTTAAATTAACTTTTGAAGTCGCGAAGGAATTTATAATGAATAAATTCAGTTAAGTCCTAGTTTTATAGATGTGTGTTTTAACCACTAGAATTCGCGCAGTGTTTATTAAATACATAATTAAATACTCGAGTGTATTATAGGCTTAACGGGAAATTTATCGCGCTTGATTTTTCGGTATGTTACATGTCTTTTTTCTTTCACACAGAGTGATCGTAACCTGCGGTCCCAGCTAAATAAAGAAAGAAATAAAGAAATCATCCTATAAACTTCCAGTCATATTGAAGAAACATTTCTTTTAAATATAATCTTGTGGCGGTCCTTTTGCGACCTAGCTGTCAGAATTAAATGAAATAAAGCCCACCCAAGAACATTTTAAAGAACAATCATCAAATTACCCTTACAAACCTGTAAGATAAACTGGAAGGTAATCATCGCCAGTAGCGATATTATATTTACTGTTTACTGTGAGAGAGTACATATTTTCCTGACTGTGACTGAGCCTAGTTTTTCCTCAATTGGATTTAATAAAACTATCATCACGCATCGAAGGAATTTTACCATAGCGGAGGATTAAAAGAGACCACTTCATTTTCACCCCTGTGCCGAACTGTGTTAGTGCCATCCCATAGACTCCTTTTTTTATATAATAAAAACACGAGAACTCTTAGTCTTCAAGTCTTGCGATAAGTGAGAATATTTGTTACCAAAAAAAACCTCGCAAACATCTGGGGCGGGACATCGAAGGACTAGACAGTTCATATGTCAAGAGAATACTTGCTGTTTTTATATACTTTTATGGATCGTCTGAGGCTGCATTCGGTAAGTGTGTGAGTATATGAGTGTGGATCCTCACGCGTGTGTATGAATGACAGGAAATTTAATCTTTTCTTTTGTAACCCTGTTGTTAACTTTCTTGCCTAGTAATATAATTTTTCTGTATTTCCTGCATTGTTCCTTTAAGGGGGAGTTGATAATTGGTTAACTCTGTTTAAACCCCCCTCCTTTCCATTTGCTTAGTAAAAGGAAGAACAGCTGGGAAGAACAGGTTTTTTTCTATCTCCTATACCTAACTTTGTAACACCTCTTTCAGAGCAATTAACTTCACTGTTAGGTTAACGTACCCGTGTTCCTGATATTATCTATCTCTGGACTGGGTTTATCTTTGTCTAATAAGCGGGAAGGGCTTAGTCGATACCAATCTTCTTCACCCCTCCCAAACTTTTTATTTGCATTTGTGTACTTATGATAATTTATGTAATACCTGATATTTGTTAGTGATTGATGTTTAAAGTGAATAAAATCACATAAACTCATTTAGTTCTGTGTGTTGGATATACCCAAAGCCCAACTTTTCCCTTATTCGTTTAATATAGTTTGTATCTACGTCGTCTGTGTGTTTGAAAACACCAAATCGGTGTGCGCGCAGATGCGTGACTGGAAAACTGGCAAATAATTGTTTGACCAGGAGAGTGGAAGAGAAGATTGAGAGAAACGAATTGTCGTAAATAAGTCTGTCTTTACTCTCCTCCAGCACGCTGTGAAGCAACTATTTAATCTCTACATTTTCTATCACTGAGCTTTCCATCATCATTTTTCACTCTTTAACCGGACCGCTATTTCTAAGACTCTTTTCTCTCAAAATAAATTTACGACAACAATATACTCGGACTGGTTACTAGCAATTTAATTAAATTTTATTTACAGCTGCATGAGTTTAAGCTAGAAATAATAATTTATTCTGCTTTCCACTGTAACACATCAACTAGAGAATATAACAGACTTATAATTTAATCCCCCTGCACAGAAATCTAACTAGTGAAAATAAAATAGGCGATTTACCACTTAAATCACTCACAAAATACTAGATATATTATATTTACCTCAACACAGAACTACTAAGAACTATATCCAATTCGACCAACTAAATGATGCTTCTATTAACAGAGATCTTAGGAATCGAAAGCTAGATGGAAATCGACCAACTAAATGATGCTTCTATCAACAGAGATCTTAGGAATCGAACGCTAGATGTTCCAGTCTTGACTGTGGAGTACTGAATAAATTAAGTCTAAACTACTGGGGTTTATATCTTATGAAAAGGAATGATTTCCTAATTCTCTAAAACCCGAAATAGTTCCCGTCTTAACACCTACATAAAACTCAGACGACGGCACTGAAACTGCCAGACGCGTTTCACACTTGCAGCTACCTATGGTCATTTCCCAGCGATGCATGTTGGCGCCTCTCACACCTAACACCGAGAAACTTAACCGTAGAAGCTCTGTGTCAGATGAAATTGTTAGACGGTTGTCTGCCATCTTATATCTGTCGAGAACGAATTTCACACTATTCGGTCTACTCAAGAACTTAGCTAAACAGCAATAAAAATGCGTTGCTAAATAAGAAAAGAGACAGGCGAAGGTATGAATGGGAAAGTTTTATTTATCACAATCAGACGAATGCGAAAAAAGAAAGGATAAAAGAGCGATAATAAAGTAGAAGACACTGGTAGAATATAGAAAAGATATAGAAATTTATTAATCATAAATCTCTCTGCGACAGTGACTGATCGTATAGTGGAATTTGTTCTTAAAATAGACATGGCCAACATTCAGCAACTCTCAAAGGATGGACTCAACCATTTGTTTTATCCGCCAACACATTTATTTACATATGGTAATATTCTTCAATAATGCAAGTAATTCTTCATAGAGCTCACATACAGTTGTATCATAGTTGCTTCATACATAAACTCTATATCTCACGTATTTACATAATCTCCCTTTGTCCTTCCATCATCTCCAATTAACTTGTTTAGTCTATTCAAACTCTACTCCAGTTTGCCTGAGTGCCTCAATACTCCATATCAGCACTTACAACTCATTGCGTTTGTGCCTTTATTCTTCCTGACCAAACTTAGTCAGATCTACCTCCATTACTGTTCCTGAAAGCATAATTTAATTCATATACCTGTATCTTTGTACCTCTATACTCCGTATCAGCACTTCCAACTCATTGTGTTTGTGCCTTTATTCTTCCTGACCAAACTTAGTCAGATCTACCTCCATTATTGTTCATGAAAGCATAAATTAATTCATATACCTGTATCTTTGTACCTCTATACTCCGTATCAGCACTTCCAACTCATTGTGTTTGTGCCTTTATTCTTCCTGACCAAACTTAGTCAGATCTACCTCTATTACTGTTCCTGAAAGCATAATTTAATTCATATACATGTTTCAAGCCTTCCAACTACATACGTACATGCGAGAGCATGTGGGCAGTTCTTACAGAAGTCGACTTTCCCAGTCGCTTACTTGTCGTATCAATTTCTATATTAGCTCATCCCTCTCTTATCGTGAACTCACGATGATAAATATGGTTTTCTTCTTGAGATTCATCACCATTCATTAATTTACGTGTAGTCGTACTAAATTTCATCACCTGTGTATCATTCATCTCCATCTTTTCTAGTCTGAACTTGGGGCTTCTGTATTATCTCTCCTGTAAACACCTAACTCAAATGAATGATAAGTTCAACTTATACTTACATTCAGATCACTGAATCTCTCACGAAATACACTCTCTACACTCACTGTGTCTATAAGAAACTTCTTAATCATTTAGAACACTGTCTAGTTATAACAAATCTCCTGAATATCTCTGTACCTATGCTATATCTGTACAACCACAGAAGGCACTTCTTGAGACTACTGCAAACACACCTTCCTTCTTCAGTTACTCAAACCGGACTGCCCCAATGACCTCTGATCATTATTCTGTCGTACGTTTCTCTCGCTACTTCTGATTCGTTGCCCTAACTTGTTTTCACCTAAATTTATTGGTTGAGCCTTTGATTTACAACTCACGAGAAAATACTCACGTTTTGTTAACGCGAGCCGAGTTACTGAACACTCGTCTGTTTTATTCATACCTTATTTTCTTCCTCGTGAACTGTCTTAAGCGTTCATCTGACCTTGCCAATAGCATGAATAATGCTTGGGCAAACCCCACGGTGACACTCAAGTTTATTAATGAACCTATGACTAATTCTCGGACGCCCTGAATGCACATAGATAAAAAAAACCCATATCTTTCTGCTCTGTACACGCACTGATTAAAATTAATGACGTTTTGAAGATACCTATTTTCACAATTAACATTTGCTCAAAAACCCAGTATAGATGACCGCAGGAAGAATGATGCTCTATTTGTGATGAAGAATTTAGAAGTATTAGTCTTGAGAACTTTATTCACAATAGGTTTTAATGTTTAGGTAAACAATGGGAAGCGAAAATGGAATTCCACAGGGCTCAGTATTACATCAAACAGTGTTGTTACAGTGGTTTATGAACTTGATTTGGAGCTTTAAAAACTAAAGAATAAACTGTCATAATTTACAGATGATGCTGTCATATGGGGTCCTGAAAAATAGCTTGCCAAATCATGTACGAATCTGGAAGTAAACAAAAAATTCTCGATAACACTGGTGGCATCGTGGGAAACAATTGACGATCTAAATTTTGCCGATAAACTTGCTCTTCTGTCCAATTACCGTAACCAAATGCAAGACAAAATGAAAATACTTGATGAGAGGTCACAATGAATGGGCCCAAATAAACACATACAAGTAAAAGACAAAGTTAGTAAAAACAAATGCTGGAAACTTTAATAATAATAATAATTGTATAATTTAAGAAACACCCCTGTAAGATGTAGAATCGTACATAAATCGTTGATATGATATATATACAGTTGAATGGGACAGTTACAGATACACAAAAATAATACAAAAATCCCGATGAGCTGTGAAAAATAAAATAAAAATATGTAAAAAATGTAAAACAGTTTAGGGGGTTGGAGTGGCTACGAGGTATGACGTCCGCCTCTAATTCTTAAGGTATTGGGTTCACTGCCAGTACAGGGAATATAGTTGATGGACATTTTTTTCAGAACCAATCATTCCTGTTGATGTCATAGTTCACCCCCACCCACATGATCAAATGTCTAGCTTTCTCGGATAAGGTCAAAAAGATAAGATGTCCAGTGTGCAAGTTGCGCACCTTTAAAGTCCCTCAACAGTTGGAAATCGTAAAGAGTATGCCATACGACTGCTGCCATTGCAAAATAAAAATAAAATAAGGAAACCTACCCGCCACAAAAAAATTTATAGAATATGCGATTCTTGTATACACATATCGGGATCCTCGCTGGTGCTACGGAGTTCGTGCGTTGTGGTGAGATCCTCTCTGTGTGATCTAAGGGAGGAGATCGGAGCACTGATGGAGTTGTCCGTGTGCAATAAAGATGATTCTTAAAACCAAACCAAACCAAAATGTTGCAGAGTATTCTGCCTATGAGTTGATCATCTAAGAAAAAAAAAGAGTTTTGGACTTCCAAGAGCAGCAATTGAATATGCTACTTGGAAACATTGACACTATATACCCTAATCGCAACCCATCTTGGGTTGAACAGAATATTTCTCTAATTCACGATTTAAAATTTTGAAAAATCACAAGCTTACAGCAACATTCTCAAGCAACCAATTTGTTGATCAAATTATTTTCATTTTCTGGCTTACTGAATTGTTTCTATGCTCAGGGCAATATCGGCGGGACAGGAAGGTTGGTTGTTGCCCAGCATGGAGAGACTCTGAAAATTAACAATGACACCCAAGCTGTGGAGTGGGGGCGGTATGTGGAGTATTTGAAAATGTGGACAGAATGCTTCCTCAAGTCTCAGGTAATGTATTTTTATCTATTCATGTGCACGAGTTTTTAAGTCTCAAGTTCCTTGATATTTGTATTTTATATTCAGTTTAGTTTGTGAATTCCCAAATCCTAGATAACGTAATAAATGTGCGTTTATCTAATCGATTCAGTGTGATTTTTGGTGATGTCTCAAATATTAGATAAGTTTTACAACTGTTGTTTAGTGCTGCCGACTTGAAGGATCTTTAAGTATCATATAACGTGATATGTATGCTATGATAAAATGGAATCAGTGTTTTCAAAGTCTCAGGAAACCGGACATTTTATTTTCATCAAGTGAACTCGACGAGTTATCAGTTCTCAGATAGCTAGACATTTCTGCATTTATATAATATATATTATTATTTATTATCTAACCTGTTCCGTGTGTTCTCATATCTTAGGTAATATTATTAATTGCGCTTGAATCTAGTCGACCCGAAGAATTCACACGTCTCAGGTAAAATGACATTCACCTTGTTTTGTGATAGAATCAGTCATTTCTTAGTTTAAGAAAACCTGATATTTTGTTCTCATCTAGCGAACTTTACGAGTTATCAAATGTACAAGGTAAAGTAGGTACATTTTTTGTTTATGTCCAATCGATTAAATGATTTCTAAATATCAGGTAGATAATGATTTCTGGTCGCATCAAGTGAACTCAATGAATTCTCAATTTTCAAGTATTTATATTTTTATCTAGTCGACTCTGTGAGCTCCAAAGTCGCTGTTAACTTGAAATGTGTGCTTTGAACTAATCGATTCCACGAGTTCCTGTATTTTATGTAATCTATACATGGATTTTCCTATGGTAAACAAGACGAGTTCCCAAGTTTCAGTGAACCCGACGTTATCTAAACTCTCAGTTAACTTGACTATTGTTCCATCAACTACTTAGCGAGTTACTCTACAGAACATGACGACAGATACAATTTAAAGAAAATAAGAAAAGTATCACAGCGAGGCAGTGAAGAAAAACCGGAAAGACAAATTATAAACATGGCTGCGCTTTTAAATTGACAGCGAACCTTTATTCATTTTTATTGTATGAAAGTTTATAAGATTTTCATTCCATTCATTCATTACCTTTCATATAGTCGTGGTTCACAGGATTTCAACAAAGTCATGCTAATCTGTCCCACCCCGTACTGTCCGCTCATAGCCATTTTCATATCTTCTGTCTCCCCATAATGTGCATTACTAATTCCCTCTTCGTGATAGATTTTGTCTACCTTCTTTTTCTCTTACCATGGAGATTCCAGAAATAGGACTGACTTATAAAGTTACAAATTGGCGTTCTCAATATGTATCTTATCTAACTCCAGCGATTTCCAATCACATCCTGTTCCACTGGTACTTGTCTGGTTCTTTCCACGGATTTATTTTAATTGAATTAAACACGCGAGAGAGATAATCAAGGACTTTCAATGTGATGTAGATTTCATATCACAGTGGACAGAAACCTAAAAGCAGTGTTTCCCTACCTTTATTTCCAAACACGGAGCCCCTCAAATAATTTCCCACAGCAAGGATTGCCCATGATGCAATTTTATTACCGTAAAATGTTGCCAAGAAAATGTATTTGTAAAGAGATGCTGTCTATATGTTACGTATCTCAGCTGTCATTATAAAAAATACTATTGAGAAAGTTCCCCCGTATTAAATAAAAAATAAAATAAAATCCAAGAAATGTGTTGTATTAAAGGCATTGAACGAATGTCACACGCAACAAAAGCACGATCGGTAACAGCATTATCTGATAAATGTCAAAATATAATACGGTTTAATGAAGTGAAACCGATAGAAAAAGCGAAGAAGAAAAATGTTTTGTACCTATATGACGTGTACAATGTACATACATAATTGTATTCAGTGTCTCTTCATGCAGTAATCTAAAAAAAGGTGTATTTATTCGTGTGATATTATATTGTGACATTTCTTCTATATTTATCTCTTCAGTATTACTATTACTGAGGCGGAAGTCTGTCTCTTTAAATTTAAATACAGTAGAACTCCATTTATCCGAACCCCAATTATCCGAACATCCAATTATCCGAACACTTTTTCCAGAAAAAAAAAAACCAGGTGCCACCAGTCACGTTAGACTACAATTCTGAATCTTTTGATGCGACAAGCTTCAAATGTGTGCGAACAATTTGTAGAGGATGGGATGGGCTAATGGTCGGTCGCTTACATACAGGAAGTCAGTTAGATCATTATATCATAAAGTCAGTTAATATCTAGTTTACCAATCCAGTGTACGAGTGCGTTCTAGGCAGAACACTGGCTAAACAGACAGTTCAACTTAAAATAATTGTCTCTGCTACCACAGCAGAATAATTTTGGTGTACAAGTATTTCTCTGTGCGATAAGGCATCTTCCAGTAGGCCTAATGCATATAAAAGGAACCGCAATGTTTTGTCAATTGAAACGAAAACAGAAATTATCAAGAGACTAGGAAAAAGTGAAACTGTGTCTTCACTTGCCAGAATTTTCAATGTTGGGAAAGCTAAAGTCTCTGACATCAAAAGTAACAAGGATAAAATTATGAGTTTTGCATCGAAATTGGATAGTGAAAATGGGTCGAAGAAACGTAAAACCATGAGAAATGCGAAAGATTTGAAATTGGAAGAGGCTTTGTATACATGGTTTGTGCAAAGAAGAAGCAAAGGGGAACCTATCTCTGGCTCTCTATTGTGTGAAAAGGCACTTCAGTTCAACAATCAACTTGACGGTCCTCCTGACTTTAAGGCTAGCCAGGAATGGTTAAGAAACTTTAAATCTCGTCATGGCATACGAGGATTGGAGATTCAAGGGGAATCTTTATCTAGCGATGCAACTGCCGCTGAAAATTTTAAAGAAACACTCTTGGCTTTTTTGGAAGAAGAAAGTTATTCACTCGATGATGTGTATAATGCCGATGAGACTGGCTTATACTGGAAATCAATGCCTCAAAAATCACTTGCATCTCAGCGCAAAGCAGCTGCCCCTGGGTTTAAAAAGTGCAAATAGAGAGTAACAATTTTGGTAGCCGCGAATGCCAGTGGAAGTCATCATTTACCGGTGCTAACTATCGGCAAAGTAAAAAAAACCACGTTGTTTAAAGAATGTGACATGTCTCCCATTGTGCTACAAAGCACAGAAGAGTGCTTGGATGAATAGTGAAATATTTCTTGATTGGTATACAAATCAGTTCATCCCAAATGTGAAGAGGTTGAGAGAACAAGAAAAGAAAACTGGAAAAGTAATTCTTCTACTGGACAATGCACCATCTCATCCAGAGACGGATACATTGAATGCAGTTGATGCAAATTTTAAAGTAATTTTTCTGCCTCCTAATGTAACAGCACTGATTCAACCAATGGATCAGGGTGTTATAGCAAAACTTAAAAAGATGTACAAGAAGGAAGTCCTGCGTCGTTTATTGTTGGCTGAAGATGAAGAAAGTGTGGTGGCGTTTTCCAAGAAGCTTAATCTCAAAGACTGCTGCTATATGTTAGCTGATGCTTGGACCACCCTGTCACAAGATAATCTCAACAAGGCTTGGAATAGATTGCTTGGGAAAAAAGAAAGAAATGAAACTACTGCAGTGGACACAAATGATGATTGTATAAATGAAGTTATGGAACTGTTTCAAGCAATGCCCGGATTTTCGGACTGTGACAAAGATGATGCACACACGTGGCTAGAAGATGATAATGATTCTGGTTTTCAGTTTTTGAATGACGAAGAAATTTTGTCTTTTGGGCAAGAAGAAAACCAAATACATGTAGTGACCGATGATGAAGACTCCTCAGAAGTACATGATGTACTTGTAGATTATGAAGAAAACCCAAAACGTCGACCAAGTCCTGAAGAGGCCTTTATAGCACTAGAAACAGCGATGGCTTGGTACGAGCAAGAAGATGACAGCTGTCCTACACAGCTTCTGCTGTTGAAGAGAATGCGGGACTTAGCAGCCAAAAGGAGACTATCCAGTTTGGTGCAAAAGAGGATTCCTCATTATTTTAAATAGTGGGCTACATCTGTGCAAGTACATGTATACGTAAGTTGCGCATGGTTTTGAATCGTTTGTAATGTTATTTTGAAAACATTTCTCTTTCTTAAAAAAACATAATTAATACAAGTAGTACATGCACTGCTGTGTAATAAAAGATTTTGGTGATACGGTGATCTAATACAGTGTGGGTATTATTATTACAGTACAAGTAAATATGTTTTAATGTGTATTTCCCTTGTGATGGTTAATTATTTTTAGAAATACGAGCGTATGTGTACATGTACTCGATACATTATGTAATCCAATTATCCGAACATTTCATTATCCGAACGATGCTCGGTCCCAAGGGGTTCGGATAAATGGAGTTCTACTGTAAATAGGAAAATTGTTACTGATTATAAATATGTTTACAAATGTTTAAATTAGTATATGTGTATGCTATTTTAAAGTGGAATACGAAAGAACATAGAAATACACCACAAAAAATCAAAATTTGTATATACTTCTTTCACGATTGCTTTCGGAACCCCTGAAGGTGAAATACAAAACCCTGAGGTTCTATGAAACGCTAGTATGGAAATACTGCCTTAATGGATTCAAGTTTAAGAAGATTTTCTGCAGCAACCGTTCATAAATGTTGATAAAATTGTTTTTAATTTTTAAAACAATTCTTCCCACAGCTCCATATCGTTGAATGGAGCGACATAATGCAGCGTCCGGCCCAGACAGTTCGCAAAATCGAAGGTTTCCTTGGTGTTCCGCACAGGGTAAATGAAGACAATTTCTACCGAGATGAAACCAGGAGAGTTTATTGTGTTCGACCATTTCATCTCAAAGGTAAAGTGTGTTTGGCGGAGAAAAAAGGCAGGAGTCCTACCTTGTCTCCAGAAGGTGAAGCCTTGATCTATCGGTTCTACAGTAAGCACAACGAGGAGTTGTTTAAGTTGCTCGGGCAGAGGTACCAATGGGAGCCAAAAGGTGCTTAGTCCAGAACATATTTCTTTACAACGCATTTTTTGGTTTACGGAACTTTACATCAGCAACGAAAACATTTCTACATATATCGATAGTATCTATAAATATGTATGTATATTAAATGAGTAAAAAGTTTAGATATTTTAGAACCTTTTTTTGTGTTTTTCCGCTTCTACTGTCTTTCCCCTCATGTCTATTCAGACAAGAAGCAATAATCATACTTATTGACCTACTCGCTCCTGTTGCAGCATGGAATCACAAATGTAGTTGGTTTACTTACAGGTAGACTGCATAAAAGCATTCATATACTCATGCAGCGATGGTTTATGTAGTAGTGTGTTTGACATGATGATGCATGGAGGCATATCTGGAGTCATATCTGGAGTCATATCTGGAGTCATAATTATATGACCATCAGTTATGTACCATGCTATAGTATGTAAATTTGGATGTGAACACCTGTCTGTGAGGATAATTACACCTTCATTGGTTCTTGAAATCATCCACACACTTCTAGGGATTCCTCCTGTGGTGAAAATTGTTAAGAACCCAGCATTACACACTACGCTTGGAGGAGTCACTTGAGCCCTAGATGTAGCTCTTTGGTTTTGACCTGGTTAACTGCGTGCAAGACGATCTCATTATGGACCCAGTGATAGGCGGGAGGGGGGGGGGGGCTGAGGTCGCTCTGTGCAGCACGTGACAATTCCTTGGGAAAGCCCGGAACCAGAGCGCAGTATTTTAGCCCAAGCATAGTTGGAGAGCACCCTTTGATGGTGAGGAATGCACGGTATGCCACGCGCTTCTTACTCCTAGCGGGGGCTAGATGTGACACATGCAAGTGTGGTGAAGTGGGATGTTATAAATACTTATAGGGAACTTAGTGTACTGACTGAGATCAGCTGTGAAGGTATCTATATCTATTAAGAGTAGTGTATTATAGATAACCTTACTTGCTACCACATATCTATATATCTCAGTCAGAATTATTCTGGAATAGTGTGATGCTACGTTATGTGTCTAGGGTATGAGTATGGTGAAGTGTAAGTCACAACAACAGACAGATAAACAATTTAATTTAATCCACTACTCTTGACAACACGGTGACACTCACATACATATAACACTCTACAAAGATATCTTAAAAGAGTCACTAATAAACTTTCAAATAACAATATGTATTCATTACTGGCATGAATGAATATGTGTCCTGATTCAACTACAAGGGAACCAGGAATCACAATCAATTTAAATTACAAGTTATGTACAGAATGTATTTAATATGAATATTGTAGTGACATATATTATTACAAATGTTCTATGTGTGTCAGTTGTGTAGTAGTAAAATGAGGTAATACTGGTTTTGTTTTGTTCAAGCTCTGTTGGTATTTGTCATCATGACTTCAATAGTTTGTCTTTAGGGACCAGTATTGGAGATGTTCACAGTTCCTGATTTTAAGACAAGTAAATTCCCCTCTTAATAGTATTTTTATAAAGTTATTTCAAGATGAGGGGGCATAATGTTGAGCTCAGCTGGCCAACTCTGCTTATCTTGAGTGATGGCGGCAGGAAAGGACTCCTCTGCTCGAATTCTCCTCTGGGCTCAGGAGACACCTCACTGATAGCTAAAAAGACCAAGGAGTATGCTGTCCGACTCTGGATTCAGCAAATCTCTGACCAGATGCTGCTCAGTACCATCAAGACCACTGTCCCTGAAATCAAGAAGGATGTACCTTCTACTTCATAACTAATTTATATTCTCTTTTACACTGATCACAATACAGCACAAACATTGCGTTCAGAGCGTTAGGCCAACAGTCAGCTTCATTTGAAATACTTTATTCCAGTATTACCCTTCTTAATGGTTACTACGCCTCTGCACTTCCAGCATTATTTCTTTCTAGTCAATCATCCAGGTGTCAGTGTACTGTTTGGCCATTCCATGCCGTTTTACTTCTCTCCGACACCCTCCGTTCAGGCTGGAGCATTTTAGGCTTTACCTCACGTTTGCCACTGAACTACACATATATATACAGGCATAAATCAACAATTCACATTCAATTTTCATTAAAAGATATTAAATGGTTCAAGCTTACCACAATTCATACGAATAACACAGATACGTTGATTAGCAATGAATTCTGGCACAAACTGGCACAAACTTCCATCTGCCTATGTTCCAGGCTTTTATTGAGCCAAATATATGCTGGCTTCAACGCACTGATGCTTTATCAAGCTATTTTAAACAAGTGGTCTCGAACTAACGCTCCCAAGTGTGTATATCAGCGAGACTGGCCAATGAGCCACGTTTCGACAAGTGTTTGAAAAAATGTTATCTTTTCCCGTCTCCCCCAACAACCAAGATAGTATTTATAGCCCGACCAATCGTGGGTAGGCTTTCATTTGTTGCGCTCCAATCAATTTGGAGTTTACATGGTAGGCTATTTATGTAACGTAAGGTTTTTTTCAAACACGTTATAAAAAAAAATTTTATGAGCAGAAATGATTTCATGCTGTCAGGCAGCCTCACTATTTTATTTTGGGTATAATTTATTAATTCCTGGACTATTGGCGTAACGTTTTACATATTATTTGTCAGCAAGCCCTAAGGAACCCAATTTTCCCACTTTAAAAGAGCTACGTGGCTGCGTTCAAAATATGTATTTTCTACTACCTCCTGTTTGGAAGATGTGCTGTCTGGGTACTGTTATGTTTTCAACCGTAAACCCATCTAATGTTATCTTTTCTAATAAGAGTCTGTTATGATTTATAAACCTAACTCTGGGAAAGGGTAGTGTATTTTATCACTGTCCGTCTGAAAAAGTTAGTGCTTGTAGACTTACACGCGTGATGCCAGCATTTGTATATCGCGCGTCGCGTGTTGCATGCGTTCCTGATTTTCAGCCCTCCCCTCTCGCTATCCTTTTGTCCATCTGTTCGTTCGTTTTGGTAACGTAATATAATTAATGTTAGGATTAATTTAGGTCATTACGCAGTCTCTCAATGTTTTTTCCAAGAAATACAGCACACGTTTCATTGAAGAAAGCGGGTATAATACAGTAAGCTTTTACTATCAACGTGAAAGCGTTACAATTTGCAGACGAAGCAGAAAACAAGGGGGATTTCGAGTACATTCCTTGTGACAGCAATGTCATTTTACCATTGCTCTTCTTGGTTTTGAGGTCTCGGGGCTATTCTGTAGATATTCTAAAAACAATGTGGTCAGGGGTCATATTTCCCCGTGATAAACTGTGTGACCCAAAAATATCCAATTCTTTTAACATCCAACGCAACATTTGGTTTGGTCGGGTCTGTTTAAATTGCTATGCGGACCCAACCCACCCCTTTGGAAACCAAACCACCCCCACAGCACCCAAACCCCTCACCGATCCCCCACAACAACACTCTTTAGGGGGGGGGGGGGGCCCCCATGTGTGGTGGGATTTTTGATATAAAAAATAAATTTTATTTTTTTTTGTGTTTATTTGGTTATAATTTTATTAAATT